>CM059196.1:43317662-43562695 GCA_030323885.1 Branchipolynoe longqiensis | reverse complement strand
TACTCATGCTCACTCATACTCACACTCACTCATACTCACTCTCACTCTCACTCACACGCATTCAAACTTGTCATATGATCCACTAGCCATCTTAGTACACGGGGATGAAAGATCTCCGCGATTTCGCAGATTTCCGGGATTTTTCCTGTAGCTATAAGTGTATACTAATACGTTGCGCCCTTCCTGATATGACCTTAGATGTTGCCAGGACGTAAAACTCCAACAACCAACCAACCAATACGTTATTTCACGCTGCAGCACCTTCAGTGTATGCTAATATGTGGTGCAAACGCCACAGCACTAGAGGCGTATACTACTAATGCCTTCAAACGCCGCAGCAGGGTCAGCGTATACCGATATGTGGTGCAGACACCGCAGCACTAGCAGTGTATACTACTAACAGATGCTTCTAATGCCGCAGCACTATCAGCGTATACCGATATGTGGTGCAAACGCCGCAGCACTAGCAGCGTATACTACTAATACATGCTTCAAATGAGGCAGCACTATCAGCATATACCAATATGTATAAAATCCGACTTCTGGGAATTTTCAGCGATTCCCTGACAATGCTAAGCCTATGGGAGAATATCAGCATTTCCGCTTTTTTCCCTTTTTTCCCCGTAGACCACTTTCATCCCTGAGTACACAGCGCAATTGGATATGGGCATGTGTGCATTCACATATAAACATGCATGTGCGAATAGGCATGAGTGTACAGAGGCATTCATACATAGCCATAGACACAACCATACCTAGTCACGTGGTAGTGGAGCCATACGTAGCCTTAAATAGGCATACATAGTCATACATAGTCATACAGTCATGCAGCCAGTATAGTCATGCAATATAGTTATACAGCCATGCATAGGAGTTCATAGTCATACATAAGTATACATAGTCCTAATAGTCATACATACTCATACATAGGCATACCTAGTCGTATATAGTCTTACATAGTCATACATAACCATGTTATGCCATACATATCCATAGACACAGAAAATAGTGGACGCTTTCTCCGATGCATCAAAGAAGTTTGGCCTGAAGATTAACATCAAGAAGACGGAGGTGCTGTACCAACCCAACTCTACAAGAACCCGAGAGGAGGATATCATGGTTGACGGAAACAAGCTGAACTCTGTTCCGGAATTCACCTACCTCGGAAGCACTATATCAAGTGATGGACGCATTGATGCTGAAATACAGAGGAGGATGGCCAAGGCTAGCGCATCTTTCGGCTGACTACGCCAGAGATTCTGGAACAACCACCATGTGTCCATTCGGGTCAAAGGCAAGATCTACCGTGCAATCATGCTATCCACCCTACTATACAGAGCCGAGGCCTGGACAGTGTACAGACGACAGGTGAAAAAGCTGCATGCCTTCATGATGCGACATCTGCATTCAATCATGAGGCTAACCTGGAAGGACAAAGTGACAAATAAGGAAATACTCGAACGGACGGGGCTGCCCTCTATGGAAGATCTTCTGATCAAAAAGAATCTCCGGTGGACTGGACACCTCATGAGGATGTCATCAGACAGGCTACCAAAGCAGATCCTCTATTCTCAACTGTCTTCTGGTTACAGAAAGAGAGGGCGCCCTCGTCTCCGGTTCAAGGATACCATCAAGAGAAACCTGAAGCTGAGAGACATTAAGACCGACTCATGGACATCACTCTCACAGCAGAGAGCTAAATGGAGAGCGACAGTCAAGTAATGAAAGCAGTCTTTGTCGCATCGCGACCGACAGCATGATGATGATGATCCATACATAGCCATACGGTCATATAGACTCATACACAGTCATACACATATGTCTATATAATTATGTATATACCTTTTAGTTTTAACGCGATCCCTCAATGATAATTGATATATATTCCTACACTGAAGGTAGTTATTAAAGAAATAACGACCCCCCCCCCCTCGCCCCATTAGGCGTCGTTCACATGGCTTCAGAATAATGACCCTTTTGGAAATAAAAGTGATTTACGAGCGTCATTGTGACAGGGCGCCACTATACCATAAGACTGAGCACTGCTGAGGACCGAGCTAATGAGGGCAGGTAGTGGAGCAGATAACTGTAACAATCATTCATTTCTGGAAACAAGCACCAAAATTGGCACACATACTCCTTGGGGGTAGCTCTTTTGATAAAACTTAGCCACCTAAAAATTCAAGATGGCGGCCATTTTTCAAGATGGCTGCCATTGAATATACAGTATTATTGCACTGTTGAGCTACTACTCTACACCTTCCGCTGCAAGTCTCTCAAACCCACCCACCCAACTGCATAGTGTCATGTCCAGTTTGGAAGCCTTGTACAGGAAGATGCTACACATACTAAACCTCTAACACTACTACGACATACACTACCATGCATTTTAGCCGACTCAGACGTAACATGAACCTCTAATTTAGCAGAATATTAGGATCCCGGGACTGATATATGGTAGAAGGAAGCCACTGAGTAAGTCCATGGTTCCAAATTCGTATTCTACATAGTGAAAAATGTATGATTTGACACCAAGATCATTCAAATAGGACAAGTCTCTGCAATTTTATTGCGAAATGCAATATTAATGTATATTCAATGGCAGCCATCATGAAAAATGGCCACCATCTTAAATTTTTAGGCGGCTAACGGGTTTTATCAAAAGAGCAATCCCCAAGGAGTATGTGTGCCAATGTTGGTGCTTGTTTCCAGAAATGAACGATTCTCCTGTAATTTGCAGTTCTCTGCTCTACTAAGGGGGCAGGTGGGAGTCGGGGTAGGTGGGAGTGGGGGGTAGGTGGGAGCGGGGCATGCCATACCTTATATGTAGGTATTCTATATGCAGAGTTCTCTTAAAGCTGCAGAGTAGTACTAGTAGTAATAATAATAAAATTATAAAAAAATATAAAATATTTATTTCCACATGAGCATTGTCAATACAAGTTGATATTTATATCACTATTACCAGTAATGTTTCTAAATCAACAAATCCAACTTGGACACTGATGCGCTCATTGAATATGTACATGCGCAGCAGGAAGTTGATGACCATATGCTGCATAGAAGGAATATTAAGTTAATATACCCCACTGGTTAAGCTGGAAAGTATCTGACTAGAGTGGTTCCAGATTTTGCCGATAGATGCCACTAGCTTAACTGGTGGGGTTTAATACATTTGAAGAGAGCGGCAGTGAAACACAGAAGAAAAATACAGTATAGGTGTCTTTAATATATTACAATTTACATGATGCCTGTTGCAGTATGAATATCTGAATATAATCAAGCATTTTATTATTTTTCCAAGCATTCTTTATGGAGATATAGCAGGTGAAATCATAGGCAGTCAGGGAAACGACCCGGCTAAGGTGGTTCCAAATTGTTCTGCTAGATGTCACCAGCTTAACTGGAAGAAGATCTCACTGTTGAAAGCTACGCTGCATAGAACTTAGAAGGTACAGTAAGTTAATTCAATAGAGCATGTCACTGTGGTTGAAGCCTTTCCGGTTCAGCATTTCAGTATGTGCACACAAATTAATTTAGTGTGTTTTCGCTTTAAAAATCCCAAAAGTAACGCTTTAAATTAAAAATGTAAACTCCAAACAGATTATACTCGACAACCTAATATACTTATCTAAAAAATAAATGGTATGAGCATATTACTCTGTGAATGAACTAGTCTTTATTTATCCTACTTAGGAGAGTATTCATATACTTTTTATATTTTTTTATTGGACTATTAATGTATGATTTCTACCTTTATTCGCGAAATACTAAATAAAAATCCTTAATTCCGAGATACAACTGGCCCTAAAGATTTTGGATAAGGCAATGTGGAACTGTATTTTGTTAAGCTATAGCGGATAGCCATATTATGGATACATGTTAAGATAAGATGACTATCTCTTTAAACTTGCCGATTCTGGTGGTTAGCAAGTCTGCTTCCCATGTGGTAGGTGATGTGTTCGATCCCCGGCTGAGTCAAACCAAAGACTTATCAAATTTATTCTTATCGCTACTCAGACTAGTATTCGGTATTACTAGGATTGAACAAGGAGCCATGGAATGAGGAAGACCAATTGTCTGTGATTGAAATTTCTCTTGCTTAATCAACGGATGTGAAAAAACAGCGAACAAGCGATTACACACCGCCACAAAGTGGTCGGTTGCGGTTAAACTTCTAAAGTAATGAGGTGATTTAGGTGGATTGATTTCAAACTGAACAGTTTTTCTCTCAACACAACTGATTGGGGGAAGTTTTTGTGTCCCCTCTCCGCCCCCAACCTTCAGGTTCTTGTTCATGTCCCTGCTTGGTATACACCAGTACTTCTCTCCACATACACACACAGTCACACACAGACACACACACAGACACACACACACACAGACACACACACAGACACACACAAAGACACAAAAATCCACACACACAGCCACACACAAACATACAGTCACACACACAGATGCATACACATATACACACACATACACAGACAAACAGACACACACAGACAAACACTCACAGACACACACAGTTACACACATACACAGACATACACAGGCACACAGACAAACACCCATACAGACAAACACACATAGACACACACAGTTACACACAGACACACACGCAGATACACACACTGACACACACACTGCTGATGGTGTATGAGACTGAGAACAATAACTTGTCACAGAAGCAGGAGGCTGAGCAGACTCTATTTGGAGATAAATCATTAAATGTCTATTTTGTTTTTCTTTTAATTTGCAGGTGTGGTATACATCACCTTCGCCAAGGCGTCAATGGCGGCGCTGGCTCGTGAAGAGATGAATGCTCAGCCCATGCCTGGACAGACACTCCCCATTAAGGCAAGTCTAGACCCTGCACCAGCGCCGCTTTTAAGGCGGCATAGTCCAATGAAGTAGCAAATTTTCAAAGCCAAAACCATGATCTAGATTTGATTCTACATATCTAACTTAGATACGGCTGCACTTATTAAGCATTTGTTGATACATAGAAGGGGGTATGGAGCCAATTTCATAGAAACTGTTACTGCAGAAACATAAGCCTTGCTAAGGTGTCAGAGATTTGGTGTCCTTGCCAAAACTGATTTTACATGTTTACACATCAAATATCTCAAAAGTTAGCTATTTAAAATCAAAGTTACTTCAAACTAGAGTAAGGTAGATTTTAACAATCAATTGAATATATTTATTTCAGAAAAATGACAAACTCAAAACCATCGGACTATGCAACTTTAATGTCTTACATTTCAGTCTCTATTAAAGTTGAATAAAGCCTAAAAATAAAATGTGTGTTTCCAGTTGCAGGCAAGCAAAAAGGAAGGGTTGGTAGGGATTTAAGCAGTTTATAATCGTTATTTTTATGAATGCCCCTGACTGTGCTGTAATTTGGTGTATTATTTCTAAAGATTAATTAATTTTTTCGGAAAGAAATTAGTCACCAACTTTTACAGACAGTTGGTCATACGATGGGAAAAACAATTTTTTTGTTAGGCATAATACAATGTGTTTTTTACTCTCCGCAATTTAGCTTACTATAGTTTGAAATAACTTTTATTATAAATGGCTGACTTTGGAGATATTTGAAATGAAAATATGTAAAACCATAGACTAGGCAAAATAAGGATGACAATTATATGTTACATTATATTTGGTGTAAAAATGCTGTTAATTGGGTGCACACGCCTTGCTGATGGCTTGTACTAAGTGTAAGAATTTTGTTAATTGGGTACACGTCTTACTAATGGCTTGTATTCGGTGTAATAATGCTGTTAATTATGTACATGCCTTACTAATGGCTTGTACTCAGTGTAATAATGCTGTTAATTTGGTATACACCTTACTGACGGCTTGTACTCGGTGTAAGGATGCTGTTAATTGGATACACATATTGCTGACACCTTGTACTTGGTGTAGGAATGCTGTTAATTGGGTATATGCCTGCTTGAACCATCACTCACTGAGGGAAGAGATATGGCCAGCTCCCACTGACTTGCAGGAGAAGCTGTACGGGGCTGCAGATGTGCTACAGAGGACTCAATTTTATTATGAGAACTGGGCTCCAAGTGTAATTGAAGGCGAACGAAAAGAAGAAGAAGAAGAAGAAGAAGGGTATATGCCTTGCTGACAGCCTGTACTCGTTGTAAGAGTGTTGTTAATTGGGAATTGGGTACACACCTTACTGACGGCTTGTACTCGGTGTAAGAATGCTGTTAATTGGGTATTGGGTACACACCTTACCGACGGCTTGTACTCTGTGTAAGAATGCTGTTAATTGGGTATTGGGTACACACCTTACCGACGGCTTGTACTCTGTGTAAGAATGCTGTTAATTGGGTATTGGGTACACACCTTACCGACGGAGTGTACTCGGTGTAAGAATGCTGTTAATTGGGAATGGGTATACCACCTTACTGATGGTTTGTACTCAGTGTAAGAATGCTGTTAATTGGGTACACACCTGACTGATGGCTTGTACTCGGTGTAAGAATGCTGTTAATTGAGTATTGGGCACACACCTTACTGATGGCTTGTACTCGGTGTAAGAATGCTGTTAATTGAGTACACACTTTACTGATGGCTTGTACTCGGTGTAAGAATGCTGTTAATTTAGTATTGGGCACACACCTTACTGACGGTTTATACTCAGTGTAAGAATGCTGTTAATTGGGTACACACCTTACTGATGGATTGTACTCGGTGTAAGAATGCTGTTAATTGAGTATTGGGTACACACCTTACTGATGGCTTGTACTCGCTGTAAGAATGCTGTTAATTTAGTACACTCCTTACTGACTACTTGTACTCCCGTATCTATACAGGTGATGATCGCCAATGACAGGCGTGAGGGGTCAGTGCGCGAGCCGAAGGAGGATGACAAGAACACGCGCATCTTTATCAAGATACCCAAGAGCATGCTGGAGAAGGAAGTGGAGGAGACGTTCAAGGTCAGTCCGAGGTCGAATTAATGGGGCTGAAACCATAATGGAGCATGAGTGGCGTTGCGAGAAGGCAGTAACCAAAACTAAATTCACATTTTATATATGGAGAGGGAGAGCGAGTGAGAGAGAGAGAGAAAAAGAGAGCGAGAAACAGGATGATAAATATATTATATATGTGCTCTATAAGAATTATGTGAGTATAAATACCGGAAGTGAACTAAACCTCCTGTGCGCAGTCATCGACTGCATCGCTCTAGCTCTACTAGCTCCTCCAGACTGGCGCCTCCTGAGTGAGTCTGCCATAATAACCGCTAACCTATGCCTGTATCAGTCTTTCTGAAAAACGAAAAATAATTTAGAATTAGGCAAAGCACAGATAGCATTTTGCCACAGATTACATCATCTTTAACCTGATCTATTGATTTGTCTTCATTTTGAGATGTTTCTCGTTCTCTGTGTGTGTATAATATAAACGTGATGTAATGATCAAGCGTTCCAAATAGGCCATCTTAACGCCTCTGTTGCAGGAGTACGGTGAGGTGGAGCATGTGAACGTGTTGAAGGAGAAGGGCTCTGGAGATCCGAAGGGCCTGGCCTACGTCAAGTACACGCGGGCCTACCACGCAGCACTGGCCATGGAGAACTGCGACCCTTGTGAGTACAGACAGCCCTGTGGGCCCACACAGTCGTCAGTCAGAACAAGGCCACGTTGTAGACATGTGTAATGCATGCCAAAAGTAGTGTAATGTTTGTTTGTTGGGGTTTTACATCTTGACAAGATCTAGCCCACACAGGCCTCAGTCAGAACGAGGCCACGTTGTAGGCACGTGTAATGACCGCCAAAAGTAGTGTAATGTTTGTTTGTTGGGGTTTTACATCTTGACAAGATCTAGCCCACACAGGCATCATTCAAAACGAGGCCACGTTGTAGGCACGTGTAATGCACATCAAAAGTAGAGTGTAATGTTTGTTGGGGTTTTACATCCTGGCAACGTTTAATGTCATGAGGATGGGTACCGACTTGTGACAGTGCACACTCATGGCAACTTTATGAGTACTGTCCCGCTGGGAGACCAGACAAGTATCAATTTTGTAATTATTAGGGTAATCATTATTTGAAGTGAAAATAGGTCAAATTAATTTGACCATGCCCATCAAAATTCTGACACATCCCTCACTTCAATGAAAATTTACTCACAAATTACAGGTGTTGTCCCCTTTGTGTATGTTAAATTACATCGCGGTCAAGAGATTCATGGTTTGAAAAAAACCTATCATACCTTTTTTCTTGCCTGTAAACAGGAAACACATTTTGTTCAAGGCCAAATTTAAAGCTGCGTGTGCTTCTCTTCTTCAGCGTACAAGGCCATCTTTGCAGCGCGCAAGGTGGCCCGGTCCGAGCACGGCCCGATGGACATGGACCTTGGCCACATACCCTACGGAGGCCGGGATCGTGGTGGGCACGACGACCACCGCATGGAGCGACCGACCTCCTATAACGGTACGTGTAGCCGGCACCCCTATACACATACATCGCACAATGACCACCGAATGGAGCAGCCGACCTCCTATAACGGTACGTGTAGCCAGCACCCCTATATATATATATACACACATCGCACAATGACCACCGCATGGAGCAGCCGACCTCCTATAACGGTACGTGTAGCTGGCACCCCTATATATATATACACACACCACACAATGACCACCGCATGGAGCAGCAAACCTCCTATAACGGTATGTGTAGCCAGCACCACTATATATATCCACACACATCGCACAATGACCACCGTATGGAGCAGCAAACCTCCTATAACGGTATGTGTAGCTGGCACCACTGTATATATCCACACACATCGTACAATGACCACCGCATGGAGCAGCCAACCTCCTCTAACGGTACATGTAGCCGGCACCTCTATATATATATACACACACCACACAATGACCACCGCATGGAGCAGCAAACCTCCTATAACGGTATGTGTAGCGGGCACCCCTATATATATACACACACCACACAATGACCACCGCATGGAGCAGCCAACATCCTCTAACGGTACATGTAGCCGGCACCTCTATATATATGTGTACATACACACCCACACAGCACAATGACTAGCGCATGGAGCGGCTGACCTATTACGGTACATGTAGCCGGTGTCACAGTTTTAAAAGATACCCGCTTTAAAACGGGGCTTTTCGCAATGCACATGCGTCAAAGTGGAATGGCAAGCCTGAAATCTTATCTGAACTTCTGGCTTGTGGAGAAGCTCTCTGGATATGTAGGGCAAGACAAGAAAGGATTCCTTCAGTAATCATTGTAGTGACTATTTTATGCTTGATAGTATATATATTATCTTCTGCACTAAGAAGTTAACAAGCAATTAACAAGTTATTAAACATGGGTACAATCTCAATCAGGCAGAAATGCATGCATGCGCATTGTGAAAAGCCCTTTTTTAAACCGGGTACCCTTTTAAACTACGAAACTGGCACCCCTATATGCGCACGCACGCACACACACACACACACACACACAGACACACAGACACACATACACACACTGACACACACACACACACTCTGACACACTGACCACCACATAGAGCGGCCGACCTCTTATTACGGTACATGTAGCCAGCACCCCTATATATATACACACACATCGCACAATGACCACCGCATGGAGCAGCCGACCTGGTACGTGTAGACATCCCAATACCCACATACGATGATGCCCATCGATGGAATGGCCAACCTCCTATAACAACAAATAAATACACACAGTGGGTCCTATATTCTCTGCGTTGACATATTTTATAAACAGAATTCTGGCAAAGATACAAGTAAACAGGGAGCAGATTTGTCGTCCAATTCCCAACTCCTTTATGTATAACTAATATAGTGCACTTTTCTTTTTTAATCAAAGAGACAGAAAATAAAAATCGAATATAACCCGTGTGCTACAATATATCCCTTTTAAATTATGTTAAAAAACAAGAATTTTCCCGGTAATTGTCATTAATTATTTATACCGTAACAATGATTTGGAACCGGTTCTTGTTAGGATGGCCTTTTGTTGCTGAGGTAACATTAAAATAACAAAGCACATTTTCACCTGTATGACCGACCATGAAAAATGGCCGGTATGGTCATAAATAATTGTATATACAATTTTCTATTATATTACTTTCGCCTGGTTCCTTTCCACTTTCAAGAATGATCAATTATCAAAAGAGTGGTTGCCGAGTTAAAATACTGATTGTGGAACATTTAACTTGCAGGGTCTGTACAGGGCCTGGAAAGTGTTGAACTTCATTTGCCCTATTTCAAGGCCTTGAAAAGCTTTGAATTCAAATTTATTTTTGGTAATTGGTCTTGAAAAGTCTTGAATTCCATTAAACTATCCCCACTGATCTAAATTAGTCCATTCACAATCTTTTTTGCCTGAAATCCAAACGAAAATAGTCTTGAATTCCTATCAAAAACAGCCTTGAAAAGCCTTGGAATGGCCTTTGAATTCCATGTCTTTACATGTGTACAGACCCTAAAGGTGTGTTTTTCTCTATAGCAGGATCGCTGCTTGGAGGTCCCTTCTCCCATGGTGGGTCACGTGACTGTTTTTACATTTGCGTGGTTTTTGATTGGCTGTTATTACTACACTATATTATAATATACTCTAACTAACTCGGTGACAGTCCTTCTATAACAATCACAAGCACCACTATCGCCACCACCAAAGTTTTGCCCCAGGTCCAGATATAGATAATTACAGTTTCGTTAATGTTATACTAGCGGTTGCTTTTTAAAAAGATTCTTAATTTTGAGTTAAATACATCAAGTTGACATTTATAAACTACTCTTCTTGAGGAGTCAGTCACAATTATCAGCATTTTCGAGCTAATTAAACACATTATACAAGCGTATACACCATATGTTGGAGGGAGGGTGGTGGGGGTGATAGTTTGTACGCTTGTGAAAATTTTGATAATTGTAAAAGAACCCCATGTACATATGAAGAGTTCAGGTGCAAAACCACGTAAATGCCAATCCAAATATGGACAGAGACATTGGAATGAAACCTTAAATCTTTTTTTATATTCTTTCTTTTTTGTTTATTACTCCATAGCCATGTGCTGAGATGAAATTTGGAATTAGTGAGAATTACACTGATCTGTTAAAAATCTGTTATTTAAACTACATTTTTGGATTGGCGTTTACGTGGTTTTGCGCCTGAACTCTTCATATATCATTTTATGAGGTCAATTGTAAAATATCAACATTTTTATTATACACTTTGTTAGGTGGTGGTTGGGGGGGGGGGGGGGGGAAATGAAAAAGCATACGTTTTGTACACTTGTGAAAATGTTGATAATTGTGAAGGGCCCCTTAGTACAAAGTAACTGTATGGTAATTGACTAACTTTGGCGATATTTAGACTGCATGCTTATAAAATAATTTGTTCTTACGCACCCATTGAAGCCATCTACAATACTTTATCGCTATCTTAATTAGGTCATGTCAAAGCCAGCAAGTTTTAACACCCGCAAAAACAATTACTAAACTAGTTATATAAGTTGGATATGTACGATCAAATCTTAATAGATATTTTGGTTTTGAAAATATTTTGATTTCATCCAGTTATGTAACTTTAAGAGTGATGTAAACTGCTAAGAGGAGTTAGTTGCCGTTCTTTCCGCTAGGTGGCTACCGGGACATGCTGTCTGGATACCCCCAGGAGGGAGAGAGTCGCCTGGAGGTGATCGTGCCCTCCATGGTGACCCAGGAGCAGCTGTTCAGGCTGTTTGACCTTGTCCCTGGGCTCGACTTCTGTGACCTTGACGTGCAGTCAGGTAAGTGTTGCTTTCTTTTCCTACTCCCCCCCCCCCCCCCCCCCCCCCATCCCATGTGGAAGGTCAGGAGTTTGATACCCAGCCGATTCAAACCAATGACTTACAAAATGGATACTTGTCGCTACCTAGCCTGGCACTCGGCGTTACTATGATAGGACAAGGACTGATTAGCTCAGTATCAGGATAATGTAACTGAATGGGGAATTGGGTCATGGCGATGTGGCCTGGTATCCCAGTGGGGCAGCACTATTAAGTCGCCATGAGTGTGCACTGCCACATGTTGGTATGCATCCTGTTATGACCTTAGATGTTGCCAGGATGTAAAACTCCAACAAACCCCTTACAAAACAAAACAAAATCTGGCTGTCTTCATGTGACTGAAGACAGCTATCGAGAATGGTCGACTGGTTAGAACACTCACATTCCCGTGCATGACCTACTTGCTTGGTTTGATCCCTGGCAGAGTAAAACTAAAGAGTTAATCAAAGTTGGAGCCCACTGAGGTACATTATTATTCAATGTTAACCTACTTACACAAGCTATTAAATAAAAATGCTACTTTCCCTTTCAATTAAGCGAATTTGTGAAATGAGAACACATGAAGATGTGTATGCGTGTTTTGACCGATTCGAATTCTGCAGCAACAAATAAACAAATAACTAATTAAAATGCCCTCCCTCATTAAAAATAAGAAAAATAAAGAGAAAATTTTAAAGACTGGTGACGTTAATGTACAAGTCGTGGAGCATACAAAAAACTACTCGTGTGACATTTGTTTCTGTGCTACTCACTACAGAGACAGAGACTTTGCTACAAGTCGCTCACCGTACATTGACTGAGAAAGGGAGCGTGATACTGGTACAAGTGTACAAACTGCGTAACCCATCCCCCTCCCCCCCCCCCCCGAACATATGGTTTATGCGCTTGTGAAAATGTTGATAATTGTGAAGCACCCCTTAAGTTGGTTGCTGACTGATGCTTTCAGGGGTTGCCTACGTCAAGTACAACAATGGTCAGTCGGCTGGGTATGCCCGCGACAAGCTGAACGGGTTCGAGTACCCGCCGTCGTACCGGTTATCTGTCCGCTACGCCCGCATCAGGGACCCCCTTACCAGGTAAGCGGCTAACCTCGGCAAACTAGGTCACCAGTTGGGACACGTGACCACCGAGCGATGCGCCGGAAGTAGGTCGCGCGTCCTTTTCTGCATTTGTAGGTCACCTTGAGTTTTAAGTTAAAGCTAAGATTGTACTATGTGGCATGCCATTCGCGTTTGCACCGATGGGTCCATTGAGCGATCCATTTTGCCGCATGCGGATCCGGACATATGGAAGAACCACCATGCGTTTACATGCTTTTCCATTTTTTGTCGCATGTGCATACCGCATACCACGTATATGGAATCTTAGCTTTATTGTTCACCTCCTACGGTGTGGGCAGGGTCCGTAACACTCTTTTTAAAAGTTAAGGATTATTAAACAGATCTGGTATAGGCTGCTGAGTGTAAGACTGGAATTGTACTCCTCCAACAAGTGCTCTTCAAGTACACCTTTATGGATTGTGTAACGGAATATGTGGAGGGAGAGTTCTGAGGTCAATGTCCACGATGGCTAGTGTGCAAGTGCAACCCAGAGGGTTCCCTAGTCTGTTGGGAGCCTTTCTAGGTCATGTGATGAGGGAATTGCTGGCCGTGACATCATTCATACATTACAGACCTCATCACTCTCCCACCAGATATTTGGTTGCATAAACTGAAAAACTAGGCAAAGGTGTGCTTGGAGCGCATTTGTCGGAGCACAGCTCCAGTCAAAGTGGCCTATAGTGGACTACTTTCAAGTTTAAGTTGCATAATCCGATGCTTTTTGAGTTTTTGCTGCGTTTTTTAAATGAATATATTAGGTCGGCCATTATAATCTACTTCACTTTAGTTTGCAGTAACTTTGATTCAAAATGGTTAACTTCGGAGATATTTGAAGCGGAACCATCCAAAATAATGTGGGTACCAACATTATGGGCATCATAGACTTGTATGACTTTCAGCGGTGACAGGTTCTATTAAATTGACTCAATAGTCCTTCTATATAGCAATACATGTTTAATGAGTTCATCAAAATGAAAAAATGCTGGACGCCATAGGCTTCAGCAGTGACAGCTTCTATTAAATTGACTCAATAGTCCTTCTATATAGCAAATACATGTTTATTGAGTTCATCAAAATGAAAAAATGCTGGACACCATAGGCTTCAGCAGTGACAGGTTCTATTAAATTGACTCAATAGTCCTTCTATATAGCAATACATGTTTAATGAGTTCATCAAAATTAAAAAATGCTCCAACAATACATGTTTAATGAGTTCATCAAAATGAAAAAATGCTGGACGCCATAGGCTTCAGCAGTGACAGGTTCTATTAAATTGACTCAATAGTCCTTCTATATAGCAATACATGTTTAATGAGTTCATCAAAATGAAAAAATGCTGGACGCCATAGGCTTCAGCAGTGACAGGTTCTATTAAATTGACTCAATAGTCCTTCTATATAGCAATACATGTTTAATGAGTTCATCAAAATGAAAAAATGCTGGACGCCATAGGCTTCAGCAGTGACAGGTTCTATTAAATTGACTCAATAGTCCTTCTATATAGCAAATACATGTTTAATGAGTTCATCAAAATGAAAAAATGCTGGACACCATAGGCTTCAGCAGTGACAGGTTCTATTAAATTGACTCAATAGTCCTTCTATATAGCAATACATGTTTAATGAGTTCATCGAAATGAAAAAATGCTGGACGCCATAGGCTTCAGCAGTGACAGGTTCTATTAAATTGACTCAATAGTCCTTCTATATAGCAAATACATGTTTATTGAGTTCATCAAAATGAAAAAATGCTGGACGCCATAGGCTTCAGCAGTGACAGGTTCTATTAAATTGACTCAATAGTCCTTCTATATAGCAATACATGTTTAATGAGTTCATCAAAATTAAAAAATGCTGGACGCCATAGGCTTCAGCAGTGACAGGTTCTATTAAATTGACTAAATATTCCTTCAGTGTAGCAATAAATGCTCTATGAGTGCATCGGTATCTAAGTTGGATATGTTGGATAAAATTTAGATTAGTGTTTTGGTTTTGGTTTCATCGGATTATGCAACATTAAATTAATGGAAGGTCTTTGGACTTATTTTGTAATTCTGATAAGTTCATCAATTAAACGACAATGTAAGTATTTGGATTATGTAAGAAGATAATGACGTCTTTATAGGTCTTTGAACTTTTTCCCATTGTGTTTGTTTGTTTATTCACTTATCGTTAAGTTGCTTTTTTGAATGGCTTGCTGGAAGCTTTTTCAAAAGGCTTTCAGGAGTCCTTAAATATTTTATCACGATTTCCATGTCATTCAGTTTGTATATTGAATGCTGGTCAAGATGAAGTTGACCCGCAACTGATTGTCGGAGCATTTGTCTATTAGTGTTAGTTTCTGTGGCTCAATGTGTAAAAGTCTTTGGAAGTCTTTGGAAAATGGCTGGCGAAAGTGTTTGAATTTGTTTGGCTTTTAAGGCTGAGGAGGTGCGTTACGAAGGATATCAATCTGACCTTGTGATACTAACTGGGTAGACCAGAAGGGATGGCCGAATGAGTAGAGCATCCGTCTCCTGTTTTGGGAGATCGGGAGATCCGAACCTATGAGTTTGTGGGTTCGAATCGTGGTCGAGTCAAACCAATGACTAGGCATTAATAGGATAGGGCCATGACTGGTTGGGTCAGTGTCAGGATAATGTGACTGAGTGGGATATCAAGTCGTGGTGCTGGTGGCCTGGTTTCCCAGTGGGCAGCACTATAAAGTCGCCATGAGTGCGCATTGTCACAAGTTAGGATGTAAAACAACAACAAACAAACACTAACTGGTATATAAGCTGCATAGTCTGATGAAAGCATCAGATTTTCTAAGCCAGAACACTTTCCTTAATTTGATCCTACCCTTCGAACTTAGATACTGGTGCACTCATTAAACGTTTCTTGCAGTTTGATGCTCGTGTCAGGGTTACCAGCCCTTACGGATTTGCTGTAAAGGTGTTCAATATTTTATGTTCCCATCACCATATGCCATTCTACTGGTTTTTCATTACGGATTATTGTGTCAAAAATGCACCACAGAGCATCTAAGACCCCCCCCCCCCCCTTCCTCCCTTAAAATATTCCGGTTTTTCAGTTTCCCATGTGGGCAACCCTGTCCTGTGCTACTCTGCTCTTCTTGAAAATGAATAAACATCCAGCATTTCGATGTGTGCACCAATGGGGACCTTTCAGTTTGCTTGACTCTCTCGTCAGATGGAGCACCATGCCGGTCTCATGTGATGCTGCTTTTGTATAGAAGCAGGGTGTGGTGAGGATGTTGGTGTGTGTGGTGGGGGGTGGGGGGATTTAGGGGTGTGTGGTGGGGGTGTAGGGGTGTGGTGAGTGGGTATGGTGGGGTGGGGGTGGTTGGGGTGTGTGGTGGGGGCATATGGTTGTGTGGTGGAGGTCTATGGGTTTGGTGAGGATTTTGGTCTGTGTGGTGGGGGTGTGTGAGGATTTAAGGGTGTAGTAGGGGTGTGTGGTGAGTGTGTATGGTGTGGTTGGAGTGTAGATGTGTATGGTGGGGGTGTTGTGGAGGGTTGGGGTGTGGTGAGGATTTTGGTGTGTATGGTGGGGGTGTATGGGGATTTAGGAGGGTGTGGTGGGGTGTAGGGGTGAGGTGGGGTGTAGGAGTGTGGTGGGGGTGTAGGAGTGTGTGGTGGGGTTGATGGTGTGTGTGGTGGGGATGTAGATGGTTTGTGGTGGAGGTGTAGGGGTGTCTTGCAGAGCGGCACCTCACAATCTTTAGCATCCCTAAACCCCCACCACACACCTACACCCCCACCACAGCCCTAAACCCCTACCACACACACCTATACCCCCTACACCCCACAACACACACCTATACCCCCAGTACCCCTTACACCCCCACCACACACCTAAACCCCCACCGTACACCTACAACCCCACCACACACACACCACACCTAAACCACCGCACACTACACCCTGACCACACCCTCACCACACACACACCTACACCCTCACCACACAGACCTACACCTCAACCACACACACCTACACCTCCACCACACACACCTACACCTCCACCACACACCACTACCACAGACCTACACCCCACCACACACCACACACCACACACCACCACCCCCTCCAACCATGATGGCTGACTTGGACCAGGAACGGGTGCTGCCACCAAGTGTATCGCAAGAGAAATGGCTCATGAAAGGTCCCCATTTGGGTTTACTTCAAATATTTGCAAAGTTAACCATTTGAAATAAGTCACTTTAAACTAAAAGTATTTATCTAGAAATATATTGCAGAAACCAAAAACCAACAGATTTAATGCAACTTTAAATAATTAGACCATATCACCCAAAAATGGCAAATATGTGGCTGAAGATCTACGAAATATTGTGAAATGCCTGTGTATATTATATAGATTGTACACTGAGTGAGCGCAACGGCCGCTGAGCCATGGGCAAGTATGTGTAGCCACGCGGGGAGATGTGATGAGGGTGTACCAGTAGATGGCTTCATAAATGGCGGTAACCAGCCAATGACTTAGTGGCTGGGGAGTAGATGGGATCTTCCGGCTTATTATACTTGTATAATGGCTTATATAGCATATAGAGCAAGCCCTTAAGTGGGTCATTTCCATTGACAATACTGCAGAGCTGAACTAAATTCTAGATGACTGGTGGAGTACTGCGTCCATTGACTGACTTTCCAGATAGACTATTATTGGCATATCGCTGTACAATTGAACCCCGTTATGTTCTGGTCAGTTGTGTTTCTAAGTACTGATCGAACGGTGACCACATCGTGGTGTGACTGTATATAGTATGAAATATTTGAGACTGAGGCTGGCTAAACTGACGTCATTGTGAGTTAACTGTTATGTTGAGTTAGGCAATATCTAAATCTGTATCAATATCTAACTGTTTAGTCATGGGGCCAATATTCTAAAAGAAAAAGATTATAATTGGAAATTATAGTTAAGGCCTGTCTAGATTGTAGGAGGCTCTACATAGCGCTAATGGAAACTGCTAAGTTATAGCAGCGATTGTATTTATTTTTAATTCTAGGGTTGTTTAAACTGCACACATTTATCTATCAACTTCAGAGCTAAGATACCACGATTTGAACATTAAAACAGAGATCACAGTTCTACATAATCTTCGGGTTGTACCTTGCAGATGTTAACGTGTGTATGCTATTGGGCTTCCAAAATACAATTTAAAAATTAGAAACAGGTTGCAGTTCTGAATACCGTCACGGTTGCCTCAAATGTGGCCATTAATGTAAGTGTTATAGAACTAACGCAAAAGAAGTTAAAATTTAAAACAAAGATCATAGTTCTATATAGTCCCAGGGTTGGGTTGACTGTGGCCCTTAATGTGGTATAGAGCTAACACAGCAGAAGTTAAAATTTAAAACAAAGAGCATAATACTATCTAGTCCTGGGATTGCCTCAACTGTTGCGATTAATGTATGTGTTATAGAGCTAATGCAACAGAAGTTAAAATTTAAAACAAAGATCATAGTTCTATATAGTCACAGGGTTGCCTTGATTGCAACCATTAACGTGTATGTGACAGCACGAACACAACAATAGTTTAAAATTAAAACGATGAACATAGTGCTCTTTAATCCAAGACTTAACCTAGCCTTTAGGGGTTCATGTGAGAGGTATACAGCTAAAGGCAACAGAACTTTAACATTACAAACTTACACTAATTGAGCTGTATACACTATTATGCAAGTACTATATATGTACAAGCTATAGTGTATACAAACAACACAAAAAATGACAATTTACAAATAAAAGCAAAAATGTAGTTTCAGATAGTCCGACGTGTGCCTAAATCACAGGCCTTAAAGATATGCCAACTATTGAGTTTACACAACTTATTTTCTTTAATTTTAAAGATCGTAGCACTATGTAGTTCTCTGGTTATATAGATTGCAGCCGTTAAAATAGCGCTAACAATACAATCTAAATTTTAAAACAACGATCCTAGTTATATATAGCCACAGGGTTACCTCAACTCCAGTCATTAATGTATATGCTAAAATCTAAAAATTCAACAAAGAATTGTAGATCTATATATTGCTTGGGTTGCCTCAACTGCAGCCGTTAATGTGTAATTATGCTATCGAGCTAATGTAATACAATCTAGAAATTCAAACAAATATCGTAGTTCTATATAGTACTAGGGTTGCGTCCACTGCAGCTGTTAATGTGCTATACAGCTATGGTAATACAATCTAAAATTCAAAACAAAGAACAAAGCTCATAATTCTATATAGTCACAGGGTTACCTCGACTGCAGCTGTTGTATATGCTATGTATATGCTATAGGGCTAATTCAGCCAAATAGTGCCAGGGTTGCCTTGACTGCAGCTGTTATTGCATGTAGCCGTATGGTTGCTTAGACTGGTGACATTAATTTACAAGCCATGGAGCGTACCACAACTACTCATGTGACGTTTGCTTCTATGCTACTCACTACAGAGACAGAGACTTTGCTTCGAGTCGCTCACCGTACATTGAGCGAGAAAGGGAGCGTGACCACGACCGAGACCGCGATCGGGACAACTCGGTGTCAGACCTGAGTGCCAGCATCTCCAGCTACCTCCCGGCACCCATCCTACAGGACAACATACAGACTCTAGTAAACTCCATCAAGAAGGTACCCGCCGCTGACACTGACCTAGTGAAGCCAAACGACACCATTTTACACATGTGTAGGTTCTGAATGGGCAGATGGAGTGATTTCACATGGGCTGGTCCTTAACGCTGAGGCCCATTTGAGGTCATTGCTGTTCACTCACTTATGAGGACGGTTATTGTTTCTACTGTATGTGCAATGATGACGCATGTTTATTTATTGCACATCATACAAGCTATTCTGCTACTCACTATGGAGCTGTTTCATATGGTATCAAGGTGATTTGGTCAAGCAGAATGCACACCAGTATCAACATCAGACCTGCGCTAGCGGAAAAGTTTAGTTTAGTAGTTATTTATGTTCAAAGTGTCGTCATTGAAGTAGGGCTTCCGAAAGGACCGACTGATCAACACTCCCTGATTGATAACATGCATAGTGGTGGATTGTTGCGCATTTTTCAATGACCCGCCACATTGTGAACCTAGTTAGTTTGAACCTAGTCAGTTTGAACCTAGTCAATTTGAACCTAGTCTGTATTTTAGACACCCAATGAACTGTATTGACTGTCATTATGGATATCAATTCACTTAGCACATCAACAGAACCGGCTAAATTGACTAATAATAAAATTATACGGCGAGAAAATGACAACTGATTTAATTAAGTGGATTGTAATTTGAGTAGTCCCTAAGGAATATTGTCCTGGGTTGTGATCAGCTTGGCAGTGTCTTGGTTTTAGTTGGAGTTGAGGTGGGTGTAACTACATTCGATCATGCTTGATTAGCCTCGAAGCCAAACCATATGATGCTTGGATAGCCTCGGGGCCAAACTATATACTTTACAAACCTCAAAAGCCAAACATGTATTGCTTGACTAGCCTCAAAGCCAAACAATGTACTAGTGGACTATCCTTGACCCCAAACCATATGACACTTTGTTAACCTCAAGGCTATATTATGATTCACTAGCCACGAAGTCCTCCAGACTAAATTACATATGATTAGCCTCGAAGCCAAAGCAGGTAATGCTTTCGGTAGCCTCGACAGCGAACCATAAGATACTGAAAGGTTGTTTTGGAAATATTCCAATCAGGTTTTCTCAAAGATGTCCGTCTCTCTTTGTGACAGTGACATATATTGAGTTTAAGTGCATTCTTTACTCTCCACCCTCCTCCGAACCCCTACTAATGAAGGCTATTCTAGACACAATGCTAATTAGTGACACGGCTGTATTTGTTGCGTGGTAATCCTAGACACGCTGATTGCGCTCTGTGGAAGCATACTGTGGTTAGGAGCTACACTTGGTGTTGTCTGGTGGAATTGTAAGTGTGCTTACGATGAAAGTGGAGAATTAGATCATTGTCTGCTTCACACTCTGAAGTTTAATTAGTTCCTTGGTACAGTTGTTGATGGGGTGGCTTTTATGAACTGTGTCTGAATTGTATCGATTTTCATCCAACTTCCTAGTTGGTTATCGGCATGTATGTGTCAAACTGTATTAATATGTTACATGTACGGTATATGCTGTATAGGTGGTGTTCACATATATGCTGTACCACCTATTACACCTATAACATCCAACTGTGTGGATATATATATTCTATATATATGTACCACCTATATATATATGTACCACCTATATATATATGTACCACCTATATGTATATGTATGCGGTGTACAAACACACCACCTCTATAACATCACCATGACCCTTCCCCCTTCGTCCCCCAGGCGACCAGCGTGCTGCAGTCAGCCGGCGTCTCCCCAGCGCTTGGTGTGCCAGCGCTTGGTGGCCCCAGCATGTCGCCTCCCCAGGGGTCGCTGCGCAATGGTGACGTGCGCGTGCGCTACTGCTCCCTGCCGCTGCCCGAGAAGAAGACGCTGCTGGCCAGAGATACGCCTGTCGCGGAGCGCCTCTTCATTGTGAGTCGGCCCGAGGCCTTCTCCGAACAGGTGCTCGTCGACTGCTTCTGTCGGTTCGGCAGCTTGATAGATGCCTACTTCGTGCCAGGTGAGCTGGGAGGGGTGTGTTTGAGGGTGTGGGTGTGTAGGCGGGGAGGGGATGTGTGTGTGCGCGTGTAGGTTTGGTTTTGTGTGGTATGGGTTTTATTGATAAGATTTTTTATTGGTAAGACTTGTTGGGGTATGGGTTTTTGTATGGTGTGGGTTTTATTGGTATCGATTTTTATTGGTAAGATTTTGTGGGTATGGGTTTTTGTATGGTGTGGGGTTTGTGGTAAAATTTTTGTTCGTATGGATTTTTGGGGTAAGATTTTGTGGGTAAGGGCTTTTGTATGGTGTAGCTTTTATTGGTAAGATTTTGTGGGTATGGGTTTTTGTATGGGGTGGGTTTGGGTTTTATTGGTGGGAGTGATTTTGTGAGTGTTGGTTCTGTGGGGGTGGGTTCTCCGGGGGTGAGTTTTGGCTAGGTACATACTCTCCTCTCCTTTCTTTTTCCCTCTCCTTTCTTTTCTCCTTTCCTCTTCGCTCCTTTCTCCTCTCCGCTCCTCTTTCTCCGCTCTTCTCTCTTCTCTCCTTTGCTCTCCTCTCCTATCCTATCCTCTCCTCTCCTATCTTCTCCCCTATTCTCCCCTATCCTCTACTCCCTTCTCCCATCCCCTCCCCTCCCCCCTCCCCTCCTCCCCCCCTCCCCTCCCTTCCCCTCCCCTCCCTTCCCCTCCCCTCCCCTCCCCTCCGCTCCCCGGCTGGAATACCAGCGCCTCCACATTGTCACGTTATTCAGAGGAGTAAAACCCCCCTTGAACAAAAAAGCCCCGCTCCTTTTTGACCTGACACACATTAAGGACAGACTTTGCTGACAGCAGTCTCTTTTAAACCTATTGTTATTACATTTATTGATTAAGTAGAGGAAATTTCAATCACAGACAATTGGTCTTCGTCATTCCGCTACTCCTCGCCCTATTCTAGTAATGCCACATACCAGATTGAGTAGCGGCAAGTATAAAGACGTAGGTTTCCCTCTGCTGGGTTTCGGACCAAGGTTTGGAATCTCCCGACCTGCCACATGGGAAGCGAGCACTCAACTTATTTGGCCATCTTCTCTGGTCTCTTAAAATGCGTCTTTCTTTTAATAATTTTTCCAGGAAAGAACTACGGCTTCGCGAGGTATGGGGACGCTGAGTCAGCTAAAGTGGCCATCGATACGATGCACTCGCAGACAGTGTGCGGGCGGAGACTGACTGTGATGCTCGCAGACCCGCCCAAGTACAGCGACGACTATGGCGACTCGCCCAACAAGCGGCCAAGGTCATGAGGGTCGCCAGAGGTCACCTCAAGGTCAAACAAACAGGTGCGTAATCTGATGTCATTCAGGCGCTATGTGAGAGTAAGGAAGGTGTGGGGTGTCGATGTGGTGGCGGGGGTGGGGGTGGCGGGTATATTTATTTATATCTTGAATTGTCCATGTCTACCTGCCCTACACAACGAAGCCTGCACTCCTAGATGAATTAGATGTATCCGACTTGTCCAAATTGAGAATAGCAACTTGTACGGGATAGTGGCATTCTCTGTGGCGGAGTGGTTAGAGTGTCTGACTTTTTTCTAGGTCAGATTCCTAATCTGAAGGTCGACGGTTCGATTCCCCGTGCCCCCAGCTCTGCCAATTTGGATTTCCACCGCTGTGTATAACTTACAGCGTCATCAAAGGCCGGTTGCTCTCATACCATGTCTATGTGGTGTGGGAGGTTAAAAATCCCTTGGGTCGGTAAAAGTGTAGGCTCGGGCTTTCTATCGATCAGCAGTGGAGAGGGGAAGACCAGTCGTCTGTGACTGGGATTTCCCCTGCTTGGGACAACTAATGTACCAAAAAAAAAAAAAGAGACAAATAAGTGTTCACACTTCCTGTCTACCATTTGCTATATCGCTATAACTCGTCCTTGTTTACACTGCAACCCATCGCCTTAGCTCATAATACCAAACTGACCCCGATCGCTAACCTACTAACCTACTTCCTTAGTTTACTAATCTAGCCTATCAAGGTACCTGCAGGGATTCCTGTCTGCAGTGTAATTAATGCCAATTGCTGGAAGCCTCGGCACTGAAAATGTCAATATTCTGATGAATAAATTTAATTGTTTATGCCCCCCCCTAAAAAAGTAAATTCGGGGATGGCTAGTTTGCATTATTTGATAAGCTGATGGAGCGGGATTGACCTACTTAGGTCGACGCTGGAAGGTGTTAGGGGTGGTTTTTTTTTGTGGGGTGGGGTAAGCGTAGTTAAGGGCGCATTCCTTACATGCGGTATGTGGTATGTGAATGCGAATGCGACAAAAAATCGAAACGCCTTGAAGCCTATGAGCTACATTCCTTACACGCGGTATGCGAATGCGTTTTTCCGATCGGTCCATGTAGCGATCGGTGTGGCATGCGGCATGCGGCACGGGGGTGCGAATAGAAAACCATCAGTCACATTTGTCCATTAGTTTTAGACAAGGAGAGGCGACTGAGCATTATGGAACAGTCACACACAAGGGTGTGGAGGGGACACGCATGCCTAGAGGGACGGTCCTAACATGGCTCAGTTTAGCTTGCTCCGAGGGATGTTAGGACCGTCCCAGATTTTGTTGACCAAAAAGGACGGTCCTAACATGGCTCAGTTTAGGATGTTAGGACCGTCCCAATTGGGAGACAGACTGTTACGGGAAAGCTAAAAATGCTACCATATCCACAGAAATATGAATACTTATCTATAATTTGGTTATAATAAAGGTAGGAACCCCCATGTGACGTACGAAAAGGTACATAGATATAAATGCAATATTTGGTCATATACAGTGCAGTAAGGAGTATACTTGTTTATTTTTATTTTTTAAATATAGCCAGTTGTGTGCTGCATGCCGCATACCACGTGTAAGGAATCATGCCATTCGCATACCTCATGCCGCATACCATGTGTAAGGAATGCCCGCTTTAGTCTATCTGATCTATCAGCTATCGTAGATATATTTAATTACCGAAACAGATGATCTCATATTGAGTGTCCTACTCCCAATATTAGTGGACATTTATTTTTATTTTTTAAGGCCCAGGTTTTGATTCCAGGCAAGTTGTGATGGTATTTTCTTAACTGTGTAATAAATGAGAGGATGTGTGTTTGTCTGTTTAACATGAAGGTGTGAGAAGCAAATATATACTACTATATAGCAGGAAAAAAGGTATATATATTTATATGTTGTGACAAGTATACATTTTTAAGTGATTGGGTTGACTCGGCCAGCGTTCAAATTCGACGATCTTCCAAACAGGAAACGATTGCTCAACTCATTTGGCTATTCCATCGAAAAACCCGCAAAAACTAAACACATGAAAAAATAGAAAAAGTTCCTTGGCTTTTCTCAAACAGTCTGACTGTTGGCCACGTACGTGTGTACCTATGTTATATCTCCCCTTTCCCACCCCTACCAACCCCTCAACTCCTCAACTCCTCGCCCCCACCAATCCCCACCAACCAAGTGTCTGCCCCCAAAGGCTGATATCTCAGGAACAGGGCCGGGGTCCGTCTCGGAGGCGCCTCGGCGACGTCTCGGCGATGCTTTTTGGCTTATTTGCGTTCAGGGTGCGTCTCGGAGACGTCTCGGAGACGCCTCCCTTTTCAGGTTGGAGAAAAAAAGCGCCTCGAAAATGGCCGCCGCATGCAGTGGTTTCATCCAATCAGAGCGCAGCATTTCGATTGCAAATGGCCGCCGCCTATGGGGGCGGCCATTTTCGAGGCGACCAACTGCTATTGTTGTTCAGACTAGCCTGACGTCACGGGCGCCTCCGAGACGGAGCCTGAACGCGGCCCCGGTGACGGCTATCCGACACCTTAGTGCAGCTGTTTTCCACCAGAGGGAAGTTTGGTAGAACTCTCCACTATAGACGGGATCACGGTTCCGAGTGCGCATGCGCTGAAAACGGCGTTGGCAGCAAAGCAAATGCTAATGGCCATTGAGTTTGTCGATACGCGTAGGGAAAAACTTAGATTTTATTCAAAATGAATAGAAATACATAACAATTTGGCATTAACATGTATGCAATATAATGATCTGATGGATATAGCTAAGACAAAACTAGCCATAGTTAAACATTTTGAGCTAAATAACATACAATTCCACACAAAACAATCAGTGATATCCACATCACCATTATTAATTCTTGTTCTAAATATTAAAATGCCAAATGTCAACATACACTTGTTTCAGAGAAATATATAACCAATATCTGATTAACCCTACTAATTTCCTAGTTCTGCATAAGTCATTAACCATAGGATATAATAAAAACATTAATAAAATAAGTAAAACTGACTCTGGCTATGGCTCTAACACTAGTCTGAGTGCCCAGATTTTTCTAAATCTAAATGCACATGGCATAAGATGTGCATATTATATTGATGTAAATGCAATGCTAGATAAAAGATTAATATCTTAATTTATTATATATATTTTTTTAGTTGGTATTCTGTGTTTCAAACAAGAGCTGAGATGAGCTGAAACTAGCACATTTCAAAGTTGCACCCAGTATATTAGCATGTGCCATGTGCTTCTCGCGAGTTTGTTTTGCTCTGACGCTTCCCACAACGCACTGCGCCGCTGGAACGGTGATGTAGTCTATCGGAGGTTGTGAGGACGTGGTGCAACTGCGACTAGTTCACATTAAGACATCAGCCCCCCCCCCCCTCCCCGTCGCCCCACCTCTGCTCCACCCCTCCCCCATTTCGTCGTTTTGCACATTATGTAACTTTAGATGTGTGAAGGTTTTTTTATGTAGCATTAAAAACCACCAAGGAAAACCCACAAGAAAACCACTACCAACACACTGGGATTTATGCTGATGTTTATTCAATTCAATTTAATTCGATGCTTTATTTCAGACTCAGCATTATGGCCGTTACCTAATGTGATCCATAGTGGGTACATATAAGAATAAATGTGAATAACATACAAATAATAGTATGAGCCATACAATACTAACCATTATCATAGCGTAGGCCTACATACAGTAGGTTGTACCAATGCCTCCATATGGAAGTTAAATCTGAGATCATTCTCCCCTATTTTCACAAGCATCCATATTATAACATTTTCTGACTTGTCGAGTCTAGTAATACATTTGGTATAATACTGTTGTAATAGTTGGATTTGTCAAATGACTCAATTAAATTATGAATGGTTAATAGTGGTGAATGACGTGGTGTGGTCAGGTTAGAGTGAATGACTGAGTGATGAGGTAGTGAGTACTGGGTGAGTGAGTGATGAGTAAATATTGAGTGAATACTGGGTGAGTGAGTGATGAGTAAATATTGAGTGAGTACTGGGTGAGTGAGTGACGAGTAAATATTGAGTGAGTGTTAGGTGAGTGCTGATTGAGTGAGTGTGAGTGAGTGGGTAGGAAGTGTTGCGTAAGTCGGTGAGTGGGTGGGTGAGTGAATGTTGGTGTCGGTGTTGGTGTAAAGCGATGAGTTAGATTGTGGGATACGACAGCTGTTGCCGTCTCCATGGCTACCAGTATCCATGTTGCCAATGTACCACCTCTGTATGGAGCCCGTGGCGATGTCCCCCGCACACATGACCTGAGATCTGCGACTGTTACTGCTACTGTTACACGTGACTCACTAACTGGCGTTCTGTCTGCCTTAAGCTACGATTCCATATACGTGGTATGTGGTATGCAAATGCGTATGAGGTATGTGATGACTTTTTGCTGTTTGTATTGGAAACAGCAGTCGTTTCACATTCACACTAAACACTCCAAGTAGCAATCCAGTGCGAATGTGAACCGAGTGTGCCATTTCCGCTAGAAACAGTGAAAAGTCACCATATACCTCATACACGTTTACAATTGTATACCGCATATATGGAATCCTAGCTTAATGCACATTCCTTGTGTATCTATCATGACTTACCACTGTGCCCAGTCAAAACTCTTGGACTGTTAGCCTTTTTGAACAGCTCTACTGTTGAATTTTTATTACCATGACCACTGTTTACTGACTTACTCTTGTTATTATCGGTGACTCCAGTAAGCTGACTGTGACAGCTTACTGTGTCTTAGCTGTTAAGCGTTGACCCCCCTACTGCATTAACTGTTAAACATTGGTGCTTTTTGGCTCCCCCCCCCCCCAACCACCACCACCCATATGGTATCAATAAAGTAGTTATCGCTCCAGTAAAAGAAGTACAAATTTTAACCCGATGGACCTGACTTTTATCTAGCAGACATGCATGCCAAATTAAACCATTTTAAAAACAAAAAGGAATTTTACAAACCAAATAATTAAAAAGAAAAAAGCACGAAAATACCCCGCCATTAAACAAATAATTTTAATTAAAAGAAAAAAGCCAATGGACATGAACAACTACAACGCTACTACTTTTGGGATTCGCCCTTTTTGCCGACTCAACCATAAACGAAGTTTTCATTATTTTCCCTTTGTAGATTGACAATACTGACTGCTCACGGTAGACCGACGCTGACAACAACAACCCCCCATTTGTAGGCGGCGCTCGTGGTGGCGCCACCTAGTGGAAACAGTTTACACTACGACCTCGACTACCCTGCCACCTACGGAGCACTGCTGGAGTTAGAAAAGCCGCCTCCGGCCGCTACCCTCTAGTGCTTACTGTGAACTATATCTGATTAGCCAGAAGCCATAGACAGTTTATAAATAAACCAGTAACAACACAAACTAACACGCGCCAAACGGACTGTTGTGCGGGCGGCTGACAGCAGACGACACGACACCACCGGACGCGCCACCCGACAACCACTCGCTTTGTTTGATTCACTTTGGTTAATTGGCCGAATGGCGAAGGGAGAGGGAAGGAGGCTGTTCTATCAGTTTCACCACCCCACTTGGAACCTAACCCACCCACCCCCTGCTCTCCTTTCCCTTCCCCCCCCCCTTTCCCTTCTCCCATCTCTTCCCTATATACCCTTCTTTTTCTAACCCTTCCACTTCTTAATATACCCTCCGCTCCACTTCTCTCCCTGACCCCTCTTATTCACCTCCCTCCCTTCACCCCACACTTTAGCCCTCCCCCCCCTCCGCTCTCCCCCCGTTCCCTCCCCTCTCCCTGCCCCCCCCCTCGCTCTCCCAATTCCCCTTACTCCCCCCCCCCCCTTACTCTCCCCCCCCCTGCCCTCCTGTCTCCTCTCCTCTCTTCCCTCATCTTCTCTCTCCCCTCCTCTCCTCTCTTCCTCCTCTCCTCCCTTCCCTCCTCCCTTCCCTCCTCTCCTTCCTTCCTTCCCCCCTCCCCTCCCCTCCTCTCCTCTCTCCCTCTCCCCTCCTCCCTCCCCTCCCTCTCCCATCCTCTCCCATCCTCTCCCCTCCTTCCTCTCCCCTCACCTTCCTTCTCCCTCCCCTCCCCCCACACTCCACGCACACCTACCACACCGAGGGTTTATTTCATGGGATTGACCCACATTTTACAGGTGCGTGGAAACACACACACAAAAACAGTAATCATGTGCCCACGGCCCACTGGTCGGTACAGTAACCGATCCAATTTAACATACATCGTGCACCATTCGGACCTATGGAATGGCCTTTGTATTCCTGACAGCCATTTCAATATTTTAGGCTAATGCTATATCAAATGGTATATCATGTACAAAAATTGTGTCTGTGGAATGTGGGCTCTATTGTTAACTCGCTATATAAAAACAGATGAGTGTGTTGTTTATTAGTATAATTTTATTATTATTACTATTATTCTTCAATGTCGCCCTGTAGCCGAAGGGTGGTGTGTATTTAGCAAGAGACTTTTAGGAGGTGACCATATTTTGCAGTTGATTTGCAAATGCCTTTGGAGGTAATCTGGTTACAGTATCACTAACCCCCACGCCCAACCTCCATCTCCGCCGGCCTAGCCCTAATACCAGGACACACGTAGGTTGACATCATGAAGGCCTTATTCACAATTATACCCGCTTAATCAGCGCTTCCTTTAGCGTTCTTAAATTTTTTTTATTTTTTACGTCATTATACAGCTAAGATCACATTGAAAACACTGGTTCTCATCCAATACCTGAAATTAAGTCGCGTTGAGAATCGTCCATACTTGGATGGGCGACCACCTGGGAATACAAGATGCTGTAGACATCCTGATACAGGCTCATGCTCTACCAAATCAGTAGTGCATTTAGTATTGTCCTGTTTGCAATTGTAATCTAACGCTATCCCTCACTTGTGGCGCCATCTGGTGCATCAGGAAAACACTGCAACCGTTGAATTTATATGGCATGTGTAAATTTTGGCCTTTTATTTTTTAAACTGGGGCAGTGTGTAGGAACTTTCACTGCTTTATGCGCCTGCGTCATTATGTATGCTCTCATAGCGAACACCTCAGCCTTTTCAGAGCTTTGTTCTGGTCACCCGGCTTAGAGATCCTGATCTCCCGGGTTTAGTGAGACCTATCCATTTAACAAAGTGTCAAGTTCTCGGATTCGGACCAATATATTAAGCTAGCCGTTCCTTTTAAATAATGTTGTCCATGTTTTCTCTACCCCTTCTAATGTCGCTGTTGTTGGCTGATCAACGGATGAGAGTGGACACATTTGACTGGTGTTCACTTACCGTGCCAGTTTATACCACAGTTACCACAGTGTGTATATAGACAATGCATACCAGGTTGAATGGAGTAGTAGATCTGGTGGTTTATCTGGTTTGTCCGTTTAATCCGAGGTGGTGCCAGAGGCTACCGCCATGTAATGTTTCGGATGAAAGTTATTCGTTGTAACGTGATTGTGAACTTTTGATTCGCTCTTTCCGGTTAATTGTGACGATAGTGGTGCACACTCGGGCCATAAACCTGGGTGCACCTTTTTTTCTATATATGTGGTGGCACTCAACCAAAATGTGTCCATAGTATGTCTCATCTCGATTACTCGATTAATACAACATATACTTACAATGCCTAACCACAAATTGCTCAATTTGACAAAGAAATGGTTCCATTAGTACAAGGCCTCATGTAAGAGTCCCTTGGTGAAAAATGCTCGAAGGTTTTTCAATCGAGTTCTTACTAAGGGTATGGTGGATAAGCGTCATTATTATAGTGGCGCTATTGAAGACGCAGTTACCAGATACCGCAGAAAGTTGACCGGTTTGCTTTCTGTAGTGAAAACCTTTCAGGCAATACAACCACCACATCCGCCTACCAGAGGGCAGCACTAGCTCGCCTTAGTGCATTGTTGTAATGGGTTTGTGTAAATATTTCACCATCAGCTCCCTTCGCCATCTTAACGATGGCAGTCATTGCGATAGTCAGGTTCTTGATAAGATTATCTGGAGATGGTTGAATTTAGTCGCATAGGCTTAGTTTGTCGATGAAATCGTTGCTATAGTACTTCGAAAGTACATGTACGCATGATCCAACTGTGAATAGATGAATCCCATTTTCTTGCTGATTTGGTACTTCTTCTTAAAAAAAAAGAAAAAAAAAGGGAAATAAGGTGAAAAGAAAACAAAAAAAAGTCCAATGGGCAAAAACGGTTGAATCTACGTCGATTAAAAATGTTAAAATCTGGGGAAAAGGAATTCAACGTCGATATTTTGACGTATCTTTCGGTGTTAAATTTGTCCACCAATCTTTGCCTTCTGCATTTAAAATGAATTCAAGTATTATGTCTTCAACTTTGTCACATAAACAAGTAATATAAGATAGTCGTTTGTCTATGACATATCACCGCTGAATCGACGTTGCCAACTTGGTAGATCGACGTTGACAATTTATATTGACATGACCTTGATGCTGATTCGACGTTGTTTGTCCCCTGGGGTTTAGCAGTATTCTCTAAATATATATACACAGAGACATTTGGACAGAGGGCATTAGTTACCAGTAAGACAATAATCCTTATATCTTAGTTGTGTAGTTAAGTTATCTCGATTTGGTTAAGCGTAGATATTCTAGCTGTGTTGGCTTTAAGGTAGTAATAGTTTATTTAGACCTTAAAATCTTGCCTATAAACATCAAAGCCTATTTAGAGCTTCATCTCTAGTTGGTTTGCCTTGTCTTATTTGAGGCTATGGGGATTATGTACATTTAATTTGACAATATTACTGTATTCATGTGGTATTATGATAATTAATCCCTCCCTCTGGGTGCTCAAGGACTATGACAACTGACAGCATTACTGTTGGTTTTCTCTGATCATATTATATTTTTAAGGTTTCTACGCAGAACTGTGTATGGTCTTAAGGTTGCATAACCCGATGGTTTTTTATTTGTGCCTCAATTTTGACTATGGATAAATATATTAAGTTGATATGGTCTACTTTACTTTAAATTGAAGTAACTTTTGTTATAAATGGTTGCCTTTGGAGATGTTTTGAGGTCAAAACATGCCAAACTAATTTGGCGTGAACTTAAAAATGCTGGACACCGTAGGCTTTAGCACTAACAGGTTCTACCAAATTGACTTAGTATTTCCTTCTATGGAGCAACGAATGCTAACTAAGTGCACTGGTATCTAATTTAGATATGTACAATCAAATCTAAGTCAAATGTTTTGGATTCGAAAATGTTATGCTTTCATTGGACTATGCAGCTTTAAGCAGCAACTCCTGGCTAAGCAGCTCTTCGCCGCAGTGACATGGTATGCTAGTTCTAATAATGGATGTGTGAAGCCAAAGGCTGAGTCTTGTTTTAGCAATAACACGCGTGAAGTTACGACACTAGCATATATGACTTGAGATGTGTATGTATTAAGTGCCTCAGTGGTGCCGGTGTTGCCGTTTCCCAGGAACACCAGTTTGCGAGGGACACATCGCTTCTGCACATGCGTCAAAATCGAACAGCATCGTCACTAACCTTATAAATTTAATATAATGTTTTTGGTAAAGATGTTTTCTATATGTGTACCAAACGATTTGTTTCTAGATGGTGTAATTTGAGAGATATTTGACTTCTGTATTTTCTGTATGAACATTGCTCACGACCATTGACAATGCCTTGAGTTGACAATGCCTTGAGTTGGACGGTATGCGCAGTGAAAAACATTAGTTTTATTCAAAATTAATAGAATTCAAGAACCCTAACCATAGAAATTTAATATAGTCTTTATGGTAAAGATGTTTTCTATATGTGTACCAAGCGATTTGTTTCTAGATGGTGTAATTTGGGAGATATTTGACTTCTTCTGTATGAAGATTTGCTCACGGCCGTTAACAATGCATTTGAATGGAAGTGTCCCTGGCAAACTGGTGTCCCTCGGAATCCGCATCACCGGTGTCCGATTTGTTTTGGTAGTACTTCACTAAGTGCGACATCACAGTATAATGGAGTACTGGCTTTGATTTAAAGAAAATTCAAATTTGCATAATCTAATGAAATTATAATATAATATTTAGAAACCAAAGCATCGACCAAGATTTGATCCTACGTATCCTGCCTAGAGCCTGGTGAATTAATTTATGTCTTAGGTGTTTTCGGCCATTAAGAAGTTAAAACTCACTGGCTTTGACATGACGTAGTCAACAGACCAATGGCATATTGCATGTGGATTCAACTGGTGTGGACGCACACATTATTTTGATTGATTGCACTCCAACAATCTTGTAAGTTAGTCAGTTATCAAAAAAAACTTCCTTCGAACCATCATAGAGCAGGTTATAATTATCGACCTGGGGAAGTGGAAGAGAAATTTATATCTAAAAGAAATAAATTTCAGCAAAAACTAATTTTAAAACCAACGGATTACGCAACTTTAATGGTGAAAAAGCAATTCTAATCTTGACTTTATGTTCCCTTAAAATTGCTGCGATTTATAAGTTGAAGAAGGTAGATTAATAATAATATCTCCTGAATGTGACATTTCTATTACTGCAGAGGTCCCTTTCTTTTAAATGTGGGAAAATAATTGCCGATTTCAATGTGGGTCTGATACATTAAAGAATCGCTCACAATTTCCAATAAGTTCCTATTCACACACACTACTAGATCTCACCCACCCACCCTCCCTCCCTCGCCCAAGCATACCATAATCAATACTTTATACTATTGATTATTCTTCACCAAGCAATCAACTTTTCACAAAAGAAATTTATAGAAGCTACTCCCCCCACCCCCACCCCCACCCCCACCCCCAACCGGCAGCCCTTCTTCATTGGCTTTGTGCAAATAGGAAAATGTTAGAAATATTGTGAATGACCCCCTAAACTATACAAGCAAACCAAAACCAGTACAATAACTTTCAGCAGTTACAAGCATACTCATTATTTAATTAATATGCGGGTATATCATAGCCTTCTACCATCTGAAAATTGTCTATTTCGAGTTTATATTCATGAGTTATTTATAAACTGGTCATTTAAAAATAGAATATAGCATATTATTATATGCCAATCTATTGATTTATACGTGAAACTGCATTTGATTGTTGGGGTTTTAAGTCCTGATAGTAGAAGCAATGCACCCCCCCACCCACTTTTTTTTTTAAGCCCACACATACAAAGCGCAGACAGTTAGTTACCTTTGGTGAAATTCTAGTTCTAGGAGATAATTGAGTCCACCCATTCTTAATGCTTGCGCCTTGTACCTTTCTCATTTACTGTTTGCTTTAGAGCCAATGTTATGATTGTATGCTTTTTGGCACACTTGGTAAATATCAAGCTACATATCTAATGCTTAGCGCACATATATGTTCTCTGTAGTGTTCACAATCTGTAGTACTTAGTTTCTATTTTTCAGTTAATTTTGATTACCTCACCTTGACAACCAGTTGAGTGCTGGGGTTTTCAGAGGAGACTACTGTTGTAGCTGAATTACTATGTTCCATATGATATGTAGTTAGTTGTTTGATACGTTATGTTCTGACCAAGAAAACTAAGTGAAAGCAAACAAGCTATATTAAAATTATTAAGGCAAGAGCCGGTGTAGTTTAGAGAGTGTCTTTATTTCCTTCTATGTGCATTTACTCTGAATTAATAATGTCAATGTCCGCTCCCTTCTGTTAGTGTAGGAATTGTCAAGTCATGTCCATGGAAGTAAGGTTGGATGTGTGCCGACTGCTAGAAGGGACTGCCCCTTTGGGAGGGACCGCCCCTTTGGGAGGGACCGCCCCTTTGCGAGGGACCGCCCCTTTGCGAGGGACCGCCTCTGGGGAGGAACCACCCCCTGGGAGGGACCACCATTGAGGGAACTGCCACCTGGGAGGGACCGCCCCCTGGGTAGGGACCATCCCCTGGGAGGGACCAACTGCTAGGAGGGACCACCCCTTGGGAGGGATCGCCCCCTGTGAGGGACCGCCCCCTGGGACCTTGTGGTTACATCACATTACTAGTTTATTTGTGCCCTGTCATATATTGCTGTCAGGCATGGCCTCTTGCAACTAATGATAAGATGACTATTTCCTGAACAACAACGCAGAGGATTTCTCCAAATTGTACAATATGTTCAATGTTATGTTGGCTACTTCTTTATTTAGGTGGAAGATGTGGGATTAAAATCACAAAGAAGGTTTACGGGGTAAAAGGAAGCTTGATTCTCTGACCCGTATTCTATTCAAAAGCACAAATGTTAGTTATTCAAAATGTGTTGGAAGTTTACCTTAATTTTATTCTTCTTGATTGACAATATCTTGTTAGCGACGCTATATATTTTAAGCAGCTGTTGCTTTTTCCTATATGATCTTTAATGGAGTGAGGTATTTGTGTGTGTGTAGATATGTATTTGATGTCTGTTTTATGTGTATTTAGGTAGCGGGATGTAGTTTCCAATGAGGCAGCATAATTTCACCCATCTGTACGCCACCCATCCACCCAGCCCTCTGCCCCACTCCTCCACCAAATGCTCTGAGGTATTAGACAAGTTAACATGCGCTTGATAACACTACACTGTCAGTTGCTTGAAGTATTGACAGACGTAAATTGACAAAGTAAAATGTAAATTGTTTTTTTAGTTGAAGCTCGACTAAGTTTTAATTTGTTGTGAGCTTTATTAGATATGGCTGGTTTATACACCTATATCATGGAAACCTGTTGACTCTTGTCTTTGGATTCAGTTTCAACGTAAGCTAACCTTATGCTAGGTACACACCTACTGTATACGATTCGCGCACTAAAAATCGCGACCCGACCCGACCCGCTTAAAACTGAAAACGGGCCGATTCATTTTTCGAATCGCAATCGTAAGGAAGCGGTTTTAGCCCTAAAAAGTCGCGAATCGCAATCGGTAGGTGTGCTAGGGGAGTGCACACCTCACGATTTTTGGGCAGTTTTAGATCATATACGGTAGGTGGGTGCGGAAAAACGGTAGGTGTGTACCTAGCATTAATAACACAGGCCATATGCGACCCAACTACAAACCAGCAACCAGTAATGCACTCTTTCCTGTAGACGCTCTATGAAAGTGAATGGCTAATTGATTAGTGTTTTCATGGTTACTATGACAACTGTATAATGTCAAACTGTCCATCACATTGACTTGTCCATCCGCTATCTCCCTTTTCTTCCCTTTCCCCTCTCCCCCCCCCCCTTCTCTCCTCTCCCCTTTCTTACTTCTTCCCTGTTTATACTTCTCTCCCCCTTTTATCCTCCTCCCCTTTTATCCCCCTCCCCTTTTTTCTCCCCCCTCCCCTTTTTTCTCCCCTCCCCTTTTCTCTTCTACTCCCCTCTCCCTTCTCTCCTACTTCTGTCACCTTTCTTCTCCACTCTCCTCCCCCTGTCCCTTCTACTCCCTTCTCCCTATTTCTTACCCCGTTCTCCTCACCGCCCTTCGCACATGTCTAAAGTCTCGCACCCCCTCTGCACCCATGGCGTCCTGACTCATGTACATTTGAGTTATCAAGGTTCTTAATATGAAAAGCGAATGGTACCTACTGCGAATGGCAAAGGTACCGACTGGGAATGGCAAAGGTACCGACTGCGAATGGCAAAGGTACCGACTGTGAATGGCAAAGGTACTGGCTGCGAATAGCTATTTTCTGGCTGTACTTTTGCTATTCATAAATGGGTACCTACTGCGATTAGTGAAGGGGTACCTACTGCAAATGGTTACCTCCTGTGAATAGCAAATACCATCTATGACAAATCGCAAATGGTTTTTACCGTAAATAGTAGATAGCTTTCCTTGCAAATATATTCCTTCTTATGTTTAGTCTATTTAAGGATAGGTACATGAAACATAACCTGAAAATATATTTTCGGTTAAACATGATCGCTTTCAGTCCGATATATAAAGGAGACACTGAGTCCCCAATGCCCCTGTTTTTTTAAATTTCAAAATGTAAACTTCACTTTTCATTTCCTCCAACTCCTTTTTAGTATCTGGCTTTTGAATTTAACTAATTGTTGGGGGTGGTTATTCCCCACCAACCCTTATCATCCAAGATTAGTAGAGCTTTTTTTATTTTATTTAACTTTTTAATCACAAGAATTTAATAAAATTTTAAAAGCGTAACGGTTGTGGGTTTTTTTAAAAACAGATAAGCAGTCTTAATATGTTGTCTTGCATGTGCCTAAACAACACTTGTGCCGTGCTACTTGTAGTTGGTGGAAGCCCCCCCCCCCCCCCCCCCCCCCATGACGCTGTCTGGGACGATGGTGTGTGCCTGCCCCATTGTATCCCGTCCCCATCAATACTTTGGACCCTGTCACGGCGTGTGTATAAAGACACAGATACTTTGGGTACATGTACCTAACACCCTGTCATTGGTGATGTTTTAGCGCGTATATGTATCCAGTATGAAGCGTTTTGATTTAACTTCACTCTATTCACAATAAGTTTATAACAAAAGGATTATATTATATATTATATTTGTGTGTATTTTTTATTTCATTGGCATAAGATTAGGGCATTGGCATTGTTAGCCCGTGTGTGCTGATTATGAATATGTATTGGTCAAGGCAGAACATTTGTATTATTGCGGTGCAGTCAGATATGATGACAGGTAGTTAGCTGACTTAAGCCCAATTCACACATACACGTTAAACCGGCTTAACTAAATCGAATTAAATAGTCTGGTTTTTAAAGTGCTAAATTGATTTAGCGCTAAGTTGACTCAACTAGTTTGCTTTATGTAAACCAGTTCGCGAGGTGGATTAGTTAAACCAATTTAGCCTAAGTTGGCTTCAGGTGTGCATGTGAACACAGCGATAAATCGGTCTAATTAGTCCGGCTTAACTAAATCGATTTAACGATGTACGTGTTAGCACTGCTTATGCCTCCAAATTTGCGATGCTTCTGCCCATTGCTACTCTCAAATGCAGACAGATAGCTATACAAGGATTAGTGCGAGTTCGATAACTGGTTTGGAGGTGGGTGCATGTCGAAACACCATGTCAGGAGTCTACTGTCAGTGCAGGTGTCACTCGATCTGTGATAAGCCACTGTCAGTATGAGGGCACTGTCAGTACATGGTCACTAGCAGGGCCTGGTCAATGTCAGCACATAGCCATTGCCAGTACATGGCTTCTGTCAGTACCTGGCTTCTGCAGGATATGGTCACTGTCAGTACATGGCTACTGTCAGTCCGGGGTCACTGTGTTCTTTCAGTGACATCAATGTCAGTATACCAGTATGCTGGTGTCGGTATATTCAAACAGGTATGAAACGCACTAATTCCTTTTGTAGCTATACACACACACTGAGTAGTCACACTAGTGTATGTTTAATTAGTTGTTTTGTATACTCAATCAGACTTGGTAAATGGCGATGAAAACCCCGATACGACCAGTATGATTAAGTTATTGGGAGACTCCCATATTATGAGATGACAGGTATTCGCCAATGTATAACGTCACAGCTGGACCGTTTAGTTTAGCCTTCTAGCCATTTCTGTGTATTCATATTGAGCATTTAATAAACACAATAAATAATACAGTGCCGTGATTTTACCCCATTCTTTTTTGTTTGTATCAGTTGTAATAATATAAGGCTGGTGTGTAAGAAATGGTTGAATTTATTGTGTGACTTGAGGTGAATTATTGCTGTTCATAGTTTGGTTTTGCAACCCTAGTTTTTCTCAGTAAAGAATTAAGAGTAAGAAGGTATCAACACTGTATGGGGGTCTTGCCCCTAACTACACCCACGGCTGAATTCATGGATGAAAGATCTCCGCGATTTCGCTGATTTCCGGGATTTTTCGATCACGCAGCACGATCGGCATATAGGCCCTATTAATAATAAGTTGTTTTACGCTGCAGCACCATCAGCGTATACTACTCATACGTTATTCAAACGGCGCAGCACTATCAGCGTATACTACTAATAAATGCTTCAAATGGCGCAGCACAATCAGCGTATACTACTCCTACGTGCTTCAAATGCTACAGCACTATCAGCGTATACCAATATGTCTGAAACCCGACTTCTGGAAATTTTCCGCGATTCCCTGACAATGCTAAATTTATGGGAGAATATCCGCGTTTCCGCATTTTTTCCTGGAGACCACTTTCATCCCTGTACAGTATTATAAACCTAGTCATCCTAAGGTGGTTCAGAACCAGAGATTTGTCTCAGAAGCCATTAGTCAGTTATGTCTTCTGATATGCAATTGCCTACTAAAACTCACTTATACTATGAGAGCAATTGTGTATATTATTCACTTACAAATGCTTAGCCCTGAACCCGATTTTCCCATCAGAATGTTCTCCTTGTTAGCGAATATGTATTTATTGCTCTTATGATAAAGCTTATCATATTTAGGTGCTATTATAGTGTGTGGTCTATCAGGGCTTCAATACTGCCCCTAACCCTAAAATGTTAGTTAAATAAGGATTGTAGAAGTCTGACCTGGACTTGACCTGTTTAAGGTTAGGGCAATTCCTGGTAGACTGCATATTTTATTCGTATGACTTCTTAAATCTACATAGTCCGATGGAAGTATACAATTTTCTAGATAAAAAATACTCACCGGGATTTGATTCTACAGATCTGACTTAGATACTGGTGTATTTATTAAACATTTGTTGCCACATAGAAGGGAATACTGAGTCAATGTAATAGAATATGTTACTGCTGAAGCTAATGGAGTTCCGAATTTCAATGTGCATGCCCAAATGAATTTTGCATGATTTCATCAAATATCACCAAAATTAGCCATTTAAAATCAGTTACTTCAAACTAAAGTAAGGTACATTATACCGACTAGCCTAATATATATGGCAGAAATTCAAAACCATCGAATTAGACTACTTTAAGATAAAATTATGTCAATTGATCGATGTTGTAGCCATTATTATGCTAGTCCTGACTATTTCCGTTGTGTGTTTATTATCAGCATTGCTTGTGCTTTTAGTAGTGATGATATCACCAGTAGTAATAATGATAATCTAACCTTTGTTTTTTGGGGGACAGATAGCACTGATGTGACTGCGACTGCTTACGTCATAGGCGGACCTTGCTGACACGTCCAGAACATTGGCGCCACCTATGTACAGAAACGTCGTCACTGCCTCGCCCCCCCCCCCCCCCCCAGTGGCAAAGTCGCTAACTACGCTACAAACACAAACCAATCCTCTAGCCAACAACCTAGTGGCGGAGGAGGGCAACACTCGCAGCAGAATACTTTGTCATTGGTTGTTGGGTGGCCTGGAATTGGGTCACGTTGTTGAACTTTCTTGTGCCTCTTTAGACGCACAGGCAATATCTATCAAGATAGAGCTCTTTCTTTTACATGCGGGGCTGGATTTGGGATTGCAAGTGTAAAATCCCAAACCCCAAATCAGGTTGAAAAATGTATGAACTCAGCCTATACAGTCTAAACCGATGAGAATACTATTGTCGATTTTAATATTTGTTACTTTCTTTGTAATGTTTATTGATTTATTATTGTTATTGATGATACTGTATATAATGCTGTTATTGCTATTGCGTATAATACCACACATATACTAAATAACGGTTTAATACAATGTTCATGGTAGTACTTGTACCTTTTGTAGTATTTTAGTGCGCAGCCCACAATGCACGCTTTGGAATCCACACTATGTGAATCTAATGCCTAACATAAAACAACAAAACCGTCATAATTTTAACGACATAAATTTAGCTACCCCTTGGCGTCTGTCATAATGGTCTCCGATGAGCAGACATTAAATAATTTCCATAACTTTGAGTCACTGATTGAATCTGATTAAAAGCCGGTAACTTCCTTCCTCCTTCACTGGAGAGTTCCGATTAACCAGTGCACCCGACTACATATGTGATTCAGAGGCGTTTGTCTCCACTGTTTACGTCGTTGATTCTTGGTTTAGCCTCCATCCAACCTCGTATATATATAATGCACACCCGATCCCAGATTAAAGTTGTGTAAATATACCCCCACACATTTGAGTGGAGACCCAAGTCCCAACCACAAACGCGCCGCGGGCAGACGGGCATGGATCTGAGAGCACCGAAAGCACTCGACTTGTGCTTCTCCGACACATCACTAACCAACTCGAGTTGCTGAGCTGGAATTGCCGACACGAAAAACTCTTTTAATCCGAATTAACTAACCCAAGACCAAGTTCCCAGGGGCGTGGGGGGGGGGGGGGTTGTCGTCGGTCATGAAATGATTTGATTGACCGTCGATAATACAGTTCCTTTAAAACTGTATGCATCCTGGCGCTAAGTCCGGTTGCAGCTCCCATCATGGCCGCTTGGTGGTGTCGAAGTGATACCAGATTGAAGCAGTCACAGTGGGCAAACGAAGGCCAGGGGACCAGGCTAACGGGCGCCAGGTGTTGCAGTTCCCGCGGTACACCAGTTTGCGAGGGACACATCCATTCAAATGCAGTCAATGGCCGTGAGTGATCTTTTAGATTAGATTAGAGTGTTTGAGCTATATGCTCAGGCCAAGTCGGAGACTCCACCATCAGGGCTCACAGCATGTCGTGAGGATGCTCTGTTCAGTTTTGTCATGCGCAGCAATGAGTTGGAATCTGTTTGCGTTAGCTGGGTGTATCCTGGAATCTGTGGTTTGTCTGGTATTGTTTCTAACAACTTGTCAAGCTGCCTTTTGAATGATTGTACACTGCAGTTTGATTGATTTCTAATGTAAGCTGGTATTATATTAAAGAGCTGTACTCCTCGGACAGAAAGACTTCCTTCCCGCAGTGTTCTTGTTGACTGTGAGGCTTTTGTGTTTTTTGCTGGTACCTTACCAAGTCTACCATATCTTTTTGAATGATACGTTGTTATGGCATAGTTCGGTACTTTGCCTTCAATCATTTTGCAGGTGTATATAATCATCATACAGAAAAAGTCAAATATCTCTCAAATTACACCCCTAGAAACAAACCGCTTGGTACATATATATAAAACTAAGATTATATTAAATTTATATGGTTAGGGTTCTTGATTTCTATTAATTTTGAATAAAACTAATGTTTTGCACTGTGCATACCGTCAAACTCAAGGCATGTCAATGGTCTCTTAAAAACCACACCACCTAGAAAAAAATCACTTGGTACACATATAGAAAACATCTTTACCAAAAACATATTAAATTTATAAGGTGAGTGACGCTGTTCGATGTGTCCCTCGCAAACTGGCATGCCGCGGAAACTGCAACACCGGTGTAACGATTTCAACTTCCCCCCCCCCCTTCCCAAGTTCCCCCCCCCCCCGGGAATCTGAAAACGTTTTTAACTTCCCTCCAGGGAAATTAAAAACGTTTTCAGATTCCCCCCCCCCCTATTTTCAAATTCCCCCCTCCGGGAATTTAAAATACTTTAAAAAACGTTTTAAATTTCAGACCTATATTTTTTTCTTAACCATCTTGGAGACTTTTTGTGTAATTTGTGGTTAAATATGTTTTATTGTACTAGTAATAATTTCCATTATGCTATTCTCTGTATATTATAATATTTGTCATAAAAAATAATAAAAAATTACAAAAATAAAGAAAATTCCCCCAAAATGGGGGGGGGGGGAGGGAAAGTTATGAGGGAATTTGAAAACGTTTTCAAGTTCCTAGGGGGGAACTTGAATATTGGGGGAATTTGAAATCTTTACACCGGCGTACTTTGTTTTGTGCGCCGAAGTTGCGACTAAGTTTAATGTTGATGCTCGATATCATGGAACAAAACAATAATTGAATGTAAGATAACGGGGTCTTATTAAAAATACAAATCCCTGTTGACGCAACAATGTTCACACCCAGCACGAGCGATTGTGGATCGGTATCCGTTTTAACGAGGCCACCACGGTGTTTACAGCATGTGTATGTCGAACTTGTGGCGCCCTCCCGCGGAACTACTTAGGAACTACATCCGACTGACCGGGGAAGTTTCACCACAGAGGGGGAAAATAGCCCCAATAATAACAGAACAAACATACATGCACAACTAACCAACCTCACCACTAACAAATATATATTTAAATAAAGGATATGCATTCATTTTATTATTAATTTCACGCTCGCGTGGTGTTACCGTTCTAGCAGCGATTGTATACTACCAAAGACCCTATAATACTAAGACTGCTCACTCGGCCTGATCAAACCCACCACTTGGTGCACTGGCTGTTCTCTTGGTTAAACAGGTACTATATTATATGTATGAATGTGAAAGATGTGTGATGATGGCGATGCTGATGATGATGTGTATTTGTTCATAGCAATTTCATATTGATGTGTATTCATACTTAACTATCTCATGTATAATATAATTGTATGTGTTTACATGTGAAATACCAACCAGCAGCCAGCTGATCAAACCCACCACAAGGTAGCACTGCAAAATTTACATTACCATTGGTGAGATAGGGAGTGAGCCGTCTTAGTATTATTGGGTCTTTGATACTACCTACACATTGCCAACATCCTAAACGTAGATAGCAATTGTAGTTGGGTTTGTCTCTTTATTATGAAATCACATTGACTGTATGTTACAGTAAAATAAAAGTATGCTAAACAAGAGTTAATTGAGGTTTGTTTGTTAATTTAAATATAGTTTATTTATTGAATAAAGCCTTAGAGATCTTCCAACCACATAACACTATGTAAAATATTCTGACTTTTTAGGTCTGGTTCATAAATAAAAAATAGTTTAAATAAATTCTAAAATATCTCCTGTTTTAATCATATTTAAATCATCCAGTTATTTCTTTAAAGTCATAATAATATTCCAATTATATAAGTACCACTATAAAACCTCTCTAATAATACCTAATTCATTCTATCATGTTGGTAAATACATATGCATAATATTTAAACCAAGTTGTGAAACCATGGTAGATTATGTATATTATGTGAAGTGATAATTAATATCAGATTGTTCTAACAATCTAAGGTTCTACATCAAATATAACCACTGGAGATAAGAACTCTGGAAAAATTTTACTGTATTGGTATATTTACGTGTATTACTGAATTGAAGTCTGTTGGTATTATATATTGTATGAAAGGAGGTAAATGCTGAAACTAAGGCCAGCATATACAGTTGCTGCAGACTGTGGTTTCCTCACCCAGACAAGTACTGTGAAGAATGCCACAGAATGGGTATAATAATTAAGTTCTGTGTGCCTGTTATGGTATGATTTACAAATGCCAGTATCTGAGGGAGTGTTAGCACACAGGTGACAATGCATGGGGGATGTGGCTGTGTGTGTGTGTGTGTGAGTGTTTGCAGGACCTGCCAAAGCCAGGTGTCAAGCTGGAGGTGGGAGGTGGAGTGTGTGTGTGTGGTGAGCACTCCCTGCCCCACCTGGTGGCAGTTTGCTGAACTAAAGATGATAAAATATGTAATTCTCAAAGTAAGGCATGGAGAAACTCCTACTATTTTGGAGTTGTCCTAATCTAAGGGACTGGTGACCATGGGTGTTATGTAAAGATAAATAGTGTTGATAATCCCAGATAAGTGTGATTGGTGAACTTGATGGAAAAATATGTATCTGACTTGGGGTGGGTAGGTTGTCCCCCCCCCCCCCCCACACCCCTTACCTAGATGGGGAGAGGTGGCTGGTGGGAGTGGTAGGGGTCCACCCACTCCCACCCTGCCTCCACCCACCACTGACTGGAGGAGTTCAGCCAATGAAATGCCATGTTACTGTCTCTGACTGAGGAGACTCCCAGCAACTGTGTGTACCTGTATTTTGAATGTGTTCCATCTGAATAAAAGAGCTGGGCAGGGGGTGTGGCAGGCAGATGACCTGGAGACAGCGCAGCAGGAGGAGCCAGCCACCCCTCCCTACTAGACTTGACCACACTTAATTTCTGTTGGGTTGATATTTCTTGGAACTGATATAGTAAGCAGATATAGTAAGCAGATACAGTAAGCGGATCATCGCTTGAGTAATATCATACATTAGTGCTTTCCGGCCTCCACACACAGAAGTTAAGGTTCTATTTCCTATCAAGATTCTAGCGTGTAAAATACCGCTAGTTTTTTTTATTTTTTTTGGTCCATTAGTTGTTTAAGCAGGGGAAATTTCAGTCATAGACGACTGGTCTTCCTCATTCCACTGCTGGTCGATAGAAAGCCCGAGCCTACACTTTTACCGACCCAAGGGATTTTTAACCTCCCACACCACATAGACATGGTATGAGAGCAACCGGCCTTTGATGACGCTGTAAGTTATACACAGCGGTGGAAATCCAAATCGGCAGAACTGGGGGCACAGGGAATCGAACCGCCGACCCTCAGATTAGGAGTCTGACCTAGAAAAAAGTCAGACACTCTAACCACTCCGCCACAGAGAACGCCAGTTATTCAAAATATAGGCCTATGTAGGCTACATGTAGTCTGATATTGTCATAAGCAGCTGAAACGATAATATTACTAGGCATATCAATTTTCAAGACTTAAGTGTATAGTTTGAAAATCTACACATGATATTGTAATTTTATACTGTAGTACATGTTAAAGTTGCTTAGTCCGATGGTTTCATCATTTTCTGAGATAAATATATTAGGTTGATGGTTATAATCTACAATACTTTAGTTTCAAGTAACTTTTGGATTGAATGGCTAACTTGGAGATATTTGAAGTTCAAACATGTAAAAGTAATTTTGGCAAGCACGCCAAAACTCTGACACCATAGGCTTCAGCAGTAACAGATTATATTAATTAACTCACCATTCCCTTCTATGTGGCAACAAATACTTAATAAGCGCATCAGTATCTAAGTTAGATATGTAGGATCAAATCTAGATAAATGTTTTGGTTTAGAAAATGTGATGCCTTTATCGGACTATGCAGCTTTAACATTAAGCTAAAGTTCAATTGAATTGATCGGTACAAATGACAGAATCTGCTAAGGGCATGCATTCAAGTGTAGGCCTATGGTTGAGGGGTATCAGTGATGAATTATGGAAATATATATGGCGGTGGTTCCGTTATTTATATCCAAATACATCCTGGCAATATTTGTAACAGTACACCTTGATAGGAGCTCTGGTGCAATTGATACTCGCCGCCTTGCCTGACACATTTCTAGGATAGGGCAAGGGCTGGTTAGCTCAGTGCCACGATAGTACCAGCAGCATGGCATCCCAGTTGAGGCAGTACTATAAAGATTAAATATACCATGAGCATACACCCTCAGATGGCACCAGGGAGTAAAACGCCGATTACTAACTAACTCACTCATTCATTGAATAAGAGTTATGTAACTTCTGATGTTTAGTTTACTAACCTGCAGCATAATAACCTCACAGACTGACGTCACCGTCACCTGTTGCCGATCTCACAAAGCAGACGGCATTTAGCCACGCTTTAGCGCTGCTACGGAAACACACTCAGGATATGCTGCTATGGAAACCAATGGGGATGAGGGCGTGTTGTTGTTTTACGTCCTAGCAACATCTAAGGTCACATCAGGACGGGTACCGACTTGTGACCGTGCGCACTCATGGCGACTTTATAGTGCTGCCCCACTGGAAGACCAGGCCACCAGCACCATGACCTGATATCCCACTTAGTCACATTATCCTAACACTGAGCAAACCAGTCCTTGCCCTATCCTAATAATGCTGAGTGCCAGGCTAGAAAGCAACAAGTATCAATTTTTAAGTCATTGGTTTGACTCGACCAGGGTTCAAATCCCACGATCTACCAAAACGGGAGACTGATGCTCAACTCATTCGGCCATCCCATCTGGCTGGCTCATACTAGTCATAGTCATAGAGAGCACACTCATTGTGATCGCTTCCGAGTTCGGTGCTGTACAAAGGTCTCAGCGTCGCACCGCTGTGTGCTCGAGTGTTAGTCATTGTGAACGTGAAGGGGTGGTGGGTGCACTGTCGACTGTGATGGCTTCTCTGAATAAAAATAAACTCCTGGCGAGCTATGCCGACTTACCCTATATAGAAAAGCTAGGTTCACTTTTCGTGGAAAGCTCTTAGCACTTCCAACTAGGTGTTTTGAGCCCCCCCCCCGCATTTCCCACCCCTCCATCCCCCACCCCATCCCTTTATATACACACTACACACTCCAATATATAATACTATATACATAGCCTTTGGGAGTGATTATAGTGTGGGTTCAAATCCGGCTCTCCGTGCGATAATGGCGCCACCTCGCGGGAAACACCAAACACCGACGATGCATACAGCGACTGTGATTTGCCTACTTAACACCAGATGGCGCCACGGGGTGGCTGTCTCTTGGTCCCATATTAGATTTGCGTGCGACGTAGGCATCACACTACTCCTGCGTCGTGGTTGGATAGAAGTAGTTCATTCTGCTATCAAGCGTATGTAAATAAAACAAAAAGCACAAATCTATTCACTGCTACGATCTAATTCTGTTATTTAGAACCATGAATATTCAATCGGGGTTTGAAATAATGTTATTTATGAGAATAGCTTACTCAAAAAGTGAAATTTGTTCAAATTAAACCCGCATCAGCAGCGATATTGTCGAATGTAAACAAAACAAAAGCACAAATCTATTCACTCCTATGATATAATTCTGTTATTTAGAACTATGAATACTGAATCGGGGGTTGAAATAATATTATGAGAATAGCTTACTCAAAAAGTGAAATTCGGCGAAATTAAACCCCAAATCCAAGCGATATTAAAGTTGCATAGTCCGATGGTTTTGAGTTTCTGAGATTTTTTGAGATAAATACATTAGGTTGATCGTTATTATGTACCTTACTTTAGCTTAAAGTAACTTTTATTTTAAGTGGTTAACTTTTGAGATATTTGAAGTGGAGCCATGCAAAATTAATTTTCGCATGCACGCCAAAACTCTGACCCCAAAGGATTCTGCAGTATACGGTTATATTCAATTGCCTCAGTATTCCCTTCTGTGTGGTGACAAATGTGTAATAAGTGCACGAGTATCTAAGTTAGATATGTAGAATCACATTTAGATAGCTGTTTTGGTTTTGAAAATTTTATATTTTCATCGGACTATGCAGCTTTAATCTGGCAGTCCTGTTTTGTGAACAGGGCTGCTGAACAACCCGACAGAAAATGTATTGGATGGATAGGTTATGGATATACCCATATGAATTCCCAATTTAAAGTTGCATAGTCCGATGGTTTTGAGTTTCTGTAATTTTTTTGAGATACACATATTAAATTTATCGTTATAATGTACCTTGTCTTAGTTTGAAGTACCTTTTATTTTAAATGGGTAACTTTTGAGATATTTGAAGTGCAGACATGCTAATTTAATTTTGGCAAGCACGCCAAAACTTAGATAAAAGATTCACCCGGTACTTGTAGTACACGGGTGAAGATCACCCTTATATAAATACGGGCGAAAATAGCGTTAGTATGGAACATCACCTAGAAACTGTGGCTCCAGTATCAAATGGCTACCCATGTAGGCACAGATTTGGTGAAATGGGAGAGAATGCAAAAAGACAAGATGGCGGCCGCAGAACGCCGTCGATTTCACTTTTAAATCTTATTAAACTAGATATTATATTATATTTTTCAACTCAAAAGTAGTGGGCTAATAATAAAACAGATGTAAAGAATAATTGTTGCTTCTTAGTTTGTGAAATTAGGCTCTCAATTCTTTGACCCGTTTTTTCGCCAGCTTTTACATAAGGTTGGTATGCACCCCTCCTGTGGCTACTGCAGCATTACGGGGTGAATCTTGTATCTAGCCAAAACTCTGACACCATAGGCTTTTGCAGTAACAGGTTCTATTAAATTGCCTCAGTATTTCCTTCTATGTGGTGATAAATGTTTAATAAGTGCACCAGTATCTAAGTTCGATATGTAGAATCAAATACAGATGATTGTTTTGATTTTGAAAATTTGATGCTTCATCGGACTATGCAGCTTTAACGCCGCCGCCGCATCAACGGCGATATTGTCGAAGGTAAACAAAACAAAAAGCACAAATCTATTCACTGCTATGATTTAATTCTATTATTTAGAACAATGAATATTCAATTGGCGGTTATCCAGCTCACAGTTCCATAATCAGTACGTTGATGTTTGTTGGAGTTTAGTTGCTGCCTCACGGAAAGATCGGGCTGTGACACCATGTCTCAATATGCAACCAATTTACAATATCCTGATAGGCCTACTCAGCAACCCAGTCCTTGGCCTATTCTAATAACGCAAAGCGCCAGGCTAGGTAGCCACAATTAACAATTGAATAAGTTATTAAATTGACTCGGTCAGCGGTTTGAACTCACGACCTTTTTCCGATGGAGTGATAAAATGTTCTAAACCAAAGCACTGACCTAGATTTGATCCTAGATATCCAACTTCGGTACTTGTGCGACCATTAAACATGTATTGCTGCACAGCAGGAATATTAACTCGGCTCAATAGAAACTATCACTACTCACGCCATACATGCATATGGTGTCCGAGGGAGACGACTAGGAATTAATTGTCTATGTCCTTGAATTAACCCTGCTGGGGGAGGGGGGGGGGGGGTTGAACCTGTGATCTCCATCTTTGAAGGCAGATGTCTTACTCACTGGGCGACCAGTACTAAATAATAAACAAATAATACAGCAATCAAGAAATAATAATAGAGTAATATATTGACTATGAATAAAAGGGACTTTGAAATTTAACCATACATAATAACTGTCTGTCTATTGGACAATTGCAATAGTGTAGTAGTCTGCACTGACCTCTCAAGCAGGTGCCACATTGACAGGTAGGTATAGATAGCGTGATTGCATCAAGGAGCCTAGGTAGTCTAACGGTTATTCCGCTAGCCCAGAATGGAAAGTAGTGTGGGTTCCTACTCTAGGTGCAATATTTCCCATTTTCATCACCGTCCATGATATTAGCAATTAGTAAGTAGAACTCCATGAAGGTATTTGTATGGTAACCATATACACCAGGCATACATATAGTGTATATATATATATATATACAATATCCTTAAAATGTCGCTCATTCTATTTTATACAAATGGTCAAAGGAAGAACTTCATAGAATTCTTTTGAATTATAATAATATTAAAGCATGTGAAGTATATTCAATAACCACAGCTTTTGTATTTTCGACGAATACTTTTAAAGTGAAAGAAAGATATATAAGAAATCTTTTCTCAATTTCATGCATGTCATTTTTTCTATTCATTAATCTGACACTTTTATTGGTAGAGAATAGAAGATTGGCGATTGATTGGTGATCATTGTCAGCAGCAAAGGCAACACTATTTGAGAATTTATTCTGTCACCTTTGTTTTTGTTTTTAAAGATATGTTCATCCCATTTAAATACTAACATAAAACGCAGACGTTATTCTGAAATCTCCAAATGCGCGCCAAGTGACAATAAATGATTTATTCTCACAAAGTACAGCTAAAATTACAACAGGCGATGCAGTCCATAAATTGAATGAAGTGAACTAAACTGTGTGGTTTGTATCTTACAGAATTCTTGGTGGTTTTCGATGATTCTCGTTAATTTTAATTAATTAACGTTGACTCTCGATGATTCCCGTTGACTCTAACTAATTATTTTGATTCTCGTTGATTCTTGTGGTTCTTGTTGCTTCCCGTTGCTTCTCGTTGATTTTAATTAATTCTCATTGGTTTTCATTGAATTTTTCTTAATTCTCATTTGTTTTTAGAACCAGACGGGATAGATGAATGAATTGAGCATCCGTCTCCCTGTTTGGTAGATCGAGGAATTCGAACCCATGGGTTTGAACCCTGGTCGAGTCAAACGAATGATGTAAAAAATTATACTTGTCGCTCCGTAGCCAGGAGCTTGGCATTATTAGCATAAAGCAAGGACTGGTTAGCTCAGTGTCCGGATAATGTTACTGAGTGGGTATCAGGTCATGGTGTTGGCAGCCTGTTATCCCAGTGGGGCAGCACTATAAAGTCGTGGCGAGTGCGCACTGTCACAAGTTGGTACCTGTCCTGATATGACCTTAGATGTTGCCAGGACGCTAAACTCCAACAACCAACCAACGTTAACTCTCATTGAACCTAGTTAATCCCCATTGGTTCTTTTTGAGTCTTGTTAATTCCCATTGGTTCTCGTTGACTGTCGTTGTGATTTTGTTTTGTCAATTCTCATTGGTTCTCATTGACTCTTCTTGCATCTCATTAATTCTTATTGGTTCTCATTGACTCTTGTTGTGTTTTGTTAACTCACATTGGTTCTCGCTGACTCTCATTGAGTCTTGTTAATTCACTCTGGTTCTCATTGACTCTCATTGAATCTTCTTAATTCCCATTGGTCCTCGTTGATTGTTGCTAAGTCTAGGTAATTCACGTTGGTTCTCATTGACTCTCGTTGACACTTGTTGAATCTCATTAATTATCATTAGTTCTTGTTGACTCTCACTGACTCTCGTTGATTCCCGTTGTTTCTCACTGATTCCCGTTCCCGTCTCACATACCTGGGCCTTCCTTACGCGCTGGGAACGACACCTGCGCCGATTGCCCTGGGGCCATTTTCAGCTGTACGAGTAGATGATGATGACCTTAAAGATCCGGTGACACGATTTGAATATATATGACTTTACAGCAATATTTACCATGGCTTAAGGAAATATTGATATTCCAGAAAGCTTCGGCAAGTGTTAGCTTCGAAAGACTGAGAACCTCAATATGGTTCGGACTCGTTCTAAATAATTATTCTGGCAGCATGCATCATTTCACCTCAGTCGAAAGCTAAAATAGGACCCGACCGAATAGCCGAATGAGTTGAACATCCGCCTCCCGTTCTGGTAGGTAGTGAGGTTCGAACTCGCGGGTTCGAACCCTGGCCGAGTCAAACCAATGACTTACAAAATTGATACTTGTCACTACCTAGCCTGGTGCTTGGCACTATTGGATAGGGCGAGGAGCAGTTGAATGAGGAAGACCAATCGTCCACGATTGAAATTTCCCTTGCTTAATCAACTAATGTTATGCAACAAAATAGCTGCAGTGAGTTGCACTCAGCTCCACAAGTGAAATGCCACATGCAAAGGTAGGTTTTGGTAAGATGATTGCGTCAAGGAACCTAGAGAACATAGTGGTTAGCACGCTCGCCTCAGAATGGCAGAAATATCGGTTCGAATCCCATTCTATGCATTTATATTTTTATTTGTTGTTGGATATATTGATCGCGTAAACAGGGGTTATTTCAATCATGACCATTTGGTCTTCCCCATTCCATTACTCCTGGCCCCCATCCTTGTAATTCTGAGCGCCAGGCTAGGTATTGTCAAGTATAAATTGTTAAGTTCTCTGTGGCGGAGTGTTTAGAGTGTCTGACTTTTTTTCTAGGTCAGACTCCTAATCTGAGGGTCGGCGGTTCGATTCCCTGTGCCCCCAGCTCTACCAATTTGGATTTCCACCGCTGTGTATAATTTACAGCGTCATCAAAGGCCGGTTGCTCTCATACTATGTCTATGTGGTGTGGGAGGTTAAAAATCCCTTGGGTCGGTAGAAGTGTAGGCTCGGGCTTTCTATCGACCAGCAGTGGAATGAGGAAGACCAGTCGTCTATGACTGAAATTTCCCCTGCTTAAACAACTAATGGACAAAAAAATGTTAGTTTGACTCAGCTGGTGTTCGAATCATACAACCTGTCACATGTAAAGTGGGCACTAAACTCATTCGACCATGCCATCACTGATTTTCCTGTTTGCTTCATGCAACCCATCCGATGACAACCACATGCCGTGTGGTAATCAGCGAATGGGTGAGTGGACACACATCTTATGAAGTATAGTAAAAAAAGGTGCCCAAACCCAGTATTTGAGGGCGTAATCGATTAATCGACTCTGGTCACCCGAGCCACTTTTTGGCGCATGCGCACATCCTGCAGACTCGGGTCGAATAATCGAATATGCTTCTCCACGCTCGGGTGACAAAAATGGTGGTTCTTTTATTAGTTTTTTTAATAGCCGTTATAATTACAGCAAAATATGATTTAAATATTTTTATGATGGCATAGTTTAGTATTATTTCCATTCAATTAATCTATGCTATTACCAAAAAAAAATATGTATGACTGGTACCGGTGGCTGTTATCCTGCAGGATGGTACCAGCGCAAATGTGACGTCATCGCTCCTTGCAAACCCCAGCAAAGAGGTGGGTTACTGGGGTCGGGTTGTTTTGCACACGGCACGTGTATTTGTCGACTCCACTCGCGGTGTTCTATTTGAAATTCGGACGACTCGGGTGACCCGAGTCGCTCGGGTCGTGTTAATCGATTACGGCCCAGGTGTCTTCTAATAATTGGGTTGTTCTCTGAAACTGCACACGACATGTTTGGTTTCATTGTTACGAGTAAACATTTATTAAACTGGCATTGAATGAAAGACCTTGCCTATCTGAAATATGATACTAGATTTGATCAAATATTCTATTTTCCCGTAGTTTTGTGCTGGCCTCTGTGGTTTTGGGTGCTATCACTGACTATCTAATGCATTAGTTCAGGAGCTTTACATACAACACAAATCCTTGCCACTGCCCTCAAAGGATAGGTTGGTGATCGTCTATTGAAATTATACCTGCTTATTCGAAAGATGCAAAGAATTTGACAAAATAAATAGAATAAAAGAAGCGTAGTTTGGGTTGGGCAGGGTATGCGTACTTAATTCAGAAACATAGGACAACTATTCCCACATTGTTATTGTTGAGCTAACTTAGTTGAAGAGTAGAGAAAAAGATAACTATGAATATTATAATGTGGCTCATGTGTAAGTTGACTTTCCCTTTGGGTGGATGGCGGAACATGGAATTACCTCGCCCCATTCTAACCTGATGTGTCAGTAATGTTTGCTATTAAATTACGATGAAAAAGTACTAAGTTGCCCTGGGGAAGTTATATTTTAGTTTGAAATTGTACATCGCTTGAAGAGCTTTGTTCACAGATAGGGGCTATGTGCGAAAGTCACAGACATTCAATTAAATTTGCTAATCAACTTAGGCCTGGCTCCCTCAACTTAGGCTTGACTCACTCAACTTGGGCTTGGTTGAACCAAGCTAGCCTTAGCTCAATCAACTTAGGCTTGACTCACTGAACTTGCGCTTGGGCTTGGTTGAACCAAGTTTGGCTTAGCTCAATCAACTTAGGCTTGGCTCAATCAACGTAGAAGTGGCCTATTCAACATAGGCCTAGTGCAATCAGCTTGGGATTAGCTCAATCAACTTCGGCTTGGCTCAATCAACTTAGGCTTAGCTCAATCAACTTAGGCTTGACTCACTCAACTTGGGCTTGGTTGAACCAAGTTAGGCTTAGCTCAATTAATTTCAAGGCTTGGCTCACTCAACTTGGGCTGTGTGGAACCAAGTTAGGCTTAGTTCAATCAACTTAGGCTTGACTCCTTCAACTTGGGCTTGGGCTTGGGCTTGGTTGAATAAGTTAGGATTAGCGCAATCAATTTATGCTTGGTTCAATAAAGGTAGATGTGGCTCAATCAATATAGGCTTAGCACAATCAGCTTGGGCATGGCTCAATCAACATAGATTTACCTTAGTCAAATTAGATTTGGCTCAATCAAATTAGACTTGGCTCAATCAATTGAAACTTCCCTCAATCAAATTAGATTTGGCTCAATCAAATTAGACTTGGCTCAAACAACTTAGACTTGTCTCAATCAAAATAGAGTTGGCTCAATCAAATTATACTGGCTCAATCAACTTAGGATTGCCTCAATCAAATTAGGCTTGGCTCAATTAATTTAGGCTTGACTCAAGGGCCACATGGCCCACACACCCAGTAAACAAAAGGAGGGCATGCGCGTAATGCTTCCCCCTTTGACCTCATAATTATGGAACAAACATAAAAGAACAATGGCACGCGTGTGCACTTAAACATAACTGTTAGCCCTGATCTTCACCCTTAGGTATGGACAGCATACCCACGAGGTGGAGTAGTGAGCGAGACACGCTAGTATAGCATAGTGGGTACCGTATTTCCACAATTAACAGCCCGGGGAGTAATAGACGAATTCCACCACCAACCCCCAACATATGACGACAGTGGAAAAAAACTAGTGTTGTTGGTGCATTTGTTTGTCTGTTTGTTTGTTGGGGTTTCACGTGCTGACAACATCTAAGGCCATATGCAGCAATTTAAATTTAGCCACCTCAAAATTGCATTAGAGATTATTTTTGCTGTCATTTGACAAGGATCTGATCATTTTGGAATTTCGTGACGATTTCAATGTAGGAAAGTGCATGTGATTAACAAGACTCAATACTACTAGATTTGTGTCAGCAATATGGCCTGGCTGCTGACACAGCAGAAAACCGTCAGTAGCCAATTAATCCTTTGAGCTATGTTCCAATCGCGACATTGTCCAGTTAAATGTCCATCAGAAAGGCATGCAGTCCTCAAAGCCCATATCAGGCAATAACTGTTTAAAATGGCATAATTCGATACTTTTGAGTTTGGGCCATATGTTTTAGATAAATATATTAGTTTGATCATCAAAACTAATTTTAATTTACCAGCTTGATGTAACTTTTATTTTATAAAGGTTAACATTGGAGATATTTGAAGTGAAAAATATGGCAAATTTAATTTTGGTGTGCACACCAAAATGCTGGACATAGCCTCTGTTCACCCATTTTGTTGCCATAGCAGAGTACCACTTGAGCACCAAGCTCTAATAAATGCTTAGTGAGTGCACCAGTATCTAAGCCAGATATGATCCCGGTAAGTGCTTTGATTCAGAAAGTGTTACGCTTTCATCAAATTACGCAGCTTTAACCTGTCCACACCGCCACCGAGCAGTTCATAACTGTATTTGTGCCACCACTTAGTTCCCCACACTATTCCAGGGGACCCCACAGGGCGTAATCGATTAATCAACTCGAGTCACCCGAGCCACTTTTTGGCGCATGCGCACATCCTACATACTTGGTTTGAATAATTGAATACGCTTCTCAATGCTCGGGGTGGAAAAAATGGTGGCTTAATCCAAAACCTTTTTTTATAAAAAATAACCAATATAACTTAAAATAGCATTTAAAGTGTTTTATGATGGCATAGTTTAGTTATATTTCCATTTCATTAATCTATGTTATTACCCCCCAAAAAGATGTATGACTGGTACCGGTGGCTGTTATCCTGCAGGACGGTATCAGCGCAAATGTGACGTCATCGCTCCTAGTCACCCCAGCCAAGACGTGGGTTACTCGGGTCCGGTCGTTTTGCACACGGCACGTGTATTTGTTGACTCCACTCGCGGTGTTCTATTTGAAATTCTGAAGACTGCATGTGAATTCTGAACGAGTCGCCCGGGTCGTGGTAATCGATTACGGCCACAGTGACACCATATTGTGAATTCACGTTTCCATAGTAACTGGGAAATTTCACTGGCGGACAATTAATCTTACTCATTCAACTGCTCCTTGCCCTATCCTAGTAATGCAAGTTAGCGACAAGTATGCATTATTGAGTCATACATCCTAGCAACATCTAAGGTCATATCAGCACAGGTACTGACTTGTGACAGTGCACACTCATAGTGACTTTACAGTGCTGCCCCAGTGGGAGACCAGACTTACAACACCATGGCCTGATATCCCACTGTCACATTATCCTGATACTGAGCTAACTATTCCTTGCCCTATCCTCGTAATGGCGAGCACCAGGCTAGGTAGCGACAATTATCAACTTTGTAAGTCATTGGTTTGACTCGGCTGGGATTCGAACACCCGACCTTCCGCACGGGAAGCCTGCGCTCTACCGATTCGGCCACCGCGTCCAGTCTAGATGGTTGCTGATGGAAACACGATGCTGGCGTGTTCATGGACATGTGCTTAAAGTTGCATGGTCCGATGGCATTTGAATTTTTGTCTTATTTTTTAGATAAATATATCAAATTGATCGTTACAAGCTACTAATCATTAGTCCGGAGTGATTTTGATTAAAGATGATTAGTTTTGAAGTAATATGAGCTGAAAGAACCAAAAATAATTTCGACAAGCTTGCCAAAAGTCCTGTGGCTATGACCCAGATGGTCATCTCGCGGTGACCACGTGATGTGAGATGACCTGGAACCTTACAGGACTGTAGGGAGGTATTCCTGGTTGGGTCATAACACCCGCACTAACTTTCAACAGATGTCACTGTCAATAACAAGTGTCACTGAACAAATAAAGTTCTCGGCGTCCGGTGTGGCGTGCTCAGCCGTGACCCGTGCTCAGCCGTGTCGTTAGACTCAAACTCAAGGCATTGTCAATGGTCGTGAGTAATCTTCATACAGAAAATACAGAACAAGTGAAATATCTCTAAAACCACACCACCTATTAACAAATTGCTTGGTAGACATATAGAAAACATCTTCACCAAAAAGATTATATTAAATTTATAAGGTTAGGGTTCTTGATTTCTATTAATTTTGATTAAGACTAATGTTTTGCACTGCGCGTACCATCAAACTCAAGGCATTGTCAATGGTGGTGAGCAATCTTCATACAGAAAATCCAGGAAGAGTGAAATGATTATTTTAAGAGCGTATGAGGAGCGTATGAGGAGCATATGAGGAGCGTATGCGAAACCTATGCACGACCTATGTTATCTCTCCGCGGTCCGCCGCTTGGTGGCTCCCGGGTATATATAGCCTGAAGCAACAGGCTCCCCTCACTCTGCCACCATGCCTGCTAAGAGGAACACCACTGCTGCTGCTGCTGCTTCTGCTACTGCTACTACTACTACCAGTAGTACTGCTACTACACCAGCCTCCAGAGCTGCTGTAACTACAGGAGGAGGACTAGGCCGTGGGAGAGGCAGAAAGAGGCAGATTTTGTTACAATGCTCTCCATCACCAGCCTCCTCACCTGCCTCGCCACTCTCCACACCACTCTCCAGAACACCACTCTCCAGAACACTACTCTCCAGAACACCACTCTCCACTGGAGGAGCTGGAGATGGAAGTGGAGAGGTCGACGACGCAACGCTGGCGTCCCCACTCCAGCTCGCCATCTTCTGCCTCTCGGGGCAGCTCATGGGCGTCGTCCGCTGCCTCCGCCGCCACCACCGCCTCCAACGCCTCCACCAGCACCGGTGGCATCTGCACATCAAAGAAACGGAGGGCCAAGAAGAGCGACTGTTATCTGTCGGTCTTCAAGGAGGATCAAATGTTGGACTTCCTCCAGGAGAACCCCATCATGTGGAACATGAAGCTCACGGATTACCGCCGCTCAGACAGAAAGGCCAAGATGTGGGAGGACCAGGCGACACTTCTGGGGACCACAACAGTCCATCTCCAGAAGTGGTTCAAGTCGCTCAGGGACACGAACACGCGGCTCCACAAGAAAAAGAGCGGGGACGGAGCCGCTGACCTGACTGAGCGGGAGCAGTGGATCCTGCGCAAGTTCGGGTTCCTGCGGTCCGTCGTCCGTCACCGACCGGAGCCCTGCAGGAGTGTAAGTACATAATCTTTTATCGTTCTGACAAGTGCGGCCATTAGTATTCTTCTAAAACCGCTCGTATTCTAAGTTTGTTATGTTATGCTTTTGTTGTATTAATGGTTGTTTGTTTGTTGTTATTTTACGTCCTAGCAACATCTAATATTCTAGTAATTTGTTAATGTTATTTATTTCTTTAATGTTGAGTTGTTGTGTAGTTGTTCTTAAATCGAGATATTGACAATAGATGTATCGTGATATAATCGTTATAAATCCATGTTTGCATTTAACGTTAATTATTTTTGCTTTATATATTTTTGATTTACTGTTGACTTGTCGTGTCTTTTGTCGAAATATCGATTTGCATTCATGTTACTTATGTTATTTTATGATTTTGTCTTGCAGTTGGCCACTCCTGTCGCGGCTCCGCAGCTCGATCTCAGCGTGGAGGAGAATGTCGGGACCGATGTGGAGGTGGCGATGGACGAGGATCTTCCACCCACTCCTCCCGCTACATCCCAAGAGCGGGGAAAGGGGAGAGGGAAGCGATCTGCCCCAGTCGACAACAACCTCCTCGCTGCCATCCACAAGAGGTTCGATGAGTCTGCCGACATCCTCAAGGTGATGCAGCCGCCTCCTCCTCCACCTCCACCGACGGTGACGAAGCGAGTGGCATTCGCCAACTATGTGCGGGACATGATCCTCACGATGCCAGAGGAGCGGTTTGTGTCCATTTGCGGTGCACTCAACCGCATGGTGTCGCACCATCTGGAGGAGGAGGAAGGAACATTCGTGGCACCGGTGGTTCGTGTGGCTGCTCCTGCACCTGCTCCTGCACCGGCTCCTGCACCTGCTCGTGTGTCTGCAAGTCAGGCATACCAGCCTCAACCCCACCAGTGGACTCACCAGCCACCACCGGCATCACCATGGGCTTCGCAGACACACGAGTATGTGGAGCGCTATATGGGGCAGCAACACATTCTTCATCAGCCACAGCCACACCTGCCTCTGCCAAGTCTTCCGCCTCAGCCTCTGCCTCCAGCTCCACTGGTGGTACGGCCGTCACCACCGCACACCGCACAAGTACGGACATTAGGAATGGTGGCGCACACAAGGGGCTCTCCTGTAGTTGTGGTGCGCGGGGGTGCTCCGCCCACTGTGGGTCCGCCATGGCCAGGGACTGGCGCTGCCGCAGACATTGTGACTCCGACACGCGCCGACCCCCAAGTGAACTTGTCTGAGTCGGCCAGCCCGGAGGGACTCTTGAACTTGTCGGGGTTATCCGGGATATCTGGCATGTTAGGGTCCAATTTGGACTTATTCGCCTCAGCCACACAGTCGCCAGCTGATGCCAACGGCAAGGGAGAGAAGTGATTGTAATATATGTATATATGTATATATGCATATATGTAGTGTTAGTTTTTATTTATCTTTGTATGTATATATGTATATATATTGTATGTTTATATATTGTTTGTACATTTATATGTCAAGATGTTTCAATAAATAAATATACTGTCACTTTTAATTTTTGTGTCCGTGTTCAGTAAAGGCATGCCATCATTTAATTGTTATATATTAAAGTACAATTAACATTAAAATTAAAATTAAAACATAAATAAAAACTTTAAATTTATAATATTTATAATAATGTTTCTCCTTCCCCTTTCTCCCTTTCCTCCTTCTCTCTATCTCTCTTCCTCTCTCTATCTCTCTTCCTCTCTCTATCTCTCTTCCTCCCTCTATCTCTCTTCCTCCCTCTCTCTATCTCTCTTCCTCTCTCTATCTCTCTTCCTCCCTCTCTCTTCATCTCTCTTCCTCCCTCTCTCTATCTCTCTTCCTTCCTCTATCTCTCTTCCTCCCTCTCTCTCTGTCTCCCTCCCTCCCTCCATCTCCTCCCTCCCTCCCTCCCTCCATCCCTCCCTCCCTCTATCCCCTCCCTCCCTCTAACTCGTCTCCCCCTTTCTGTCTCTGTGTCACTCTATTTTTCCCTGTGTTCTTAGTATGTATGTAAAAGATTAATTCATGTAAAAAGAGAGGAGATTCATTACAATTACAGTAACTAGATGACTTTAAATTAGGGAGCGAAAGAACGTAACAGACATGTAAAATTGTGTTTTCATATCTATAAAATGATATCGTTTATTTTATACTAGACATATAAACATATTAGCATCTCATATAACAGGAGACATGTCACAACATCACAGACATGTTTGCAAAAACAGTAGACAGACACAGCGCATACAGACTGATAAAATGTTTTGTCAGATCATCCTGTCTTGCCATGACAGTGCTCCGGCAGGTGAGACGACCCAGTCTTTAATTAGATTGCGCTGTTCCTTTCCTAGCTTGGACGCGGTGTTGGGGTTAACAGGTACAACGTTAATGTCAGGAAGGTTGTGGCCCTCTCGCCAACCTCCAGGCACAAAGTTGTTGTTGGCTGTCTCGGGACGATCCAGCTGCATGTTCTGTAGCTGGGTAGCGTGTCCTCATGAGGTTGTGCAGAACAATGCACGCCTTGACGATGATCTTCACGTTGGAGGGGTGGTGCTGCATAGTCGTCAGCAGCACTTGGAAGCGGTTGGCTAGAATGCCAAAGGCATTCTCCACCACTCTCCTAGCTCGGGAAAGCCGGTAGTTGAAGAGTCGCTCGTCATTGGTCAAGCCCCTCTTGCCGTACGGCTTCATCATGGTCGGCCGCAGGGCAAAGGCATCGTCACCGATCAGAAAATACGGCACATCCTTCTGGCCGTCGACGAGCGGTTCAGGGTTCGGAAAGCCGATGGTGCCACCTTCTGTGCCCGCCTTCAGCTCGGAGGCGTTGTAAATCTGGGCATCGGACGCGGAGCCCAAACCGCCAATATCTGCCCAGATAAATTTGTAATCCGCATCTACAAGCGCCAACAGGACCACGGAGAAAAAGCCCTTGTAGTTGTAGTAGAGCGACCCACTCTTTGGAGGGCACCGGCAGGCGATGTGCTTCCCATCCAGAGCGCCACAGGTATGGGGGAAGTTCCACCTCTCTGAAAAGAGGTCCGCGACGGCACGCCACCCTTCTGGAGTCGTCGGACACGTCATGACCTCGGCCATGTACTCGTCGACGATGGCCTTACAGACTTCACGCACTATCAGCGACTGTGTGTTGTGGGGCACCCTCCACCCAAACTTCATGGAGGAGTATTTTGTGCCAGATGCCAGGTGCCGCAGAGTAAGTGCTATTTTCAGCGCCGGCTCGAGCGGCACCCTGAATGTGGTCCGTTTTTTGGTGATCCTTGGTCCCACTCGCGCCACAATCTCGTCAAACAACTGGGGAGGCAGCCGCATGAAGTTCACAAACGATGCGGTGTCCTCGCTGCGGAGCTCGACCATCAGCTTGTCGAACAAGCCAAACTGTGGCCGCCTCCGAATCCAGGGTCTGACCCACACTGATCGTCGCCGCCGTTCCCTCCTCCTTCGTCTCTCGATACGGGACGCCAGAAGAACCATGAGCTATAGAGTAAGCTAATGGTGATAAAGGGCCACTCTGTAGAAAAGCTGGAACTGTACTTGCAGTGCCTGGGCATCCATCCTGTATGAGCAGCAGAGCAGGAATGACCGAAGGAATGGCGTGGGTCGCCTTTATATACCGAGACCATAGGTCGGGCATACACCACCATACGCTACGCATATGCTTTTCATACGCTCTCATACGCAACGCGTAGGTTCTGCATTCGCTGCATATGCCCGAGACACGCCCGAGATACGCCCGTGACGCAAGTTGAGCGTATGAGTAACGTACGCCGGCATACCCCTAGCATACGCCGGGATACCCCCAGCGTATAAGGAGCATATGCCGGCGTATGCGAAGCGTATGAGTAGCGTAAGAACCATACACCCCCTTAGGTCGAGATCTTTTGAGCATGCACAAACAAATTTGGACAGACGGACGGGAGAAAGCGTATGGCGGCGTACAGCCGCAGAGGCCGGCATAAGCCGGCACATGATGGCCTATGGGGAGCATATGCGGAGCGTACGCGTAGCGTATGCGGAGCGTATGGCAGCGTATGGCGGCGTATGCCGACGTATATGACGTAAAGCGGCTACGCCGCCGTACGCTCCCGCAAATAACCCTAATGTGACAGCCCCTTAATGTGTTCATGGAGAGAGAGTGGAGGAAAAGGAGGAACGGGAGGAATGGGGGGAATGAGAGGGAGGGGAAGGGAGGAGAGGTTGGAGGTGAGGAAGGGGAGGAAGGGGGAACGGGTTGGAGGTGAGGAAGGGGAGGAAGGGGGAAAGGGTTGGAGGCGATGTAGAGGATGTAGGAAGGGGAGGGGAGGAAGGGGGAAGGGGCTGGAGGGGAGGAAGGGGAGAAAGGGAAGGAAGGGGAGGAACGAGAGGAAGGGGATGAAGGGATAAGGGGCACCCAACCACCACCCAACCGCCACCCAACCACCACCCAACCACCACCCAACCGTCACCCAACCACCACCCAACCACCACCCAACCGCCATGCTACCACCACCCAGTGACCACCCAACAACATCCCAACCACCACCCAAGAGACACACACAGACACACACAGACACACAGACATACACAGACACACAGACAGACACACATACAGACACACACACAGACACACACAGACACACACCCATACACACACACAGAAACACACACAGACACACACACAGACACACACAGACACATACACACAGACACATACACACAGACACACACAGACACACACAGACACACACAGACACACACAGACACACATACAGACACATACACACACAGACACACACAGACACACACAGACACAAAAACAACCAACCAACCAACAACCAACCAACAACCAACCAACCAACAATCAACCAACAATCAACCAACAATCAACCAACAACCAACCAACCAACCAACAATCAACCAACAATCAACCAACCAACCAACAACCAACCAACAACCAACCGCAACCAACCAACCAACAACCAACCAACAACCAACAAACAACCAGCCAACAGTCAACAACCAATAACCAACCAACAACCAACAACCAACAACCAACCAACCAACCAACCAACCAGACGACGTGGTCATAACGAGAGCCTAACGACATGACAGAGAGCGCGACGAGTACATAACGTTGAAGACGAGACCGTAACGTGACCGTAACGTGACCGTGATGTGATGCGAACGAGTTCTGAACTCGTCGAGCTACGTCCAACTTTTTCAACATGTCCAAAACCTTGACGTCTTGCCGACGAGAGGCGACGAGAGGCGACGAGAGTGGATGAGTTGTGACGACACCCTAACGAGATTCGAACGAGACCCGACGAGTTCCCAAAAGTCCAACTCGTTGGACACTCGTCGGCCATTACGTTGTAGTGTGACTGCAACATGACAGCGTATACCAGCATATACCAGCGTATGCCTAACGTACCCATAACGTCTCTCGACGTACACCAACGTGTTGGCCCAAAATCACATACGTTGGCATAGGCTAAGGCTATACGTTGTAGTATGACAGGAAACTGGAACCTGTGGAACATGTCTAATCGCCAATATTAGTATACGTTGAATGCTAGTGTTTCACACGAGCCCCCGAGTCAAGGCTCGCTATTTTGACTATGTCAACCCTCCGGCAACCCTGCCAGCATCTCACTCAAACCCAACGGATACTCGCTGACAATATGTGGCAAATCTGCTTGAATTTTGTTCTGCTATATCTAATGCCTGGTGGAGACTCGCCGGCAATATGTGGTGAAACATATGGATTTTTTTCGGCCGGAATCTAATGCCTGATGGAGACTCGCCAACAATATGTGGAGAAGCAGAGTGGATTTGTCTAGCCGGAATCTAATGCTGGCGGAAACTTGCCGACAATAGATGGTGAACCAGGGTGGACTTTTCCTAAAAGAATATATTGCCTGGTGGAGACCCGCCGACAATATATGGTGAAACAGGGTGGATTTTTCTAGCCGGAATATAATGCCTAGCGGAGTCTCGTCGACAATATGTGACGAAGAGGGGTGGATTTTCCCAGCCGGAATCTAACGTCTGCCAGATGTTCGCTGACAATATGTGACGAAGCAGGGTAGATTTTCCCAGCAAGATCTATTGCCTGGCGGAGATTCGCCGATAATGTGACGAATCAGAGTGGATTTTTGAAGCCAGAATTTGTTATGAGTTTGGAGATACATTGTTTGCATATTCTACGGACCGTTCTGGATACATGAGCGAAGCAAATAACTCCCAAACTTCTCCCACCACACCCACCCACACACTTCTACACGTATCCCACTTTCAAGGGGATTAGGAAACCTATTTGTTGAGCCTTCCAGACAACTTACAAAATTGATTCTTGTCGCTCCCTAGTCTGGAGCTCGGCCTAACTAGGATAGGGCAATCACTGGTTCTTCAATATCAGGATAATATGACTAAGTGGGATAATTTCGGACCACGGTGCCAACGACATTATATCCAATTGGTACAACACTATAAAGCACACACTGTCATACATCTGTACCAATCCCGATGTGACCTTAGGTGTTGCTAGGACTCGCAACCCCAGATAAACGGAACAATAAGCACCCAGCAGACTGTTTGTTTATTGTATGTTTGTTGTTTTACATCCCATCAACATCGAAGGTCATATCAGGATGGGTACCGACTTGTAGCAGTGCACACTCATGGTGACTTTATAGTGCTGCTTACTGGGAGACCAGGCCGCCAGCCCCATGACCCTATATCCTACACAGTTACATTATCCTGATACTATGCTAACCAGTCCTTGCCCTATCCTATTAATGCCGATCACCAGGCTAGAGCGCGACAGGCATCAATTTTATAAGTCATTGGTTTAATTCAGCTGGGATTCGAACTCCAGACCTTCCGCACGGGAAGCCTGCGCTCTATCGATTCGGCCACCGCGTCCGGTCTCCCAGCACACTTGGTAGGCAACAAAGGAAAACAAAGGAGGTTCTGCAACTTGAAGGCGGGATTTCACCATCCCAAAACATGGAGACTGACCTCTCGTGACCTTAAAGTTGCATAGTCCGATGGTTTTGAGTTTCTGATATTTTCTAAGATATTGATCGCTATAATCTAGCTTACTTTAATTTGAAGTAACATTTATTTTAAATGGCAAACTTTTGAGATATTTGAAGTGTGAGCATGCAAAATTAATTTTGGCAAGCACGCCAAAACTCTGACACCATAGGCTTCTACAGTAACAAGTTCCGTTAAATTGACTCGATCTTCCCTTCTATGTAGCGACAAATGTTTAATAAATGCACCATTATCTAAGTTAGATATGTAGAATCAAATCTAGATAATTCTTTTGGTTTTGAAAATTTGATGTTTTCATCGGACTATACAGCTTTAATGACCTCCCGTGTCAGTTTGACCTACTTAAATGGTCACCCTGAGGGGGTCAGCATCCGTTCATTGATGACGTGACCGGATCAGGATATTAAACGCTCAGACTACACAAAGAGCCCATGACAGTGGCGTGTCACGGCTCTGCCCCTCCCCCCCCCCCCCTCCCCCTGCAGGACGCATTGGCCGATTCAGTAGAGCTCAAGCCTCCCGTGCGGGAGATCGGGAGTTCGATTCCTGGTTGAGTCAAACCATTGACATACACAATTGATACTTGTCGCTTCCTAGCAGGGCACTTAGCATTAATAGGATAGAGCAAGGACTGGTTAGCTCAGTGTCAGGATAATGACTGAGTGGGATATCAGGCAATGGCGCTGACGGCCTGATTTCCCAGTGGGGCAGCACTATAAAGTCATCATGAGTGTGCACTATTCACAAGTCGGTACCCATCTTGATATGATCGTAGATGTTGCCAGGACATAACATTCCAACACCCAACCAATCTTCCCCCTCCCGCCTACCTCCTCTCCCCCCTCCCCCTCCCACTACCCTCTCTCTCTCTCTGAACCTCTCTTCTAACATGTTTGGAAAATTAACCCAGAATTAGCTGCCTAGCTATCTTCCTATTAGCTCCATGTATTTATAAATAATAGGTAAATACGAATGGCTATATCATGAAATAATGTTGCCTAATAGGTATAAATCACAATTATACACTATTTCAATTTAAATAGTCAAAAACAGATTTTTGAAGGGATTTCTTTTGTACACTGATTGATGGTAAATAGGAAAGTAAATTTTAATCACGGACAATTGGTCTTCCTCATTCCACTGCTCCTTGCCCTATCCTAGTAATAACGAGCACCAGGCTAGGTAGGGACAACTATCCATATTTTAACTCATTGGTTTGACTCAGCCAGGATTCAAACCTAGGGCATGACCTCCCAAAAATAGTTAGCAATTGACAGGTCAGTCACCATAGCAACTGTCCACCACTCAGTATTTATAGAAGGAGAAAGTACACAGTGCCACTCACGAGGTATCCTGATTAGTGGACACTGCGAGGGCTATAAGCAATAATAAAAGGAGGCAGTACCATGTGACCTGCTGAAGTAGGTCACCTGCCCCAAATAAGGGTTTGGGAGGACCAGGGACCAATTCGTCCTGTCACTGCGAGACCGACGTTAAAAACTATGTCAACAGAGGCTGGTGTATCTAGGTTAGCGATAAAAGGGGATTTGGGACACTCCTTCATCTCTGGGTTCTTAAAGGTGCATAGTCCGATGAAAGCATGGAGATACTAAGTCAATTTAATAAGACCAGTTAACGGTGAAGTCTTTATTTAGTTATTTTTTACTTTTGGTACATTAGTTGATTAAGTGGGGGAACATTCAATCGTGGACTATTGGTCTTCTCATTCCACTGCTCCTTGCCCTCTCATATTGATGCCGAACACCAGGCTAGGTAGTGACAAGTATAAATGTTTAAAGTCGCCGGGTATACCTCAGCAGATACAAACAAATCCAGCATCAAAAGCTCTCCAAACATACCTTTGCTTAGTTTGTTCAGTTCATGCCACTGAACATGTGGGAGGAGAGTTGAGGTATGTGATGTATGAATGACATCATAGGCGGGATTCCCTCATCACATGACCTAGAGGGGTTCCCCACACACAGGGGAAGCCATGGCAACCATCGAGATGGCAGCCACAGAAAGCTCTCAATTCAACTTTTAAAGTATATTAATCTACATGATTTAATCAATTATTCACACAAAAAGTAGCTGGTTAGGATAAATAAACATTTGAACTTTATATTTATTATTTTAGATTACAATTTCTAACATTGTTTCTCTATATGGTTGTCTAAAAGTGTCAGTGGTGCTGGACTAAATAAAACAGAACAGAAGCAAGCAATGTCAGCGCACTCCCCCCACATATGTAGTTGCATAAACTGAACATAGGCAAACGTATGATTTGAGAGCATTTGTCGGAGTACGGGTCGTATCTCAGCGACCTATATCTGGTCCCTTTAAGTCATTGGATTGACTCGACCAGTGTCCAACATATTGGCGTGCATACCAAAATTAATTTCACAGTTTTCACTTCAAATATCTCGAAAGTTAGTCATTCATAATGAAAGTTACTTCGAACTAAAATAAGATAATTAATGGGTTTCCACCTAATGTATTTATCTTAAGATATGATCGAAATTCAAAGTCATCAGACTATTAAACTTTTAATATGAAGGTCAACATAGTGTGTGAGCTCTGCCGGAACCGGAAGGGGGTGCACAGTAATTACGGCTCTCCTGTTAAGGTAGAGACTAGGGCACCAGGAGTGGAAGTAAAGGGTATGGTAATTTTCAAGTTTGGAGGCTTCAGATAGCAAGACCAAGAAAAGAAGTAATACTTGTGCTTTATTTATACCGACACAAGATTGCTTTTTGTTGGCTTCCCCCCGCCCCCCCCCCCCCCTAGATTCGATGAATAAACCAGGGGAATTTTAATTTCAGACAATATTATTGATCCAAGTCAAACTAATGACTTAGAAATGTGATACTTGTCATGACCTAGCCCAGAGTTTTGCATTGCTATGACAGGGCAAGGAGAAGTGGAATGGAGAAGACCAATTATCCGCGATTGAAGTTTCCCCTGCTTAATCAACTAGTGCATCTCACTGAACAAAAGAAATTATATACAAATCACCACTACCATAAGCACAAGTAAACATTTGCATTCATGCCATAACCCAAAAGTGAGCAGCCACAGGAAATGGTCGTAGGGGTCATAAGTTTCAAAATAGAGTTCGCTAGTGATTGTTTTAGTATTGAGCTACCACATTCAATTATGGAAGAGGAATATTTTTTCAAAATAGCTCTATTGATTACCATCTTATGATGTCATCATAATACTGGTTGCCCAGTCCAAAGAGTAGTAGTTAAAGATTTAAATTCTATTTTCCCTAATCGTAGGACAAACCCACGGGCGACCTTTTCCCACATGCTGGATCACAATGTCTGCAGTAGTGACTTACAACTTACATCTCGGAGGAATGTTGTCCATCCCTGCACCTTGTTGTTCTATTCTGTCATTATTAAAAATGTGAAAAGAACCTAACAAAAAAAGCCTACCAGCGATCATGACCAGAATACCAGTAATGACAAATGTATTTGATTCAGAGAAATAAGCTAGTCCCCCCCCCCCCCCCGCACAAATTAAATTACTGGACATTTAATAATGGTGCATCTTGTATAAGAGCCTGTCTCAAAAGGTGATAACTCTTCTTTTTTTGTTTGTTCATTGTAACGATTGACACAAAACACCACAGAAATGGCTACACTGAAAACACAAGGACATTTGCTTCAAATCAATATGTATTCTATTGGGATTATGAAACACCATGTAAAAAACAAATCAGTTTATCCTGAACAAATGCATAAGCAAATAGTATGTTGATCATTACAATGGACAAAGTTTTGTCCCATATTGTTTAGCACCTTTTGAGACAGTCTCATATATCTAATATAAATAACCAGTCTTTTTTGGGGGGGGGGACGGTGTGGGAGGGCGGTGTGGGGGATATATTCGGGCTTCCTAATTCCTCTCTTTCTTGCCCTATCCTAACAATGTTGAGTGGTAGGATCGGTAGTGACAAGTATACATTTTTTTACCAATGGGTTGACTCTGTCTGGGTTTAAATGCGGCATTCAGATCACATTGCCTGCCACATGGACAGTGAACACTCAACCCATTTGGCCATTCTGTCTCCACTTGTAAGATTTTGTTTTGTTTGTTTGTTGTTTTACATCCGTCTAAGGTCATATCAGAACGAGTACCGACATGTGACAGTGCAAACTCATGGCAACTGTATAGTGCTGCCCCACTGAGAGACCAGGCCACTGGCACCATAACCCAATATTCCACACAGTCACATTGTCCTGGTACTGTGCTAACCAATATTATCCTATCCTATTAATGCCGAGTGTCGTGCTTGGTAGTGACACATATCAATTAGATAAATCATTCATGTGACTCCGCTGTGATTAGAACTCTTGGCCTTCTCCACAGGAAACATGCGCTCTACCGATTCGGCCATCGCATCCGGTGCCACTTGCAAGATGTCCCTTTCAAATCTCTCCTGACCCCTGAAAATATAAGCTCCCCGTCTCCCCCCCGCCCCCTCTGAAACAAAAAGGAAAAAGAATCTATGCCATCACCTCCGCCAATTTGCATTTCCACTGCTGTGTATAACTTACAGCGTCATCAAAGGCCAGTTACCCTATGTGGTATAAGAGGTTAAAAATCCCCTGGGTTGGTAAAAGTGTAGGCTCGGGCTTTCTATCGACCAACTGTCTAATAGTGAAAACTAGTCTATTCAGACTTATTGATGATAGACAGTATAAATATTCAAGGTGGAAAAAAGAAAAAATTGAAAAAAAAATTGAAAAAAAACAAAAAAAGGCTGACTGTATGAAGAATTAAAATCCTAGATTGGCCTCAATACGCGAAACTTCCCATGGGGCATGCCTTCATTAATTATGTCTGAAAATAAATGGCATGTGAACCACTCATCAAGTACAGCCGCCTGAGTCCACTCCCAATCACGTGACAACAAACTGTAAATCGATGAACGATGAGCACTAATGTCTATACTTGTAAGAGCTAGTCACAGTGACATGCATAATATGCAGGGCTGCTGGGGTTACTTATGCAGGTATGCAGGCATTTCCATGCAGTAGTCCCTGGTGTGCTAATCTGAAATAATGTTGCCTTTATCATATAATACCTCTGTATCTGCATATGTATATATGCACATATATATACATAATTATACATATATACATATATATACACACATTTACATATATATCCAAAATAATATACATATGTGCCCATGTGTGCCCATGCGTGCCCATGTGTGCCCATGCGTGCCCATGCGTGCCCTTGCGTGCCTATATATGTGCTATATATATGTGCCTATATATGTGCCTATATATGTACCTATATATGTACCTAGATATGTACCTATATATGTACCTATATATACATATATATACATATACAGTAATACCTCTCTAACCGACCGCCTCCACAGATCGACCAATCCCCTATACTGATCGCTTTATTTGGGTCCCAACAATACCATTGGAACCGACCACCTCCCTAAATCGACCACTTAAAGTCGGTCCCAAGGTCGGTCGATTTAGAGAGGTGTTACTGTATATACATATATATATATGTATGCATATATATATCCATATGTATGCATACATATACATATAAATGAACATATATATACATATATGTCATGGGGGTGATGAGAATAGGAAATATTGCGCCTAGAGCGGGATTCGGACCCACGTATCTTTGCATTCCAGGCCAGCGTGCTAACCATTACACCACTCCCTGATATCACCACACTACCCACGCCTACCTGTCATGCGGATCCTTGCCTGAGAGGTCAGTGCAGCCCACACACACACATATATATATATAGTAATGGGGGGGGGGGGGTGTCCATTTTAGCAGCTTGTCGTTTTAGCCGATTAACCGAGGGTATTGTGCAACATTGAAAATATATACGCAGTGTGCTGATCATGATGCACAACAACAAAATTACAGAAAATACTGTAATCATATTACTATATTATATATATATATCTTAAGAGCTCTTTATATATATGAAAAGCTCTTTTCCAGAACATGATCTACAAACTAGCATTGGGATTGCAAACTCAATTTTGGGATTTATTTGGCGCTTGTTGCGTTGTGGAAAAGTGCTCTTCATATATATGTATATGAGTCAGCCTCACGAAAATGGGCCAATTGGTGGTTTATTTAAGATATCGGCGTCGCAATTCTGAAAGTGTAGTGCATTTCTTTGTTTTATATTAAATTATCCTAGAAACAAATAAGGTTGTTGTATTTTCTCTACCTTTACATTCAGGATAAATTTAAGGACTTTGCAACACCTCTGCCAATGCTAAACTATAATTATGCTGTTCGACGCCGACATCCAATGCTCGACGCTGACAACTTTAACAGATGTTAGCATCGCAATTCTTAAAGTGTAGTGCATTTCTTTGTTTTATATTAAATTATCCTAGAAACAAATAAGGTTGTTGTATTTTCTTTACCTTTACATTCAGGATAAATCTAAGGACTTTCCAATACCTCTGTCAATGCTAAACTATAATTATACTGTTCGACACCAACATCCAATGCTCGACGCCGACAACTTTCCCCAATTGGCCTCTTTTCGTGATCCTGACTCATATATCTGTGTGTGTGTGACCTTGGTGTCAAATGGATATTCATACAAAAGAGTTACAAAAGACAACACGAAATAGAGCCGATGGAGAAAGTATTTGTTTTATTATCACAATTCTGTGTTTCTTTCGGTACAAGTAAATCCAGAATGTCATTCTTTATGAGATCTCGAAGATCCAACTAGCAGCTAATTTACATATTTTCATTTTCCAACAAAGCAGCCAATAGGAAGACGGCAACTATCTTTCATCATCCTCCATATATGGAGGATCGAAACCACAACACCAACTTTGTATCTATTTACTTACCAACATTGCAAGAAGAAAATAGCCACCTCTCATCATCTCTATATATGGGAATCAAACCTGGGTTGTTTCTGTGGCTCTCGCCCACGCACACATGGGGCCGTCTAACTATAACACAATCGACCATTGAGGCCGACTTACCTACTCATCCGTTCTATTGACAATGAAGAGAGAAGGAAGAGAGAGAATGAATATATAATGAAGGGAGAAAGAATGAAGGGAGAAAGAGTGGATGGATAAAATGAAGAGAGAGTGAGAGAGAATGAAGAGAGAATGAAGAGAGTTATAAAGAGATACAATCAAGAAAAATAATGAATAATGAGGATGAAAAGAAATGATGATGAGAGAGAATGAAGAGGGGGGGCAGATAATAAAGAAGGAGAGAATGAAGGGAGGGTGCGAATGAAAGGAGAGAATAAAGGAAGAGAAAGAATGAAGGCAGAAAATGAATGGGGAGAGAACAATGGAAGAGAAAGAATAAAGGAAGAGAGAATGAAGGGAGAGAATGAATGAGTGAGAGAATGAAGGGAGAGATCGAATGAAGAGAGAATGAATGGAGAAAGAGAATGAAGGCAGAAAAAGAATGAAGGGAGAGAGAAAGAGAATGAAAAAGGTACTCGGAGTGTCGGACAGAATCCTTCCCGGCAGCCACTGCGTCGGGCCGGGGGCCGACCACAGCGCCGCGGGCGACGTAGTGGCGACGCGGCGAAGCTTTTACGACGGAATATGCACACACTGGACCTCGTGTTCGACGGGTCGCCAGCCGAGTGGGAACCGGGAGCCTGAACTCTTAACGGCGCATGCGCGCGCAGGTGTAGCACACCTCTGTGTGCGGACGCGTGGTGTGGTGTGGTGTGGTGTGGTGTGGTGTGGTGTGGTGTGGTGTGGTGTGGTGTGGTGTGGTGGGGTATGGTACGGTGTGGTGCGGTATTGTGAGGTGTGGTGTGGTGTGGTGTGGTATGGTGTGGTGTGGTGTGGTGTGGTATGGTGTGGTCTGGTGTGATGTGATGTGATGTGGTGATGGAGGTCGCGGGGTGTGGGGGTGGGTGGCGGTGGGGGTGTGAGTGTAGGTGGGTGGGGGTGGTGAGTTGTGGGATGTGGTTAGTGTAGGGTGTGGTGAGTGGTGTGTGTGTATGGTGGGTGTATCGTGTGTGAAGGTGCGATGGAGGGGGGGGGGGTGGAGGGAGGGGGGAGGGATGCATGGTGGTAAGTAGGCTGGACGCAGTGCTGTAGGAATGATTCATCCCCCTCCAGTTTAATGAGCTGACCACCACCCCCAAACCACCACGCACCCCCCTCCCCCCACTCCCCCCTCCTCCACCCTCCTTCCTCCTCCTCACCCCCGCCTCCTCCTCGTCCATAAAACGGCCCCCCGTCTCCTGGGCCGCGCCAGTCTCAGGACGGATCCTACAAGCCGTGCACTCGTCCCTCGGCGCCGCGTCTGACACAGTGACCAGTGTGGGACCCGCGCCGTTTAGCAAGCACGCGGGCGGACATGAGGTGGTCCGTGCTAGTAGTGCTCGGCCTCATAGGCCTGGTAGCTGAGGCCAGGAAGCTGCGTAAACTGGCGGGAATTAACGGATACATCTCCGACCATCCAGATGAGCGTGAGTACCCAGATTGCCTTCTTTTATTTTATTTAATTAATTATTTTTGTTTAATTAAACACATTTTTTAATTAAATTTATTTATTAAATTTATTAAATTTAATTAATTTGATTAAATTAATTAAATTAATTAATTAATTAATTAATTTGATTTATTACATTTCTTTCATTTCTTTTGTTATTTTGTTATTTCGGTTTTACGTTATTTTCTTATTTTCTTGTTTTGCTATTTTCTTTTGTTGTTGTCCTATGTTCGTTAAATAAGGGAGAGAAATTTCAAACATGGGGATAAAGAAGTTAATGGTTCAGGCGCAAAAACTGACAAATGTCATTCGGGCCTAAATGAACTACGACCAATGGGTTTTTAGACCACTATATCTATATATATACTTGTATATTGCCATCTGATGAATCTGGAGAGATATGATTGTCAGACTGGTCTCTGTAACATGAGCTCAGAGTCGCTTCATAATTATATTTGATATCTTGATCATCCACTATCCGTCAATCCTTTGTTCCAAGACTTTAATACTCATGTCCTCCACAACATAACTCATAAGCCTGTTCCATACATCAGTAGCTCTCTCGGAAAAGAGGCGTTACCTGCAGCGGGTTCTAGTTCTTCTCTTGTACAGCATGTGTTGATCTCCCCGAGCTGGTCTCTGGTCCAGTCCTGCTGTGGGCATGCCTGATGCTGCATAACTAATTACGAGAGTATAAACAGCGGAAGCTTCTAATTCATCATATATCTCTGTTTGTTAAAATTTCTGTTGTGCGAAACTGCGGATGGCATGTCATCTCCATCCTCCTCTGTATTCACATCTGGTTTAGTTCTGTGTCACTAGTCGCCAAAATTGTTGGTCTTAAAAGCCATATTAATGAAGAGAGAATTTCTGGTACATGTGTTTATACATCTGAATGTATATTTTAAGAGCGCTGGGGCACATATATGCAGTCCTCTAGCCACTGAACAATCATGACTAACCACACAAATGATCAAACAGAGTACTCTATATTGTGTACAGTCAGGGGCGTAGCTAGGCATACGCGCGTTCGCCAAAACGTCCACATAGTTTTGTAAAAAAAAAAATTAAATTAAAAAATAATAAAGAGAGAGAGAGAGAGAGGAGGCATGTAGTAGTCCGGAGTGTCGAAAACTCAAGTCTAAAATGTGTAAAATCTGCCAGCTTAAGCTTAAGCGGCCCCCTAAACCCCCTGCCGAAATTAGGAGTACACATCGTTAAAGGTCTAGCTACGCCCCTGACAGTACACATTATTTTGAATGCAGATGCAGATAATACTTGAATACTTGAATACATAAACAAATTGAATGAAATCCAGCAATTATTCTGTGTTTATGAGTGTTTTACATAGTGTTTTAGGTTGTAGGCATAGTTCGCCAAATCTAGATAGATATACAGCAGACATAATGCTTCAACATTCCTGGTAGTTTGTGGTTAGATGTGGTTCAGAGATAGTTTTCAATATTGTAAATGTGTTTCAGCGTTAGCTCTATTGTGGTTTAGGAGGACAATGGTGTGTGATTGGTCAGTGGTATGTGTATGGTGGGTTGGGTGGTTGGGGTGTTACGTCCTGGCAACATCCAAGGTCATATCAGTACGGGGTATGCGTATGGTAGTTTCGACAGGTTAACCGATATTAGTGGGTATGGTTATAGTATCATGGTAGTTGGGCTACTGAAACATATCGGGTGATTTGCTACATTTGTACGGCAAGGCCAACACTCCCTTGCTAGAGATTATATCTACTCATCCAACGTTCACTGGCTTGTCCCCATTATTCAACACTGCTCTATATTTATACATAATTTTTATATTGTTTTTTATAATGATTGCGTGTTCATAGCATGCGACAGAGTGCAGTCAGTGGAATGGCAGTGCATGATCTGGACACATGGTGTGTTAAAATAGCATTAGCTATGTCGCTATAGTGATATGAGTTGCCACAGAAACTACATTTTTAGCTATATTTAGTCAGCCGGCCCCCTCCCCTACCCAACACAAAACAAAAGAGATGTATCTAGATGCTGCAAAATTAAATACATGATTTAAAAGAAGTTAGTCAATTTAGTTAGCTTACCACTCCCCACAAATAGGATAACAACTTTGATCAAGCATGTATTCAATGGTGTATATTTAGCAGTGGTTAGCCTGCACTGGTAATTTTGTATTGTCGGCTCCCATACCTGGAGCGGGACGTAGATCAGGCAGTAGAGTGTCCACCTGTGAAAGTGTGGGTCATGCGATCGATCCTGCTCAGTGGACACATTTGCAGTTTGGGATATTTTCCATTCCAACCAGTGGTCCACAACCAGTTCATCAAATGCTGTTGTATGTGCTGTCTCGTCTATGGGAAAGTGCATATAAAAGACCCCTTGCTGCTTATTGGAAAGAGTAGCCTATGTGGCGGCAGCGGGTTTCCTCCAAAGAAATATGTCAGAATGACCATATGTTTGATGTCCAATAGCTGATGATAAAAATCAATATACTCTAGAGTCATCGTTAAATAAAACAAACTTTCTTTTTTGCTCCCATACCTAGCGAAATTATGTATGGTGCAATCATGTATACACATATTATTAAATATATAATGTGTCTGCTTATACCTAAATCTCTATACATTTACTACTAACCCGAAAGTGAGTGTGGTTACATCGTTATCATGATTAATCTCTTAGCCGTGAGGGTTGTTGGGGCACCACAGATGTCTTTACAACCAGTTTTCTCCTGCTTTATTCACTTTTCTCCAGTTGTCCTTGTTTTCCACTGCCCTTTGGGATTTGCTCCCTTTGCAAGATGTTTTTGGCCAGACCCGATGAATGTGAAATATGGCCATACCACTGCAGTTTGCATCTCTCTGCGATTGTCAGGAGATCTTTGTGTGGCCCAATCGCCTGCTGGATCTTGTTATGGACCTCCTCATTGGTAACATGGTCTTTGTATGAGGTGCGTAGTATCTTCCGGTAACATCTCATTTCCATGGTTTGATTTCTTCTTTGGAACTCTGCAGCGCAGGTCCATGATTCACAAGCAGAGACAAAGGTGAATGTGACAAAGGAGCACATCAGTCATATCTTGGAGCTGAGAGAAATACTCCTGTCAAGCCCAATCCTGATATGACCTTAGATGTTGTCAGGACGTAAGACTCCAACAAACAACCAAATCTTGTCAAACCAAATTGGTTTCAGCCTTGTCAATGCTGCTGTTGTCGGTGCTATCTGAAATAGCTTCTCAGGCTTGGAACCCTCATTAGTTATAACTGAGTCCAGGGCCACATTCAGGGTCCGTCTCGGAGGCGCCTCGGAGACATCTCAGCGATGCTTTTTGGTCTATTTGCGCTCAGGGTGCGTCTCGGCGACGTCTCGGCGACGCCTCCCTTTTCAGACTGGAGATGAAAAGCGCCTCGAAAATGGCCGCTGTTATTCAGTGATTTCATCCAATCAGAGCGCAGCTTTTCCATTGCAAATGGCCGCCGCCTATGGAGGCCACCATTTTCGAGGTGGCCAACAGCTAAATCCGTTCAGACTAGCGTGACGTCAAGCCCGTCGCTGAGGCGCCTCCGAGACGGACCCTGAACGCGGCCCAGGTGTGTTAAGCTTGTGACTGGCACTGGAGTTGCAGCGACCTGGAGACCTACTGTCTGTGCTATCAAGTACATAACCACATTCCCTCATCCAGCGTCCGGCCGGTGTCGCAGTTTCAGTTCTCCACCAGTTTCAGTTCTCCACATCGCGTCTGAGCATGCGTCAAAATCGAACAGCATCGTCTGCTCACGTGTCAACATCGAGCCAGATTCAAACCGTCGCCGATCGCCGCAAATCGCTGCCTCATACTGTCACTGCGTCAATATAAATTTAATAGAATCTTTTCGGTAAACATGTTTTCTATATGTGTACCAAGCGATTTGTTTCTAGGTGGTGTGGTTTTAGAGATATTTCACTTTTTCTGTATGAAGATTGCTCACGACCATTGACAATGCCGTGAGTTTGACGGTATGTGCAGTGCAAAAGATTTGTCAAAATTAATAGAAATCCAGAACCCTAACCATATCAATTGAATATAATCTTTTTGGTAAACATGTTTTCTATATGTGTACCAAGCGATTTGTTTTTAGGTGGTGTGGTTTTAGAGATTTTTCACTTTTTCTGTATGAAGATTGCTCACGACCATTGACAATGCCTTGACGAGGTGGAGAACTGAAACTGGTGGAGAACTGAAACTGCGACACCGGGTCCCCTCTAACTCAGTCCATTTCCATTATATTTTAAGCAATTTCCTCAATTAAACCGTCATTAAATTTCAATTCTTATGACAAGCACATACAAACCAATTTAAATATTATGTTTTTATTTAAAAAACTAATTTGACAATGACATTAAAATTAACGACAACAAAAAGCACACGAGAAAAAACAATGTTGGAATGTTGTTGTTACCGAGACTGGCTTGGTAATCTAAGAGTTACTGAAAGGATCATGGTCAAAGACAGGTATTTAATAATAATAGTGTCATTAAGTGATACTGCTTTCCCAATATTCTCTGACAACCTATTCCATAAAGTGGAGCCTGCCACACAGAAGGCACAATTGTTGTAGGATTTAAGTCTAGATACAGGGATGTGCAAAAATATCTAACTAAATGATCTGAGAGTTTGGGATGACTGTTTGAGGGACAAAAGACTGCATAGTTATTCTGTGTCCTTTACCGTTGATAGCTTTATAGGCGATTAGTGAAACTTTGAACTTTGTTTTAGTGTAGAGTGTAAGAACTATATTTTAGTGTAAGTATGTTAAACTACGGTGAAAAACTTTAGGGTATGCCAGGTTTTAGTATGGATAAATACGTTACGGGATGGATGCCGGTACGTTCAAGTATGTTCAAGTATGTTCAAGTACGTTCAACTACGTTCAACTATGTTCAACTATGTTCAACTATGTTCAACATACATTAGCCTGCACTACAGTCAACTACGTCCAAGTATGCTAAAGTACGCTAGAGTATGCTAGAGTACATTAAGAGTACGGAGACTTAGCCACAGTATGTTAGCCTCTAACGTAGCTCTCTTTTGAACATGTCCTAAAATTAAATCGGAACTCACGGCCCACCCACGTTATTACCAAGTTAGCATGACGGAGAAGAATGGATGCCGGTACGTTCAACTACATTCAACTACGTTCAACTACGTTAGCCTCCACTACGTTCTACTGCATCCACTGATGTGTATGTGACCGGGCCTTTACTCTGATCCCAGTCAGGTTGTCTGTGAATGCACTCTCTATTACCAACAGCCTCGTTTTGAACTGACCGGAAAGGATGGCCAAGTAGGTAGAGCAGGTAGCCCATTTTTCCAAGTTACTAGTCTCGAGGGATCAATACCCGGTCGAGTCAAACCAATGACTTACAAAATGGATATATGTCACTACCTTACCTTGCACTGGGAATTACTGGATAGGACAAGGACTGCATTGATCAGTGTAATAATAATATGACTGAATGGAAAATCGGGTCTTGGTCTAGGCGACACAGAGGTGGTATTGCACTATAAAGCTGACATGAGTGTGCCCTGACACAAGTCGGAACCCGCCCTCATATGCGCTAGGATGATGCTAGGACGCAAAGCCCAAATAAGCCTCTTTTTTTTTCAATGCAAAGACTTAAGGGTACATTCCTTACACGCGGCATGCGGTATGCGGTATGCGAATGCGACAAAAAATCAAAATGCCTTGAAGCTTATGGGCTACATTCCTTACACGCGGTATGCGAATGCGAATGCGAATGCGGCAACTCGATCGGTCCCTGTAGCGATCGGTGTGGCATGCGGCATGCGGCACACGGTATGCGAATAGAAACCTCAGTCACACTTGTCCATTAGTTTTAGACTAGGAGAGGCGACTGATCATTACGGAACGGTCACACACAGGGGTGCGGAGGGGAAACATATGGTAGTGGTGGTGGTGGGGGTTCGGGTTGGTAAAAATGCTACCATAGCCACAAAAATATGAATACTTATCTATAATTTGGTAATTATAAAGGTAGGAACCCCCATGTGATGTACCAAGAGGTACATAGATATAAATGCCATATTAGGTCATATACAGTGCAGTATTGAGTATACTTGTTTATTTATATTTTTTAAATATAGCCAGTCATGTGCCGCATGCGCATACCGCATAGAAGGAATCATGCCATTCGCATACTGCATGCCACATGCCGCATACCGCATACCGTGTGTAAGGAATGCACGCTTTACAAAACTCTCATCTCTATCAGTTGATTGCCGGATTAAAAAAAATATATATTTCTTGAAGATTTATACTGCCTATCATGGATAAGTCTGAATAGACTTGTTTTCGGATTGATAAAGACATTAGGGTCGGTTGACATCGGTATGAGAGAGAGAGAGAAAGAGCGAGAGAGAGCTAGATGGAGAGAAAATAAGTAAGCCATTAATGATCACACAAGTGGGACATAATACTATTAATAGACGATTTCCACCACCAACCCAGTGCTCTGGCGGCAGAGTCAAGAACTAATGTGGTGGATAGCAGGTCGTTATGCAGCATACTCTGTAGAAAAGGTCTTATATATAAGATTTCCATGACCAACCGGACCTCTGTTGGCAGTGGCAAGAACTTCAGTTGTGGAGAGGGGCTCACCATGCAGCAAGCTCTGTCGAAAAGGCCTTATAGAAGATTTCCACCATCAATCCTTGTCTGACAACAAAAATTATGTTATTGATAACAACTCACTACGCGGCATGCTCTGTGGGAAAGGTCTTGTAGAGGATTTCCACCACCAACACACCCTCTCGTGGCAGTGGCAAGAACTATTGATGAGGGAAGCGGCTCGCTGCGCATGCAATGGGGTAAAGGTATATTATTTGCCCAGAGGACTAACACTGTCGGACTAAGTACCTATCTCTCATACTCTTCAGGACGAGGTGAAGTCTTTGTGGCACGATCCACATACAATAGGTTGTTGCGCATGTGCATGCGCATGCGCATGCGCATACTAATGGTCTGTTCACACTCTTACACGCATGCGCGTGTGGAAATTCGCACTTGCACATGACCTCAAACACACACATAAATGTCAATCAACGTAGACATTGCAACCGAATTGGTTGGTTGGTTGGAAGTTGAAGCTTTACGTCCTGGCAACATCTAAGGTCATATCAGGATGGGTACCGAGTTGTGACACTGTGCACTCATGGTGACTTTATAGTGCTGGCCCACTGGGAAATCAGTCAGGCGGCATCATGACCCGATATCCCACTCAGTCATATTATCTGGACACTAATGGTCTGTTCACACTCTTACACGCATGCGCATGTGGACATGCGCACTTGCACATGACCTCAAACACACACATACATGTCAATCTACATAGACATTGCAACCGAATTGGTTGGTTGGAAGTTGGAGCTTTATGTCTTGGCAACATCTAAGGTCATATCAGGATGGGTACCGAGTTGTGACACTGTGCACTCATGGTGACTTTATAGTGCAGCCAGTCCAGTGGCATCATGACCCGATATCCCACTCAGTCATATTATCTGGACACTAAGCCAACCAGTCCTTTCCCTATCCTAATACTGCCGAGTGCCTGGTTAGGAAGTGACAAGTATCAATTTTATAAGTCATTAGTTTGACTCGACCGGGAACTGAACTCTCGATCTTTCGCACGGGAGGCCCCCACTCTACCGATTCGGCCACCGTTCCCGGTCAACTGAATTGGTAAGAGCGTTGGCTTGCTTCTCAGGCAGGAGGTTGAGGCTTCGGCCTAGTAAGTCCAATGACTGTCGATACTTGAGAAGATTTAACCTGGCATTACGAGGACAGGACAAGAACTAGTCGGCTTAGTATTAGGATAATGTGACTGGGTGGGATATCAAGTCACGGTGTCGGTGGCCTTGTCTCCCAATGGAGCAGCATGATAAAGTTACCATCAGTGTCTACTGTTAAAGGCCGTCGATACAACAAACAATCATCTCTTAATAAGATTACACATTGCCTTGGCCGAATCCCACCACGTTCTCATGTGTGTCAATAACAGGGCCGGTGTCGCAGTTTCCGGGGTCCGCCAGTTTCCGCGGTACGCATCGCTTCTGCGCATGCGTCAAAATCGAACAGCATCGTCACTAACCTTATAAATTTCATATAATGTTTTTGGTAAAGATGTTTTCTATATGTGTACCAAGCGATTTGTTTCTAGGTGGTGTGGTTTTAGAGATATTTCACTTTTTCTGTATTTTCTGTATGAAGATTGCTCATGACCATTGACAATGCCTTGAGTTTGACGGTACGCGCAGTGCAAAACATTAGTTTTATTCAAAATTAATAGAAATCACGAACCCTAACCTTATAAATTTAATATGATCTTTTTGGTCAAGATATTTTCTATATGTGTACCAAGTGATTTGTTTCTAGGTGGTGTGGTTTTAGAGATATTTCACTTTCTCTGTATGAAGATTGCTCACGGCCATTGACAATGCATTTGAATGTAGGCGTACCGCAGAAACTGGCGGACGGCGGAAGCTGCGACACCGGCTTTGGCCAACGCCTTGCGATTACCGGCAGGTAACTATGGGTTGTAAAAATAAAAACACCCACAAAACCGTTATCGCACAAACGCCATTATATCAGTCATAGGTACCAATCTAGTACCTCTGGATGAGATGATTAAGTTGGTAGGGCGTCGACTTCCAGCGCGGCAGGTCACGATAATCAATCCCTCGGCAGCGTAAAAAAGAAACATTTGTCACTGCATACAGGATAGCGACAAAGACTGGTTGACTCAGTAGGCCTATCAGGATACTGTGGCACAACAGAAGGTAGTCACATTTGATATCGACACCTGAGGATCAGTTCTTATTCCATCCTGATATGACCTTAGATGTTGCCAGGACGTAAAGCTCCAACAACCAACCAACCACTTCTTATACGCGTGGTATCTCCGCTGTATGTCAGTTAGATGAGTACCTAATATATAATATATAATGTGATATATAATAATGCATTACGCATGTTATATAATGTGATATATAATGCATTATGTGGATCTCACTTTTATACAGTAGCACCTGTCTTCTGAGACTCATGTGATTGGCCACAAACTGCCATCTGCGAACAATTTTTAAATACACAAGCTCTTTTTGTCTCATTTGATTGCTCCAACGATGACAAGACCCCTACTGCTCAGGACAACATTGAATTCAGAATTGTCCTTTTGATACATGAATGATGCCATAATGCTGATTATCTTAGACAAGAATCAGTGCATCGTGCATGTATTGAAGTTGCATAGTCCGATGAAATCATCAAACTTTAGAAATGGAAACGGTTATTTAGATTTGATCCTATATATCCAACTTAGATTCTCATTCAAAGACTCTATAATACTAAGACGGCTCACTCAGCCTGCATTGTGTAATCAAAATGATCAAACCTACCACTTGGTGCCCTGGCTATTCTCTTGGTTAAACAGGTGCTATATTATATGTATAAATATATATATGAATGTGAAAGATGTGTGATGATGGCGATGATGATGACGATGCTGATGATGATGTGTATTTGTTCATAGCAATTTCATATTAATGTGTATTCATACTTACCTATCTCATGTATAATGTAATTGTATGTGTTTACATGTGAAACACCAACCAGAGCTGGGCTGATCAAACCCACCACAAGGTCGCACTGCGAAATTTACATTACCATGGGAGAGATAGGGAGTAATCCGTCTCAGTATTATAGGGTCTTTGACTCATTAAACATGTGTTGCTGCATAGAATTAGAAAGGCATACTAAGTCAATTTAATATAACCTTTCATTGTTGAATCCATTGATGTCCAGCATTTTGATGCGTGTGCCAACATTATTTTTCACTTCAAATAGTTCCAAATTAACCATTTAAGATAAAAGTTACTTCAAACTTAAGATAAGTAGGTTATAATAATCAGCCTAAGAAGTAATATATTTATCTAAAGGCCCTGTCACATTACAACGTTTCTCACCAACGCGTGCCAACGTGTTGCCTTTTTGGGCGAAACGTCGGCACCCGTCGGGAAGCGTTACGCGTGCGTTAACGGTGCGTCGGTACACGTGGGTACATGTTGAGTGATAGCAACGTGTGAATCGACACGTCGGCACGCGTTGCCACGCGTTGCCGTGCGCCGATCGTTTTGTGCTTGCACAAAACTTTCGGTGTGCCCCGACGCGTTGGAGGGGGCGTTATGGACGCGCCACCAACACACTACTAGCACGCTGCAACCCGTCAAACTTTCTCCCACAACGCCGAAAAGTTGGACGCGTCTCGAGCCCTAGCAAATACCTTGCGTGTTGACGGCATGCCGGGGGAAATGTCGTAGTGTGACAGGGCCTTAAGACATACGGCAGAAACTTAAACCCATCAACAAAATCTTAAAGTTGCATGGTCCGATGGTTTTGAGTGTGTGCCATTTTTCTGAGATAAATATATCAGGTTGATCGTTATAATCTTCCTTACTTTAGTTTGAAGTGACTTTTATTTGAAATGGCTAACTTTGGATATATCTGAAGTGAAAACACACCAAATTAATTTTGGCAGGCAGCTCAAAACTCTTGTAAAGTCCACGGCTGGAATCTGTGTTTGTGTAGGCAGGCTATAATGAAATCAATACAGGCAAGAAGAGAAAGGAAGAGTATAAAGAATGAAAGTAGAGAGAGAGACAATGCCCTCAGGTTTATTATTTATAGTGGTACATGGATCTGGTATGGCATACCACCTGACCGTGTTCTCCAATGAGAATCAATCATTTACAGTTCCACCAATGAACATCAAGCATTCCTGTGTCACCATGGCTACAGTGATCTGCCCACCACCACCATGCTGTGTGGCCCCCTTGGCCACCACCTGCCTGAGCTGAGTGTGTGGTGATCTGTGACTAACAGAGGGGGGAGGGGGTAGTGGGTAGAGCTCCAAGTGCCCCTTACACACTATCTCTAGTGCCTCTTTCACACTATCTGACTAATACACAATGACTATTGACCATGAGTAAAGTATCACCAACAACTACATAAATACATTCATGCACTCGGCACTATATACCATTTACCATTATAGACCATTTGCATTCCCCCACCAATGCGTTTTATCGGAATATTTTACACTCTGATACCATAGGTTTCATCGCCAACAGCTGTAGCAGGTTCTATTAAATTGACTTAATATACCCTTCTATGTGGCAACAAACGTTTAATAAGTGCACCAGTATCTAAGCTTGATATGTTAGATCAAATCTAGATAAGTGTTTTGGTTTCGAGAATTTGATTATGGAGCTTTAACTAAAGATGTCATTTTGATTTCAAATATTTGGTTAGTTTCTGGTTGACAGATCTAATTAAACGTGTCTTTTATTTTAAACGGCGATTCGAATGAAACTCAAGATGGCGGATTTAGTCAACCATGTGGAATGCCTCATCATGGAATATATAACGGAAATAAGTAACTGCAAGTAGCTTAGTTGGTTTATAATCGAGTCTAGTCCATATTTCTCGTCTCTTGCACTGAATGCTGACATGTTACGACCTCACAACGAGGCGATCACAAATGTCGTCTGCCTTCATGACGATCACCGATATATCACAACAACAACCGTATTTAATAGTATCCGGGCCATTATCTGATACTGGGTACTAAAGTGTCACATGGGAAACCAATAATGAAAACCTTCCAAATAATAGCAGAAAGAAGTCTAAATAATAGTCGAATCCATGTTCTTGTGAAGGTTTACATGTTGTACATATGTCAGTGTTGAAAAAAAGTTTATTTCACTTTTTGATTTAGATCTTATACAAATTCAGCAATATGTTAATATCACTAATGTAACATGGACATCATAAACACATCCATATCATCATTTTAACATATACAACAAAGTCAAACAAGATTTCATTGATAATACCAGGATTATGTCTTACAGCTACAAGAAAGAACTTGAAAAAGGTTTGCGTAAATGCATTGTGTCGATGAGTAAATTTTCATTTTTGCTTTAGAACATAATCATACAAGGATATTTTTTTTTAATCTTTTGTGGGATAAATTAAATGTATGTAGTATTGCTGCTAATATACTTAACACACAGAGAAGCAACAATACATATTTGACTTGCTATCAATAAAAGAATGAATTAATTATCACCATCGAAACGTGGAAACCAAATATGTGGTGCCCGGTTTTGTAGAATGACCCACGCAGGCGCATGTGTGGCTTAACCGTGGATAGTTCAAAACGAACATTTCTTGCCTGAGCATTCAAAGGACAGCATACGGCATTTGTTCCTCAGCAGACGACATCGTGGAATATCATTGATATAAATTGGTTCAACACCCGTGGCATCTAGCCTACTTGTCTCATTTGATTGATGAGGAAAGAGTTTTATTTGCAATTCAAATCCCAAACCTCGAGTCATGCGTCCTACTTTAGGGGGTCATTAGGTCACCAGGAAGTGCTGGGTTCATAGTGTGACGTCACAGGCAGTAATGAAATGCTTCCTCCTACTCATGGTGTGAGGGATGCATTGATACAGGCGATGTCCTGCTGTGGGGATGTACTTATACAGGTAGGGATGTACTAACACAGAGAGTGTCCTGCTATGGGGATGTATTAATACGGGTAGAGTTCTGCTATGGGTATGTATTAATATGGGCAGTGCTCTGCTATGGGAATATACTAATACAGGTAGGGATGTACTAGTAATATACCGGGAGTGTCCTGCTGCTGGAATGAATCACCACCAGGTGGCGCCCTCAATGGATCAACTATTCAAATGCACAACCGATTTCTGCGTTCACTCACTCTGACATCACCGAAGGAATGTGCTAGATATCCACGTAGAAGGACTTCCGGCGTGTGTGGCACTAGTAGTCCCGTTAGAACTTCACGGCGGAGGCCACCTACCGGCCATTGTTTTAGGGGCCCGTACGTCAGTACCTCACGGAAGTGAATTAAAAGCTTAATCGATCTCATTATGACACTGTTTATGTGGTTGTCTGAATTAATAAACATTCATTAAAGATAGAAGACACAAAAACAAACAAAGAATCCCCGGTGCCGAAGGAGGACTCCATGACAACAGCTGACACATCATTATGATTCCCAGATCACTGGGTTCTCCCTGAAATTCCACTTTTGAACTTCAAAGCACTATTCAATTAATGTGTGACAGAACCATATATATATATATACCATATATATATAACCATATATATATATATCACTATATGCTTTGTACATATGAAAAGTTAGGGCCCAAAACCCCGTAAACACCAATCTGAATATTGAGATAAACATTGGAGTCAAACCCTCAAATAGTTAATTTTTAGCATTCCCTTGTCTTTTTCTTTTTTTAAAATATTCTAAGTCAATTTTTGGAGCGGCATCTACGTGAATTTGCACCTGACCTCTTCATATATGATTCCACAAAGTCTGCTTTTGAACGTCATATCATACTGTGAAATAAGTATATACTTGATTGATTGATTGCTGCTGGTTTAACACTCTGTCGGTAGCAAGGGCCATATTCACGGTGAGAAGCTAGTGGAATCTGGGGCCATATGCAGGAGTCAGTGTTAGCGGGGTTTGGTGTTAGAGCCTATTACCGGTTAGCTATCGCCGTCGTCGCGAACTGCATCAAGTCGTATGCAGGAGCGCGTAACACGTACATTGTAGCTAAACGTGAATTTATTTATAGATTTGGGAAATCCCTCTGCGTCTGTAGCGATATATTAGGCTTAAATATATTAAATGCGATCATATTTAACAGAATTAAATACGTAATAAGTGAAATTTGAGGAAATTAACCCTAAATTCGAAGCAATATTAACGCTGCCGCCGTAATGGCGGCGATATTAATATTTATATTTTCGAATCGACGATCGTACAGTCAACAAACCGCCGCCGCCGCCAGTATGGACAGCGACGTCGATGCGGCGGCGACGGCGATTTGTTTACTTTACTTGCGTCGATTCGAAAATCTAACTATTAATATCTCCGCCGTTACGGCGGCAGCGTTAATATTGCTTCGAATTTAGGGTTAATTTAATCAAATTTCACTTATTGCGTATCTAATTCTGTTAAATATGATAGCATTTAATAGATTTGGCCATGACCTTATGCTAACACCGCCTGTAAACGTCATATGAAACGGGGTTAGTGTCGCGGACCTTAAACGCGCGGTGTTAGGCGTATCACTGACTCGTGCATACCGACTTTTCGGCGCTAAACCAGAAATCCCGATTAAACGCGTTTTGGCTCGATAACACTGCTTCCTGCATATGGCCCCTGTTCTCTCAGTCTTGTCAATATACACTGTATCTATGTAATATATAGATAGCAAAACACCATATATAAAAATATAAATTACAGTCTGTGAAAAAGATATATTAGATATATGAATATGTATTCTATGCAGCATTAAAGTTGCATAGACTGATGGTATTGAATTTCTATATTTTTTCTGAGCTAACTATCTTAGATCGATCACTAGTATCTACTTTACATTAGTTCAAAGTTACTTTTATTTTAAATAGTAAACCTTTGAGATATTTTGAGTGCAAACATGTTAAATTAGTTTTGGCAAGCTTGCTAAAACTCTGATACCATAGACTTCTGCAGTAACAGGTTCCGTTAAATTGACTCAGTATTGCCTTCTACGCAGAACCAAATGCTTAATAAGTGCATCAGTATCTAAGTTAGATATGTAAATTTTGAAAATTTGATATTCCACCACTTCCTGACATTGCTAATGTGAACAGAGGACGTGGAAGCTGGAGTGGGAGAGCATGACTTTATTACTGAAGTTGTCAAAGATGTGGTCGGTCCTGGAGCAAGATTGGGACTGACCAGTATGTGGCTTGAGACCTCTTAAATCCTGTTGACCCTGAGTATCGGGTGTGGAGGTGAGGAGGAAGTGAATCCCGTGAGCCAGTGGTGGCTGTCGTCTCAGCGCTCCCCCTCTCTCTGACTAAATCGGTGAATGGCTAGTACAACGGGCCTGCCATACCCCCAACCCCCACCCCCTATCCCAATCCCCCAGGTGAACTTATGCTGGGTGGGGCGGTGTGGGGCGGGGCGGGTGGGCGGGCAGGGTGGGGGCGAGATGAGGTGGGGACCGGGTGGGGGGGCAAAGTTGAACGGGGCTGGACGGGGCGGGGCGCGGGCGGAGCGGGGGCGGGGAGGAGCGCGGGCGGGGCGGGGCGGGGCGGGGACGGAGCGGAGCGGGGCGTAGAGGGAGCGGGGGGGGGGGGGGTGCCTTGTGGTAGAGACAGGCGGGGGGGGGGGTGCCTTGTGTTAGAGACAGGCGGGTGGGGAAATAAATTGGGGGAGGAGGGGAGGTTTGTTTGTTTGTTGTTGTTTTACCTCCTAGCAACATCTAAGGTCATATCAGGACGGGTACCGACTTGTGACAGTGTGCACTCATGGCGACTTTATAGTGCTGCCCACTGGGAAATCAGGCCACCGGCACCATGACCCTATGTCCCACTCAGTCACATTATCCTGACACTGAGCTAACCAGTCCTTGCCCTATCCTATTAATGCTGAGTGCCAGGCTAGGAAGCGACAAGTACCAATTTTAAAGTCATTGGTTTGACTCGACCGGGAACCGAACATCCGACCTTCCACACGCGAGGCCCACGCTCTACCGATTAGGCCACGCGCCCGGTATTCTGGGAGGATGGAGGGGAATTGGATGAGGTTGGGGGATGTGTGTGTGTGTGTGGGGGGGGGGGGAGGCGATCTAGTGCTGAACAATGATAGGACACTTCATTATCACTTATCAGGCGATCAGTCACGGCAAGTCTCAGTTCGTCGTTCAGGGAACAGCCCGCAGCCCGCGCTCCTAAATACCCAACCATCGGTGGCGCCCCTAGTGTTAAGGCGGCGTTTTAACGGCAGGCTCGGGGAGCAGCATAGCGCTTTCCCACCTCACGCGCTGACTGACAGATGTCGGAATTCAGGAATGCCCAGCTTCCTCCTTCTCCCTCCCCCTCCCCCCGCACCGCCCTCCCGGTCCCCACACCCCACCCCCAACTCTCCCCATCCCACACCATGGTCGCGAAGAGGACTGTGGGACGGACACGTGACACGGTTTGCAATACGCGCTGCGCCTGCGTGTGTGACCAGTTTGCGCATGCGCTAACCTAACATGGGAACAATGGTCAGATTTCCAGAGGAATGGTCGGTTGGTAGATGGTTGTTGGAGTTTCACGTCCTAGCAACATCTAGGGTCATATCAAGATGAGTCCCGATTGTGACAGTGCACACTCATCGCGGCGACTTAATAGTGCTGCCCCACTGGGAGACCAGGCCACCAGCACCATGACCTAATATCTCACTCAGTCATTATTCTGACACTAAGCCAATCAGTCATTACCCTATCCTAATAATGCTGAGCACCTGGCTAGGAAGTGATAAGTATCAATTTTTAAGTCATTGGTTTGATTCGACCAAGGTTCGAATGCATGGGTTCGAATCCCACGATCTACCAAAACGGGAGACGGACGCTCAATCATTCGGCCATCCCATCTGGTTCCAGAATGGTCGCGAGTTTAAAGCTGCATAGTCCAATGAAAACATCAAATTTTCAAAACCCAAACCTAGATTTTAGCCCAACTTTGATTCTAATGTGCACATTCTTTTTTTTTTCCCCATAGATACCTCCCTTATGCACATTAAAACTCATAGACTTTGACATGACCTAGTTAGCATAGCAATGACATATTGCAGATAGCTTCAACTGGTGCGCTCGTACAAATTATTTTCCATGCTTGCGCTCTAAATATCTTCAAAGTTAGTGAATTATTATAAACATTACTCTGTACTATATAAGTATAAGTAGAATGGGCCAATATTCACACATGTGCGCATTAGATGTAGATTTGAGGTTGCGTGTTGTCATACATAGCGAGTGAAAGAAACCTACATGGTAAGTGAGCATTTTCTCGGTGAGTTTAACAAACTTGCTTTTGATATTTATACCGCTATCCAGTCTTCAAATAGCATACTCCTAGTCTGTTATTCAGTCAACAAAATTATTCATTGAGTGTGTCTTTTGACAACTGCGCTCTTACCGTTTTGTACTGTAAACAAATGCAGTTGTGGTCTAGCCTAAAAAAACGGCCAACAACCGTGGTTTCATTTGGGGCCACTAGGCGTCGCATGTGTTGTGAATATCGTCTATTGTCCACCTGGTGTCATCATCATCATCATCATCATGCTGTTGGTCGCGATGCGACAAAGACTGCTTTCATTACTTGACTGCCACTCTCCATTGTGCGGTTGTACATTTCATGAAAGCTGCCTGCTGAAGTGCTGCTGGCTTTTGCAAGTTACCAGCGGCACTCTCTCGGGGAGCAAATAGAGGTTTCACACCGGCAAGAACATGTCAAGACAGGCGCAAAACTATTTGTCCCTGCAGTGGCTAGTCGGGAGATGTTGGGAGTTCCATGCATCAACCACCCTTAATGCTGCCACAGTGACATGGTTTGCTGTTGAGGGTTTGCTCCCTTAGCCTTCGGTTCTGTCAAGAACCTGTACCACAAGGCACCTGGTGTAGGTAACTTTAAAATGGTATTTAAATAGTTTACGCAGCTTTTAGTTTATGGCGGTAGTGAAACTGTGTGTGACACAGGAAGGAAGACGACACCATCCAAAATGAGTCAGGTTGATCGATTTGGGGTTTTTCATCCTAGTAACATCTTAGGCTACATCACGACAAAGGGATATCGGATTTTCACATTGCACACACATGGCTGTTTTATAGTGCTTCCACATTGGGATACCATTACAACGGCACCACAATACATTGCCCCACTCATTCACATTATCCTAGAACTTAACCAATCAGTCCTTCCCCTGTCCTAGTAATGCTGAGCGCAAGGCACCGCTAGTGATGAGCATCCATTTAGGTTTGGTTTGGTATGGGATTGATCCCATCATTTGTGGATTGCCTCGGGGAATGCGGACGCTTTAACCAGGCAGCCTCTCTCGTCCGGTCAAACTTTATGGGCTGGAATATACACAAGGCTGTGTGGGAAAACCACAGACGAGCCACCGGGCTCGACTTCCACGTGATGTTGGCTTCTTAGATCATGTGTCTACATTAAAGCCATATAGTCCGATGGTTTTGAGTTTATGTTAATTTTCCGAGGTAAATATATTAAATTGATTGTTATAATCTACATTACTTTACTTTGAAGTAACTTTTATTTTAAATAGCCAACTTTTGAGATATTTGAAGTATAAACATGTCAAATTAGTTTTGGCAAGCACACCGAAAACTCTGACACCATAGGCTTCTGAACTAACAGGTTCTATTAAATTAACTCAATATCCCCTTCTATGTGTCAATACATGCTCCATAGGTGCATTAGTATCTCAGTCAAATATGTAGAAGCAAATCTAAATAATTTGTTTTGGCTTTGAAGATCTGGTGCTTCATCGGACTATGCAGTTAAAAAAAAGAGTAAAGTCGTTGACAATAAAGTTCATGATCCAATGGGCATGAGTTCCTGCAATATATATTTATTTAAGATAAATAAGTAAGGCTGTTATAAACTACTTCACTGTAGCTTGAAGTGACTTAAATTTTAAATGGATCACTTTGGAGATGTTTGAAGTAATTTGAATTGAATTGAGTTTTATCTAAAGCTGCATAGTCAGATGATAACATCAAATTTTAAAAACCAAAACAATTATTAAGATTTGATCCAACATATCAAACTTAGATACTGATGCACTTATTAAACATTTGTTGCCTCATAGAAATGCATTCAGAGTCAATTTAATAGAATATATTAGTGCTGAAGTAAATAATGTCCGAGTTTTGGGATACTTGCCAAAATTAATTTTGCATGTTTCATCTTCAAATATCTCAAAAGTTGGCCATTTAAAATAAAAGTTACTTCAATTTAAAGTAATGTAGATTATAACAATCAGCTTGATATGTTTATCTTAGAAAAATGACAAACTCAAAATCATCGGACTATGCAACTTTAACCACAGACATGTAGTAAGATTAACTGTATGGTTGCCCCAAGAGGTGATCCTCCAGCCAAGCAACCACTGTTACATGCACAATTAATGTTCATGTGCACACCCAAATGCTGGCCATAGGCTTTGCTTACCAATTTTCGAGTGTAGCCCCAAACAGTGGAGGATTGACCATTAGGCCGAGTAGGGAGCCAGAAGGGAGAGGAGCCCTAGAGTATACAAATTGGTTTAATTTAGTGTCCTAAAGCTCAGCCTAAGCTAAAAGCCCAAGTGTTAGTTAATCCACCACTGGCACTAAACTTCAATCAATATTTAATTAAGACACTAATATCTAAGTTCGATATGTAGGATAAAATCTAGGCGAATGTCTTATTTATTTCAAAACAAAATTCGATGCTTTCATCGGATTATGCAGTTTCATGTTGTTCTGTATAATCTCATAATGTAATAAATATGGACAGGATGATGGATTTGTTGGATAGTTGTGAACAAATTACAGCTTCATTATGAATATGAAGCACAGATTAAATTAGGGAAGATCATTGGATACATTGATTAACCCGTTTATGGGCTGTAAAGCAACTATATTATCTAGCTGTGTCTCTCTAGTTTGCCTTTAATTTGCTCAGTCAATGACTATTTAATTAGTGATTAGCTTAGTCATTGAGTATTTAGTCATTTACTAACTTAGCCTCTGACTCATTAGTCTTTAGCTATTTAAAGCTAGGATTCCTTACACACGGTAAGCGGCATGCGGCATGCGGCAAGCGGCATGCGGTATGCGAATGGGAAGATTCCTTACACACGGCATGCGGCGTGCGGCATGCGGTAAGCAGCATATAAAAGTGTGCACCCATGTGTACATTCATTGGTATTCATATTTATGTGCATATGGTAGCATTTTCCGTCAGTCTCCCGATTGGGACGGTCCTAACATCCTACCACCCCAAACCCCTCTACCTTGTCCTGGCTGTCCGTAATTATCAGTCGCCTCCTCCAGCCTTATATCAATGGACAAATGCGACTGATGCTTTTCTATTCACACCCCATGTTAGGACCGTCCTTTTCGGTCAACAAAACCATTATTTTGTCTTTATGTGTGCTATTTCTACTCGTGGGGGTTCCTACCTTTATTATAACCAAATTATAGATAAGTATTCATATTTTTGTGGCTCTGGTAGCATTTTTAGCAACCCGAACCACCACCACTACCATATGTTTCCACTCAGCAGCCTTGGAGACTGCTTCCTAACAGGTCCGCGCTCTACCTTGTCCTGGCTGTCCGTAATTATCAGTCGCCTCCTCCAGCCTTATATCAATGGACAAATGCGACTGATGCTTTTCTATTCACACCCCATGTTAGGACCGTCCTTTTCGGTCAACAAAACCATTATTTTGTCTTTATGTGTGCTATTTCTACTCGTGGGGGTTCCTACCTTTATTATAACCAAATTATAGATAAGTATTCATATTTTTGTGGCTCTGGTAGCATTTTTAGCAACCCGAACCACCACCACTACCATATGTTTCCACTCAGCAGCCTTGGAGACTGCTTCCTAACAGGTCCGCGCTCTACCTTGTCCTGGCTGTCCGTAATTATCAGTCGCCTCCTCCAGCCTTATATCAATGGACAAATGCGACTGATGCTTTTCTATTCGCACCCCGTGTCGCATGCCGCATGCCGGACCGATCGCTACAGGGACCGATCGAGTTGTCGCATTCGCATTCGCATTCGCATTCGCATTCGCATACCGCGTGTAAGGGTTGCACCCCATTGACTTCAAGGCGTTTCGATTTTTTGCCGCATTCGCATTCGCATTCGCAGACCGCATACCGCGTGTAAGGAATCTCAGCTTTAGTCTTTAACTAACTTGGTCGTTGTCTATTTAGTCTTTAGCTACCTTAGTCTTTGACTATTTAGTCGTTGACTAACTTAGTCGTTGACTATTTCGTCTTTAACTAGCTTAGCCTTTCACTAATAATCAGTAACTATCTTAGCCCTTGACTATTTGTGTCTAACTACCTTAGCATTTGACAAGTTAGTCACCGACTAGCTTAGCCCTAGATTATTTGCTATTTAACTAGTTCTGTATTTGAGACTCTACTTTGTCTTTGACTATTTACTATTCAATTAACTTATTCCTTGACTAATTAGTCTTTAACTAACTTAATTATTGACTCTGTAATTATTCGCAGACACTATTTGCATGTCCATGGCTAGACAACACTGCCCATGATCCAACTTTAAGTGGACACCTAAATAAGCAGCAAAAGAAAGAAAACCTGACATCAATAGACTACATCACGGTTCCGACTGGTCATGCGCTGAAAACGGCGTTGGGAGCAAAGCAAAGGCGTACGGCCATTGAGTTTGCCGATACGTGTAGGGCAAAACTTCGATTTTATTCAAAATAAATAGAAATACATAACAATTTGGCAGAAATATGGACGGAAGATACAATATAATAATATAATGAATATGTTTAAGACATAACTCTCCATAACTAAGCATTTTGAGAAACATACAATTTCAGTCACTTTACAGGCTGATGTTTACATCACCATTGATTAGCCAGAAGTAATTCTTGTTCTAAATATTAAAATGTCAAATGTGTCAACAGAAACTTGTTTCAAAGAAATATATAACCAATATCTGGTTAACCCTACTCATTTTCTATTTCTGTATATGTCATTAACCATAGGATATAAATAAAAACATGAATAAAATGGCTATGGCTCTAACACTAGTCTGAGTGCCTAGATTTGTCTAAATCTAAATGCACATGGCATAAGATGTGCTGATTATATTGATGTAAATGCAATGCTGGATAAAAGATTAATATCTTAATTTATTATATATATATTTTTAGTTGGTATTCTATGTTTCAAACACGAGCTGAGATGAGCTGAAACTAGCAGATTTCATAGCTGCACCCAGTGTATTAGCATGTGCCATGTGCTTCTCATGGGTTTGTTTTGCTCTGATGCATCCCACAATGCACCGCGCCACTGGAACCGTGATGTAGTCTATTAGGTCAACCCCATTTGTGGTTGAAATTCTCATGACCGGAACCTAGCGAGTGTTACTATAACAGTAATCTAATTACTGCATGTTTACTAACATGCGGCTACAATAGGACATGAACTCCACCACCAACCCTCCCTCTGACGGTGCTGGCAGAACTAATGCTGTAGGCAAGCAGCTCACTGTGCAGCGTGCTTTGTAGAAAAGGTCTTATAGAAGATTTCTACCATCCTGTTATCGCAGTGAGAAGAACAAATGGTGTGGGTAGCAGTTTATTGGACAAAATGCTCTGGGGGAAAGGTCTTATAGACGATTTCTACCATTGTAGGGGAAATAACTGTAGGGGAAATAATTAATGCAGTGAGTAGCACCTCACTGTGGAGTATGCACTATGAAAAAGGTATGTTACCAAAACACGGCTTGCTAGCAGCATAATAGGATAACTCATTTGGCCACGCCAGCGGGTGATTAAAATAGAATCACGTGGCTTTATTTTCATTAAATGTTAGATTTATATAGCTTTATTTCATTAAAAGTTGCATTTATGTCTTTATTTTTATTTTTAATGTTTTACTTTACATAGGTTGTTTTTTAAATTCAGTATTTATTTTTTTAAATTATATTTCCATTAAGCGCTTTATTTTCTATTGTTCAATTTCCATTCAATGTTTTCCGAATATAATATAATATATTCCTGGAATGTCAAAGTGTTATCAATAATTTATAACTTACCTGAATGGCTTCGCAGTGTCATTGTCCATTGTTTTGCATCAGGTTCTAACCATGTTCTCCAGTTAGAACCCGATGCAATACATAGTCCCATTTTTCATGGTGGACACAATGCTAAGGTGTCAACAGGCATGTGGGGAGGTGATGAGGGAGTGAAATGTTCAGTCTTTAATCATACTGGCGCCATGTGTATTTGATTTCTTATTTAAACATTCAATATGGTAGTGTGGAGTTTGTCAGGATCCCCCTCTGTTATGATCTTCCAGCCCGTAAACTCAAATGATTCACCACAAGCTAGCGATAGCTAGCTAACGAGTGTAGCTAAACAATTTAACAGTTTAACAAATAACATCAAGATATATATATATATATATATATATATGCCTAATCTTAGAGAGGAAGCAGGACTTAGCTCAGGCAGTAGAGTATCCACATGTGAAGCTGTTGGTCATCGGATCGATCCTTCTCAGTGGATCCATTTACAGTTTGAGCTATTTTCCATTCCAATCAGCGGTCCACAACTGGTTCACCAAAGGCTGTGGTATGTGTTGTCCTGTATGTGGGGAAGTGCATATAAAAGACCCCTTGCTGCTTATCGGAAAGAGTAACCTATTTGGCGGCAGTGGGTTTCCTCCAAAGAAATATGTCAGAATGACCATATGTTTGACATCCAATAGCCGATGATAAAATCAATGTGCTCTACAGGCGTCATTAAATAAAATAAGCTTTACTTTTGGGGGGGATAGCCTTAGAATGTTACTATGCTCTTGGAAAGTTTCTATAATGATATAAGCATTTATGTGCATATAAAATTCATCAGTTTTATTCATAAGTAGGCCCCTATGTAGTTGTAGTGAGCAGATATCTTTGTATGTATGCTCTCTGACAGTTACAATCGTAACGTCATCAAATACGTCAAAGCCACGCTCATTACCCTACATTTCTAATTATTCAGTTATGCATCCCAGCATGCACCATGCATGGATTCTATCAAACGAGGCTTCTCACCTCCGCTGTGTTCTGAGTAAGAGTTCCACAACTATGTAGACCCTACTGACAATGGGACTATTGGTAAAGCGCTTGCCTATTATTATTAATCACCCTTTCTCTGAAGTACATGATCTGACAACCAAGATGCATCAGTCGATTCCTTACCACAGCCACGCACCTGGCAACGTGCCAATGCGCTCTGGACAATCGGTAGTTACTATTAACGGTTTGAACATCGCCGAAACAAAGGCGTGCAGATCCGAGGGACGCCGGTCAATGGGGTCACATTCACCATGATGTATATTTCTACCCCATCAGTCCATGGCCGGAAACCCCTGTGTGCAAGAGCAGACGATGTTCCTACGTCGTACGCAACCCTCGTCTGTATTGGAAAAGAGCTCTTGATATATATAAACTTTATATTATATCTACGAAGAGCTCTTTTCCAAAACATGATGTACGAACTTGGCATTGGCATTACATCTTTTTAGATAGGTGCTTATTGTGTTTTGGAAAAGAGCTCTTCATATATATATATACATATAAATATGCATATATATTTATTATATATATGTATACATACACACATATATATATATATATATATATATATATATATAATATATATGTGTGTAGTAGTCTGCACTGACCTCTCAGGCAAGTAACCACATAGACAGGTAGGCATGGGTAGTGTGGTGATATCAGGGAGCCTAGGTGGTGTAATGGTTAGCACCCTGGCCTGGAATGAAAAGATTGATTGATTGATTGATTGGTGGTTGCTTTACACCGTGTCGGCAGCATAGGCCATATTCAAGGCGAGAAATGTTAGATTTTTGTTCAAACCATCGCTTTTACATGTAAAAGCAGACAATCAATTATGTGCCAATATACACTCATTAAATTAGAAAGCTCACAATCATATATTTGTGGTCAAGGGAAACAAATTCCCATAGAAAAAGAAAAGTTTTATTAATAATTAATAGAATCTATTTAGTAAACTATATGAGGTGGTACAGTCCAGCTGCCCTCAAAAAGGCTAAAATGTTTTCCTGTTTTACCTTAGTAAAAAGGTCATGCATACTGTCTGCAGTGTAGAACTGTTGGCGCATGGCCAAAAAATCAACGCAACTTAGTAAAATGTGTTTCAGTGTCAGCGGGGACTGACACCCAATACATTCAGGGGGAGGTTCCCCCTTGAGCAGAAAAGCATGTGTAAGTCACAAGTGGCCAATACGGCAGCGGCTAAGGACCACTTGGTCCCGCTGACCTCCCGCATGAGGCTGTGGTGGCTTTCCCACAGATGGTTCAATTTCTTTAAGTTTATTAATGTTTTCATCCCACTCATGTTGCCATTTGGATTTTATGTGGGTGGCTATTAGTGGTTTCAGATCAGAGTGAGGGATCAGACACGGTTCAAGATCACAGTTCAGGGCCTTCTTCGCAGCCCGATCAGCTCGTTCGTTTCCTTGTATGGAGAGATGTGGGTTTGAGTCCCACTCTAGGCACAATATTTCCCATTTTCATCACCCCCACAACACTGGTTGCCGTGACCAGGATCCTGTACAAGCAATGCGCTGTATGGTTGTGGAACCTACCCTGTGTATGTATGTGTTAGTGCATTGCCTGTGTGTATGTAATTGTAAGCATTACAAGACTTACAATTCCAGGGGGACGAGTGTAGTAGTCTGCACTGACCTCTCAGGCAAGTAACAGCAAGACCTATTAGGGAGCCTAGGTGTGGGTTCGAGTCCCGCTCTAGGCACAATATTTCCCATTTTCATCACCCCCATGACATGCATCTGGACTAGTGATATGACCAGCCAATCAAATGGCGATTAAGGGAATGCGCGATGACCCCGATATCATCACGTGTTCGAGGTGACAGGTGACGTGAGGGCATGCGACAGCGCCGTGCTGACTACTGCGAGGAGCGGAACTAATTCTGGAGTTGGCGCATGTGCTAAAAGTATGCGCATCACGTGTATATGTGCGCACATGCGCATGCGCGGACTGCACTCACATAGCGGGCGCAATGGCGATTGCTTGAATTTACTTAAGTATTTAGTCCAAGCTGAATCAGTGAATGTGAATGCATGAACAAGGTGCTATCTTTGCATTCCCACACTGTATATCTAATCGCAATTACAACGAAAGAAAATATGTATATGGATATAGAACCATCTCTGATTGCATAGATGCATACATGTATGTATTGATATAGATATGGGTCAGTCTTTAAAACTGGGCACCACATATTTGGTTTCCACATTACGATGCTGATAATTTGTTCTTTCTTTTATTGATTGCAAAAAAAACAACAACAAAAACCCCCCAAAACCCACTGTCTCCCATAACTTGAAACTAACAGAAGCCAACCATCCCAGATTAAGCGGACTGTTTAACCAGTGGTGTAATTATCCTGGTACACCAGCGCTGTCTCCAGGGTCACAAATTACTCATGTTACTAGTAACATGCACAATGATGTTAGAATGACGTTAGACTGACGTCGAGCTACATCATGTTACGTCGTGTTACGTCAGCGCGCGTCAAGGTTTTCAACATGCCCAAAACTTTCGACGTAGCTCGACGTGAAGCCGTTATGTCGGGATGACGTTACGCTGATGTTAGGCCGACGTTAGGCAACCGTTACAGCTGCGTCGGTGACGTTAGATCTACGTTCCGTTACGTCAGAGTGACGCACAGTCAGGGAGGAACTTGCAGCCAGCGTTAAGTCAACGTTGCTCTAACGTCGGCCGAACGAGTCTGTGGCGCGTGGTGAACGTCGCTCCAACGTTTCGCTAACGTGTCCTGACGTAGTTGACATCGTTGATGTCATTGATGACCCTTTAGCATGCGCGTAACGTCGGTGACGTCATTCGAACATGTTCTGAACACGGTGTGAACATATATACACAGTCTGGCGTCGCGCGCGCTGGAGTGTCGCCAGTCCGATGCTTACACAATACGCTAGGTCGACGTCACGGTGACGTCACACCCATGTCAACTACGCTGCATCGACGTCCAACTTGTGCCGCAATTTGCATACTACGCCGAGAACTTCGACGTATTATAATTATTTTCACGTTGTGCCTACGTTGACGTCATTACGTCGTAGTGTGACAGGGCCATGAGTCTGGTGTGGGGTAAACTAGTATCAGACTAGTTAAAGTAAACTATGTGTGTCCAGTAGGCGGAGGGTGCGTAAAGCAAGGTGACTCCAGATCACTTCATGGACTCGTTCGTGTGTGTAATCATATCCCTGAGTGTGCAGTCAGATCCCTGAGTGTGCAGTCAGAGCCCTGTGTGTGCAGTCAGAGCCATATGTGTGCAGTCAGAGCCCTGTGTGTTCAGTGAGAGCCATATGTGTGCAGTCAGAGCCCTGTGTTGGCAGTCAGAGCCATATGTGTGCAGTAAGAGCCCTGTGTGTGTAGTCAGAGCCCTGTGTGCGCAGTCAGAGCTTATTTTGTAGTCAGAGCCCTGTGTGTGCAGTCAGAGCCCTGAGTGTGCAATAACAGCCATGTATGTGCAGTCAGACCCCTGTGTCTGCAGTCAGAGCCCTGTGTGTGTAGTCAGAGCATTGTGTGTAAAGTCAGAGCCTTGTATATCCTTGTATATGCGGTCAGAGCTCTGTGTCTGCAGTCAGAGCCCTGTGTATACAGTCAAAGTCCAATATGTGCAGTCAAAGCGCTGTGTGTGTGTAGTCAGAGCCCTGAGTGTGCAGTCAGAGCCATGTATGTGCAGTCATAGCCTTGGATATCCTTATATATGCGGTCAAAGCTGCAGTCAGAGCCATGCAGTCAGAGCCATGTGTGTACAGTCAGAGTCCGATGTGTGTAGTCAGAGCCCTGTGTGTGCAGTCACAGCCCTGAGTGTGCAGTCAGAGCCATGTATGTGCAGTCAGAGCCATGTATGTGCAGTCAAAGCCCTGTGTGTGCAGTCAGAGCCCAACATGTGCAGGCAGAACATTTTAAGTCCTTGTATGTGCAGTCAGAGGTTTGTGTCTGCAGCCAGAGCCATTGGTGTGCAGTCAGAGCCATGTGGGTGTAGTCAGAGCCCTGTCCGTGCAGTCAGAGCTCAATGCGTACAGTCAGAACCTGTTATATCCTTGTATGTGCAGTCAGAGCTCTGTGTCTGCAGCCAGAGCTCTGGGTGTAAAATCAAATCCAGTTATGTGCAGTCAGAGCCCTGTGGGTGCAGTCAGAGCCAAGTATGTGCAGTCAGACTTCAATGTGTGCAGTCAGAACCTTTTATATCCTTTGTATGTGCAGCAGAGGTCTGTGTCTACAGCCAGAGCCCTGCGTGTGCAGTCGAAGCCATATATGTGCCGGCCAGAGCCCTGTGTGTGGAGTCAGAGCCCTCTGGGTGAAGTCAGAGCCCTGTGTTAGGGCTCAATGTTTGCAGTCAGAACCTTTTGTATTCTTATATGTGCAGTCAGAGCTCTGTATCTGCAGCCAAAGCCCTGTGTGTCTGCAGTCAGAGCCATGTGTGCACAGTCAGAGCCTTGTGGGTGCAGTCCGAGCCCTGTGTGTGCAGTCAGAGCTTAATGTGTGCAGTCAGAACCTTTTATATCCTTGTATGTGCAGTCAGAGCTCTATATCTGAAGTCAGAGCTCTGTGTTTGCAGTCAGAGCCCTATATGTGCAGCCCGAGCCCTATATATGTAGTCACAGCCATGTGTATGTGCAGTCAGAGCCATGTGTGCACAGTCAGAGCCTTGTGGGTGCAGTCAGAGCCCTGTGTGTGCAGTCAGAGCTTAATGTGTGCAGTCAGAACCTTTTATATCCTTGTATGTGCAGTCAGAGCTCTATATCTGAAGTCAGAGCTCTGTGTTTGCAGTCAGAGCCCTATATGTGCAGCCGAGCCCTATATATGTAGTCACAGCCATGTGTCTGATGTCACAGCCCTGTCTGTGCAGTCAGAGCCATGTTTGTGCAGTCAGAGCCCTGTACACTATAACCCCGTTAAACCAAACTTGAAGGGACCCTAGAAATTTGTTTGGATTAACCGATCATTGGTTTAACTGAGATTTGGCTTTGACTTTGACTTTCAGCAAGCGTGTATTGTAGTATGTATGCAGTCAGAGCACTGGGTATGCAGTCAGACATGGCCCATGTCCGGTTATGTGTCCTTGTTCAAATTGAATCAGTTAAGCCTAGGTCACACCTACCCGGATCAGGGACCGGACGAGCCCCGGACCATGATCCGGCGTGATCCGTGGCGATTCGGCGTGATCCATGGCTCATCCGTGGCTGGTCCTTAGTGATACTTGGTGATCCTTGGTGATCCTTGGCTGGTCCAGCCTCATCCGGAGTCGGCCCTGGATGTTTTAAAATGTTAAAAACATCCGGGGTGATCCGGGGCGATCCAGGGAATATTGCAATCCGGGGTTAACTGGCATCATCCGTGTATGATCCGTGACTCATCTGGGTTGTCTGGGGGTCGTCCGTGTCTCGTCCGGGGCAGTCCGGGTCATTTTATACTCCCGGAGTAGTCCGGGGGTTGTCCGGGGGTCGTCCGGGGGTTTTCCGGGGCCGATCCGGGGCTGATTCGGGACTAATCCGTGGCTGTGGACCGTGGCTCATCCAGGTAGGTGTGAGAGCGAGGCAAAAACGACCAAAAATAGCGATTTTATCCGGGGTGGTCCGGGGGTGGTCCGGGTAGGTGTGGCTTGGGCTTTACCGACTAATTCTTTCAATCAGCTTCAATAGAACCCCTCCAGTTGGCCGATTGAAGTTGGGGATATGTGAGCATATCAGCTCAGTTATACCCCAGTCACACGAGGCCTGCGTTCGCTAACGATTGATTGGCGACGTCAAAACCTCCTCCTTGCGCCCTCCTTACGCCCTTATTGAGTCCTGGCGCCGCGAAATCGCCAACCACCCGGCGCCCATTTCGGAAATTTTGGGCGCAAGGAGGTTGCTGCTGCTGCATGGGCAACCTCCTTGCGCCCTCTTCCGGTGGCGCCATTCAAAATGGTTGGCGCCCTGGCGCCGCCCTGGCGCCGCCCTGGCGCCGCCCTGGCGCCGCCCTGGCGCCGCCCTGGGTTGGTACCAACACATGCGATGCTGCAGTCACCGTGTGGTCTGCTCCGACCTGGCGCCGACATGGCGCCGACATGGCGCCGACATGGCGCCGACATGGCGCCGACATGGCGCCTAAAATGTATTTGAATCATTATATCGAATGGAACGCTGGGTGGTTGGCGTCCTTTTAGGCGTAGGGAGGTTGGCGGCGAACGCTGCCTCCCGTGTGACTGGGGTATTACTTACTGCCAACAGTCGCAGTACCCACAGTATCGCTCACTGCATCATTTGGGTGCAGTGAGCGTCACGCATCATTTTAGCACAGTTAGCGTCATGCATCATTTGAGCACAGTTAGCATCATGCATCATTTGGCGTTCTGAGACTGAGACAGTGATGGTAATGACAAACTTAGCCAAATTACACACACCGGGCGGGGTGGCTGAATCGGTAAAGCACAGATCTCGCGCGGAAGGTCAGGAGTTCGGTTCCCAGCCGAGTCAAACCAATGACTTATCAAATTGATACTTGTTGCTACCTAGCCTGGAGCTCAGCATTAATAGGATAGGGCAAGGACTGGTTAGCTCAGTGTCAGGATAATGTGACTGAGTGGGATATTAGGTCATGGTGCCAGTGGCCTGATTTCCCAGTAGGGCAGCACTATAAAGTCATCATGAGTGAGCACTGTCATAAGTCTGTACCCGCCCTGATGACCTTAGATGTTGCCAGGACGTAATACTGCAATAACCAACCAGCCTAAATTACACACGCAAACTGTCTCTAGTCCTAAATGGTCATTAGCGGAACAGAAAAGAAAGTAAATTTAATTGTTCTTGCCTGCAGCGTCCCTGACAAGGAGCACACGTGACCTAAGTTATTAACCAATCATCTTATGACTATGCATGATGAGAGCTCCGATAAACGCCTGGTGGTGAATACAATCACTACACCTTTGACTGCTTTCCTGATTAATGTTAACCACGGGCAGCTTTGATTCTGAAATCACTCCAGGGTTGCTCCATGGCATTGTGTTAATCACTACTGTGAACATGAAAACACACACACATATATATATATATATATATGTATATATGTATATATGTATATATATGTGTGTGCATGTATAAATAGTTGGCCCCAGATAAGTATAAATAGTTGGCCCCAGATAAACAGAACAACGATAAGGCTGATGTGGTTGAGAAGAAGATATATATTTTCTGGCGGAGATATATTAAATGCCCACCTAAAGTTAAAATTTGACCGTCCTGACGGGCCTATTGGCGATAATGGCCAGACACAGCTGGCATACAGTGTCTAGAGCCCCTCACAGTTGGCACCAGTGTGGCCCATGTCATACTACACAGACTCAGTTAGATAGGATACAGTGATATACTATTACATAGGGAACTGAAGATAGGTAGTGTCCTTGTTTATATTCCCATAATGGATTATAGAGCACATAAACAGTTGGCCCCAGATAAACAGAACAACGATAAGGCTGATGTGGTTGCGAAGAAAATATATATTATCTGGCGGAGATATATTAAATGCCAAGAGACCCACGGTCCCCCCAACCAAACAGTCGTAGTATACAGGCTCCGTCGTCCCAGACAGTTCAGTGGAAACCCTAATGTCATTCATTATGATGACGCTCAACGGCGTCTGCAAATAGGTGAAGATGGTATCGCTCGCCCAATCCCCACACACCCTGAGCTCTTCCAGGGTGGTGCCACACAGGGAAAGGAAGGTACAGACCCCCCTCCTCAGGGAGTGGGATGAGTAGTCCCCCGGGTCCAATCCCGCGAGCCCACAGAAGTGCTTCAGCATCCCCTGGTATGTTGAGTATCGCAGTTCTATTGAGGCGCCCGCTGGTGTGGGGAGCCGGTACGCCATGGCATCTGACCCCGCTGGGACCTCCCTGAAATGCCTCTCAGTCCAGTAGACTGCACACATGGAGAGATCCAGACACCGAGCCACTGGTATTTTGAGCATACATTCAGCGAATTGTATCGTCTTGGAGCAACAAACTTGCACTAACATTCCCCATGGGATGAAGGAATCTCCCCTGCGAAGTGATGAGTCCGAGGACGTCACCTGGAACTTCCTTTGTAGTGCCCTAAAACTGCACAGTACAGCTGCCCTCCAGGCGGTGTGCCCCTCCGAGGCAGTCAAGGCGGAAAATATCTGCCTGAGCATGCCGGGCAGTATGGGGGCTGTCTGCTTGGGGTGGCAGGCCCACTCCTGCTTGATGCCCTTCAACATGGATGCCACCTCAAAGTTCTTGTAATCGATCGGCTCCGCGCCCTCCGTCTTCAAGAAGAAGTTCAGGCCACTGAGGTAGTTGCACACCGATGTGTATTTGAGAGTCCTGGCCAGCCAGACTGCATACAGCACTGCCTGGGCAGAGGACATGGTGTGGTGGGGAAGTGGCCCCCAAACTCCTCAACAAACTCCAGGTATTGTCTCACCTGGACACCCCGTGTTGTGATGGAGTTCGGAGCGTAGTACTGGCGCTGAACGGCCAGCTTCTCCTTCTGCAGCTCCGCAACTGGAAGTAGAAGGGCCAGAAGAGTTGGTGAAGATGTGGTTGCAACAAAGCCTGAGTGCTCCATCTGCGGCCCGAATCCGGTCCTTACTGTCCCTGGCGCTCCAGCGTCACAGATCGTGTTGTCAGCACTCTTCATATAAACAGATTGAACAACAAAATTGTGTTGCGCAGCTATCCAGAACAGCCTGCGCACGAATTGCAAGACCCCTTTCGATTTGGACCGGCCCGACATCAAGGCCGCCCGGACCGTCTCATTGTCTGTGATCATGACTACCGTGCTATCCTTCCAAAGGTGGCCCCAGGTCTTGGCCGCACAGAAGGCTGCCCACATCTCCAGCACGTTTATGTGGGGCCCCCCTACAAGTCTCATCGGGCGTGGCGTGGTGGTGGCCCACCTCCTCCCTGATCCTCATGTCTGGTCCTTCCCCAAAGCCTCCAATCCTCCAGTCACCGGCATGGATGGTCCCGAACCCCTCTCCAGAAGTGTCACTGTAAGTCGAGACGTATGGGGTATGGCGGCCAATTATTATGGCTTTCCCATTGAACTGTCTGGCGAAATCCAGCCACCATCGTCTATCCTCGTGGAAACACCCCAAGAGGCGGACCTTGAAGTGAGGTTTAGCCACCGCGTTGATCATGTCATAAAAGCGTCTGCAGAACGTGCGGCCTCCCCGGACCACCTTCGCACAGTGCACCAGCAAGCCAGCCAGCCTCTCCAGCTGGATCCTCTTGGTCTTCTTCCGGCCCTCCAGAGCCAGAAGCGCCAGAGCCAGAAGCACCATGGTCATCTTGGTCAACTTGTCCTCCGGTAGGGACATCTTCAGGGCTATGGTGTTGATGCCGATACCCAGGAACCTTGTTTTGGTGGAAGGGGAAGTGACCTTTGGGAAGCTGATATAGAAGCCCAGCCTCCATAGGATCCCAATAAGGGCAGCCTGGGCTGTGCAGCCCGAGCTGAAGGCACGGGATATGGTACAGAAGTTGTCGAGGTAATTCACCACCTCCCCCATGCCCTCCCGCACAGCACGACGAACAATAGAATCAGACAGCTTACTGAAAACATATGGGCTGGAGGCCAGCCCCATACATAGCCTGTTATCCTGTAGAAAAACTGGGTCATTCCCGAAGTCCCAGAATATGCCCTGGCAGTCACGGTCCCGTGGGTGGATACTCACAGCCTGGTAAGCATCGCGGATGTCCACAGTCGCGAGATTGTCCCCCACTTGCATAAGGGCAGCCACATCGTCCACACTATTGTATGAGAATTTGACAGTCACGTCATCCATGTAGTTGTTGACTCACTCACCCTCTGGCTGGCTGCAATCCACGATGCCCCTAACACCCCTTCCATCCTTGGGGATGCAGAAGAGCCTATGCACGCAAAACGGTCGGTCCGACACCCTGGTCAAAGCCCTGTCTCGATCTCCTTCCTGAGTTTGGCAGACATGACCTCTCTGTCATCCCGGTCTCCCCCGGAACCCTGACAGCAGTCATAGCACGCATCGCAGTCCCAATTTATCACCATGAAGCCGAAACAGACACCTTTGATAATATATTCGCCATCAGGGTCAGTATCACCCCTCATGAACAACTCCGTGAACACCCTACATGGCTTCATCTGGGACACAACACCCTCAATCACATGCGTGCAGCTGCACGAACCTGTCATGCAGCTCCTCCAGAGTCGGAATCCGGCCACAAAGTCTCTAACCGTCTCCCTGCCGGTGATGTCGAACACATATTCATGCTCCTCCCCCATACCGTTCTCGACCCGGATCCATTCTGAATCCAGGCCATCACCCCTGCCTGCCCATACTGGGGTTCCCATGTGGTGAGTCTCTACCACTGGCTGGTCGCCGGGGATCCCCCCCCCCCCAGAGTGTCCACCCCCGCTGTGACCTCCGGGGTGTCCGCCCCACCCATCGTGTTGTTATTGTTGTTTACATCCGGCACCTCCCCACGTGCAGGAAGCCAGGCCCCTGGCTCGGGCGTCTCCACTGACCCCCACGCTCCGTTGCAAACATCCATACCGTCCCGATGGCACCCTCCAGCCTACACTGGGATTCCTCTGTGGTCAGGCTCTACCACTGGCTGGTCGCCGGGGATCCCCCCCAGAGTGTCCACCCTTGCCGCGACCACCGGGGCATCCACCCCGCCCACCGTGTTGTTATTGTTGTTTACATCCAGCACCTCCCAATGTGTGGGAAGCCACCCCCGTGGCTCAGGTGTCTCGACTGACCCCCACGCTCCGTTGCAAACATCCATACAGTCCCCATGGCGCCCTCCAGCGCCGTCAAGTGAGGCGCCACGAACCACATTACCTGAAAACTCGCTACAGCCACTATCCTGGCTGAGTCCACTGCCGGACCGTGTGTCTGCATGGGCGCTCCGGGCACTGGCCCCGCCTTACCGTTTTCCCGCGGTATGGCCGAATCTGGGTCATACTTCCACGTCCCGGTGTGGCACGTCCCAGTGCACTGTCAGTCCCGGGTGCACTTTATGCGCTTGTGGCTGCGACTCCTGCACTTGCTGCACCAGTGTCCGAAGCCACAGTCCCCCTCTCTACTGTAACATCCCACTTCCTTGTTCCAGGGAAAACAAGCATGCTTGCCTCCACTCTCATGTCTTGAGCCCCTTTGGCATCCCAGTGGTCGCACTCTTTGCTTTGGCCCGCATAGCCTCATGTCCGTAGTGGATCAGGCTCACCACTGCATTCCCTGCAGTGAACGCTGTGAAGCTCTCCCTTTCCGCTAGCTTGCGTACAGCTGTGTCATATCAAACGTAAGCCGTGTCTTTGAACAGCTCATGCTTAGCCTTCGACGCAATGTACCAGAGGTGGCTGAACAGGGCTTGGGCATCTTTTCACGTCACACCATCCAGGCTCAGGAACCACAGGCATGATGATGCCTCTTGCAACTCGGCCACTGACAGTTTGCGTACATCCTTTTTATCCTCGGTATAGTTTTTCAAAGACCACTTACTTTTCCGTCTCCGGGATGTGCTCCTTGTCCTGCTGCGTGAACTGGAATCACTACTAGAGTGAGATCTGCGCCGCCGTGTCCGGCTCCTGCGTGACACCTCCCCGTAACTTGAGTGACCCAATTCTTGACCGGCCATCTGAGCTGCTCCGCTCTGCTCGGCCGGTGGTGGCTTCACTGTGTCCCTGGCCGCCTTTTCTTTCTCTAACACAGCCTGTCGTTTTTCCAGCTCAAACATCCACTTATCCCTTTCCAGCAGCCTTATTTCCTCCCTCACGCGTCGCTCCTCCTCATCAATGCACATACTCTGTACTTCTTTCCTGATATCCTCCACTACTCATTCGTCGGAGACCTCTCCCGCAGTCACCATCTTGACCGCCGAGAATTTGCGCATTATACGTATGTGGTTTCCTCTCGGCGTCCTCACATTTCATGTCCGAAATGCACCTCGGGCCCAAATGAATTTTACCACACGGGTTGCAGAAACCTTCAGACATACCATATTGCCAAGATAAGTGTTAAGCTAGCATGATTCCAGATACAAGGCGAGCTGGGCGGGGAGCGGGTGTCAGATGCGTGTTGCCGTTGCCTGGATTATAGAGCACATAAATATATATGATTATAAGGATTATGAAAATATAACTAATCGAAAGGTTCTCTTGTTATGATATTAACCTCCAATCATCTTGGATTACATATTAACTTCTCCCAGCTTCCCATTTGGGGACTGGTGGCGCCACCACTCGCTTCCTTTCCTCACTACTTGCGTTCGACTCCATGTTCCAGTCCCTGCTAGAAACCTATATAAATTACATACATATATATGTATATATAAATGTTTATGTAATTTATTATTAACGTGTTCCGTAGTAATAGATGAATAATTCAGATTGGATAGAGTATCTGACTCTGGCTGATTCTAAAAATACCTGCTGCTGAAGTTATTAAAAGCAAATATTGTCTGCATGGACAGGGCCGAGTGTTGTTACTCGCACAGCACTGTCTCTGTGACAGGGCCGCTAAACAACCCATTTACAAAAGCGTTGGAAGGCTGGATTATGGAAATAACCACATGATTTTGCAATTCAATTTTATCGAATATATCATTACAACCGTTATCTATCATAGCCCACTACCTTTGAGTTGAATAATTGATTAAATTAACTTTAAAAGTTGAATCGAGAGTTTTCTGTGGCTGCCATCTTGGAGTTTTTGTCCATTCACTCCCAATTTCTCAACTCTATGCCAATATAGATAACATTGTATGCTGGAACCAACGACTCCACAGCTCGTTTAAGGTGATTCATACCATGTAATAGTGTGTGTATTATAAAGCGGTTGCAAGGACATGAAGAATTGATGGTGATGCCCTTGTTTATATTCATACAATGGATAGCACATATGGTCTTATGGTCAAAATTTCCAAAGGGAGTGATAGCGATAGTGGTGCTCATGCCCGCTCGGCGGCTACTCGTGGTGGGTTTGCCACCCTGCGTGCAAACCCAAGTCTCCCAGGCCGCTGCCATCAGCGGTTCAGCTGATAGTAGCGTTCGGTGGATGAGACGCTACTGGCACTCCGTTAATAATATTAATATAATGTATTTATATTTCACATAAATGCTTTATACTCCATGTAATGGAAGTGTAAGTTTGAAACTTACGATTCCAGGAGGATGAGTATAGTGAGCACATATATCACATCTTCAAATGAAAACTCTGCATTCAATGCTGTCCTGACATAGCACAAGTGTCCTGTCATCGCAGGAACAATCAAATGAGACAAACCAAAGTTGCACATTGAAGAGTTCCTTGCACATGACAGGGATTCACTGATTACACAGGCTGCTGAAAAGAGGCATTACAGTGCCATTGTTATATATAACTAATGGTGTGAAGTTGCAACTATCTGATCTAAACTGAAACTGGAAAGAGCTATTGAGTTCCGAAGGACGCTAAGCGTGATGTTTCCCTTTGTTTGCAACACCCCCATGACACTAGTGCCGTGACCAGGATGCCATACCTGCAGAGCATTGCAGGGTGTTCAACCTACCCTGTGTATATTATTAGTCATTAAGACACGAGACACAGTAGTTGGATTGAGTAGCACTCTGGCTTGCCCCTAATAGACCTACTCATTTATTCAAAAAATAAATCTTTAAGCTAGATATTATAGGCAAATGGTCGATATACCTAGACGACCGTTGCAGGTGGGGGGGGGGGGGGGGGGGGGGGGTGGGGGGTACGCGACTCCCACCCTGCTCAGTAGCAGCCAATCAGCGGCCGATCCATCAGTCACTTCCCGCGGGCATGACCCAGCGCGCAGGGTTTGGGGTTGTGGGTTCGAATCCCACGAAGGGAATATAGATATAATACAATAGTAGATAATAATATTTGTATTAATTGAGACTCCATGATACATAGCACATACACAATTATTTGGTTGAGAACGTTAACTCTGGCTGGCCAACATTTCTAGCCTACCGTTTATTTCTTATGGTCAAAATTTCCAATGGGAGTGATGGCGATAGTGGTGCTCGTGCCCGCTCGGCGGCTACTCGTGGTGGGTTTGCCACCCTGCGTGCAAACCCAAGTCGCCCAGGCCACTGCCATCAGCGGTTCGGGCGATAGTAGCGTTCGGTAGATGAGACGCTACTGGCACTCCATTAATAATATTAATATAATGTGTTTATATTTCACATAAATGCTTTGTACTCCATGTAATGGAAGTGCGCCATCTGAATATTGTAAGTTTGAAACTTACGATTCCAGGAGGATGAGTGTAGTGAGTTGCTCTCACGCATCAAGGTGAAATGCCACATGGACAGATGCCATCTAAATGAGGGTATGAATGGCAGAAAATGGGTTCGAGTGCTACTCTAGATATGTTTCCTTTTGTTTGCTATCCCCAATCCAAATAATAGTGAATTAGTACAATCACTTCATTCCTCACTCCCTTCTCCTTTCCTTCCCTCCTCCACTCCTCCCTTAATCATTCCTTCCCTTCACCATTCCTCTTCATTCCGCCCTCCTCCCCCCTCCCTTCCCTCCCCTCCATCCTCTCCTCCCCTCATCCCTTCCTCATTCCCTTCCCCGTGCTTGTAAATAAATGTACGCTGACCAGATCTGCAGCCCATTCCCATTGTCTTCCCGTCAGGCTGTGAGAAGATCGGTGACTTCCTGCTGCACCCGTACAACCGGTGCAGCTACCTGGTGTGTGACTATGGACACGAGCCGTGGAAGGATTCCTATGGCCGCACCCAGCTGTTCGCGCGGATAATGCCCTGTGCCCCAGGCACGGCCGTGCCTAGCAACGCCTACAAGCAGGGCCAGCACAAGCTGAACCCCAGCAAGGTGTGCACGCAGCACTACGGCGGCAAATGTCCAGGTGAGGCAGTACTTGTAGTGTAGCACTAACGGGGATTGTAGTATTGTATTATTGTGTTATGTTCTAATATAAGCCGTGTTTACACGGGCAATTGTGAAGCGAATTAGACAAAGCGATTCATATGAAGCGAAGTAGCGGCGCGTTTACACGAAGTGAGTTTGAAAGTGTTTCGGCGCTGGGAACCAGCAGCCTTAGTTCCGCCTGTAGCCGGCAAGCACTGCTATATTTGTTTAGTTTACACTCGGCGATTCGACGCCGATGCAGCTGCTATGTTAATATCGCTTTTAATTTAGGGTTAATTTAATTAAATTTCATTATTTGAGTATGTAATTCTGTTAAATATGATCGCATTCAATAGATTTCGGCCTAATCGGTCCCTAACACTGCCGGGCACCAGCGATAGTTACAGCTGGGCATGTGGCCGGCAAGCACTATCCCCGCCTGGGAACCAGCGGAATTGCTTCATATAAACCACCTAGCAAGGTGGTTTACATAAAGTGAATCATATGAAGCGAATCAGCCCTAATCCCCCTCAGAGTCCTGTTTACACGGCGAATGTGAGGCGAACTAGGCAAGGCGCATTATATGAGCCGTTTTAACTCGCCCGTGTAAACACGGCTAAAGTCTATGAAGCATAGCAACAACAAAATGGAACATCACTACTTAGTATATTTTACCAGGCAGCACAGGCTGAACAAGGAATCCACACAGTTGTATTGTAGCACTGACGTGTCTTAGTATTCTTGTATTCTTGAATTGTATTGTAATATAGTTTGTGAATCATAGCAACAACACAAAAGAAACTAACTCCTTAATGCATTTTACCAGGCAGCCCATCTCAACAAGTAATCCACACAGTAATCCTTTTCACTCCTTTTGACAGCTCGAGTGAGGAGTTACCATGGCAACTTCTACGGGTCGTCGCACCACGCCCCACGGCGCCAGTCCTCTGACAGCTTCGACTCCTTCGACTCCTTTGACTCCTTCGACTCTTTCCGTCCAAGCAGCGGTTATGGGCTGCGGGGTGACCATGGCTACAGTGAGCCGAGCCACTCGTACGGCTACCGTAAGAAGGTCAGCTCAGGCTACGGCCGCCGACGCCAGAAGCAGAGCTCCTACGACACGGGGAGATCACGCGGTCACAGCACGGGCAGGGGCTCCGGCTACTCCCGTGGAAGTTACTCCTCCTCCTCCTCCTCCAGGCGACGAGGAGGGTCCCGGAGGTCTAGCAGGTACGGGAGGAGGCCGTCCATGAAACAATTCCATCCCCACCGGCCGTCGCACCACAGCCGGTCGTCGCTCAGGCCGTCCTACCAGCAAATGGGACACAACGGTATCGACTCCAACTATGACTCATTCGGCTTTGACCACCCGGACCATATGGACTTCAAGAAGGGTTCGACTGACATGACATCCGAAGCAGAGCCGACGAAGGACGGGTACCGATCACCGCCAGACCAGTCTTACCCGCCCAGAAAGCTGTCCTACTCAAACTACCCACAGCAATCGGGTGAGTCCTACCCGCAGAGGAAACAACGGTCCTACCACCAGGGTTCCAGCTACCACCCAGCATCCTCCGCCTACCCGAGGAAGTCTTCTTACCACGGCAAGTACCAGCGGAATGAGCAGTACTCGAACAAGGCGGGAGGCTACGGCGGTGGAAACTCCTACCGGACCCCGAACAGCATCAACTACCCATCCGGCCCCAAGGATTTCTCCTACCCGTCTCCGCCGAAAGGCATCAGGTACCCAAGCGCTCCTGAAAACCTACGCTACCCAGGAGCACCCGTCGAATTTTCCGGGAGCAGACGTGGTGGTCGCGATGGTGGTGGTGATAATGGCAACCATAACAACCAGCGCATGCACCAGCACCGGGGGCAACAGCAGGGAGCCCCTTACGGGGCCCATCGCGGCGCCCCTTACGGGCCCCCTCACGGACGCAGCTCGCCCAAGTCGTACTCGCAGCTGCCGGCAGCCGGTAACCAAGGACACTATCAGTCGGCCAGGCCACGCCCCCAGTACCCGGCCACGCCCCCAGTACGCCCGCAGTCCCAGTACCAGAACCCCTACCAGGTGGCTGCTTCCGCTAACAATGAGGTGTCAGGATACAACAGCATCAACAACAACAACCAGAATCGGAACCAGAACCAAGGTTACCAGGTTGGCTCCAGCTACACCAAGTCCCACTTCCAGGGTGTGAGTAACAACCAGCCACAGCAGCAGCCACAGCAGCAGCCACAACAGCGGCAGCGGCAGCGGCCATTCCCTACCGGCCAGCCTGCCGCAACGCAAGGAATGTACCGCCCACAGCAGTACTAAGGCAGAGTTCGCCACCAGAGGGGGCGTCGCACTGGCTGGGTAACCGGGGACCGCTGAAGGAAGATAAAATATTAATAATAAAAAAACTAATTTATTAAGAGACAAATTAATAATCAAAAGCATAGTGTGACACAATGTAGCAAAGGGGGCTAGGATCAGCTGGTCCAAGCCTTCTGCATGCAAACATCAGTCGCAAAATAAGGATGTTTGTGCAATTATCTGCGCACTTCCGAAAGGGGTTGGTTCTCCACCCTTCACATATTTAATACAGCTTTTGAGCAAGGAATAATCGGAAGGAAAAGAACACACATAGACACATAAATTAGACAGGCAGTGTTATGTTACTCTCTGAATGGCTATGACCGAATAGTATTTTTGTTGTTATTGTTACATTTATTGATTAAGCAGGGGAAGTTAACAATTGCGAACAATTGATCTTCCTCATTTCACAGCTCCTTGACTTATCCTAGTAATGCTGAACGCCAGGCTACATTTTAAAGTCATTTGTTTGACCAGGCCTAGGTTTCTATAATGATCTCTTTTTAGGGGTGGAGGATTTTGATTAGAGGGTAAACCAGAATGTCTTCCTCGCATTGTACCGGAACTGTAGCTGTGCAAATCAGACTAGCCAGCCGAATCAAATGTCTTTTGTACAAATAAAAAAAAACATACAAAAATTAGTTAAAGTTGCATAATCCGATGAAATCGAAACATTTTCTAAATCAAAGCACTTGCCTACATTTGACCATACACTTCCAACGTAGATACTGATGCACTTATTAAACATTTATTGCTGCATTGAAGGAATGTTAAGTCAACCTAATAGAACCTGTTACTGTTGCTATTCAGGCCCGTCTATGATATCCATCATTTCAGTATGCACACCAAAACTATGTTGCATGTTTTCACTTCAAATATCTCCAAAGTTGGCCATTTTATAATAGGAGTTACTCCAATCAGAAGCAAAGTACAGTAAACCGATCAACCAACTGTATTTACCTGATAACGAGAAAAATATGGCTGAAGCTCAAAACCGTCGGAATGTGCAACTTTAAGTAATATGTGTTCCTTGAGTCTTTGCAAAAGCCTCTATTTGATCAATCTGTTCGCATTTGTTGTAGCTCTTTCGGAAATGTCGAATTGAACTGGATCTATTCGTAGTATTGGACTGCTTATTTTCGCTCAAGTGCACTTTGTATTGTCCATTGAAGCCCCCGTTTTAGATGTTTTGTCACAAATGTAAAACCCTATCAATTCTTGTGATGGGAGGAGGAATGTTTATTCTAAATGATCAAAAACCATTGGAAGATATATTTTTCTTTTCGCCAAATAGAAGAATATATATTTATATTTATATATATATTTTTTGCTGTGTACTGTGTTTCTGAATATAATATCCATGTTCGAAGAAGTATAGATATAAAAATATCTGGATTATTTTATTATGCTGACCTAATTATCTGTAGGTGTCGTGTGCCCTTATATATTGTGTATATCTGTTTATTATTGCGATGGTGTTGATGATGGTGGTGCTGACGAAGAGGAAGATGATGGTGATGATGATGATGATGATGATGATGATGACCAAAACGCGCTATGTTTATTTGTTACTTCTGTGAGTCAGAGAGAAAGAATTCACCAGATTCTTTTTAAGTCTGTGAGCACTGTACGGATCCGAACAATCCAAATCAGACCCTAATCAACGTTGCTATGTCAGTCATACAATGTCAACAACTTCTCTGTAAAGTACAATCGCTATACTTTCATACATTAAAATAACCAGTGTGTAAACAAAGCCGCTTTGTATATTTGTGAATTGCCAAAGTAATTTTGGTTGATATATAATAGTATGTGACGCATAGCAAGAAAACCGAACAAGAAAAGCCTTTCTCTTCAGCAGATATATTCAAACAGTCGCAAACCGGCTCTAATATTTTATATTTTCTTTTACCCCCCTTTCCCCCTGGATAACTATTTTCAAGATTTTATTAAATAAACTTCCCTAAGCAAATTTGAACCGCAGATTCTAAATTTATCCAAGCATAATTTCTAGGTTGTGACGCCTGTTTAAGCCTATTTAATTATTATCTTACAAAATGGTATGAAGTCATAGCGAGAGAATGTTCGTGTTAATCAATTAATATTCAATCTAATGACTCTTAATTAATACACGGCACGCCTTCAGTTTGATAAATTATTGTTTAGTTTGATTAATTCTATTTAATATATAAGTCTATAAGCGTAACATTTTGTATACAAAGCCCTTGTATTGCAACCTGTCTGTGTTGATATAATTGAGTGCCGAATAATTAAACCAACATTTGATTAACAGTTAATTTTTTTTAACGCTTTATGCGAATATAGTCCATGCGTTTACAATTAACCCTCAATGTATTAATTCATATGATATAATGTATTAATGCTTATGACATAATTTCTAGCATCGATGAGGAGAACTTAATAGCAATGTTAGAATGTGCATTTGCATGATCTGTACGGCTATTACAAACAAGTTAACACACACAAAAACGTCCACCAAAAACACACACTAAATAAAATACCATCACCGCCATATCCAATATGTTTGTGAAAAAAGAAATTATTAATGTATTTATTCAATAAGAAGAGAAAGTTTTAACTGTGTTCACTTGGTTTTCTTCCTTCTTCTGCGCCTCACATGGGTGCATCTTTTTTTTTTGTACACTCTGGGTTGCTTTTTTAAATGAATTTTGTGAATGCTCCTTATTCTAACAATCACATAATATATATACACATATATTATGTAATTGTTAGACTAAAATGTATTATATATACCTATGTATTATGTAATTGGTATATTATGTAGCATTCACAAATATATGTACCATTCACAGAAAATAAACAAACAAATATACATATACACAAAGTATATATATACACATATATATATATATATATATAATTCCTCCAGTGTGTGCAGCGCGAGGGGGGGGGGGGCACCCGCATACAATTACCCCATCAGATGGGGGAGGGGCACTCCACCAGGGCGCATACGGAGGAATAATAGTGATATGTATATGTTCCCTAGCATTTATACTTGTATAATGCAATATACATGATACATTAAAGTTGCATAGTCCGATGCTTTTGAATTTCTACAATTTTCTGAGATAAATACATTATGCTAATCATTATAGTATACTGTAGTTTAGTTTGAAGTAACTTTTATTTTAAATGGCTAACTTTGTGGATATTTAACATCAATGTATGCCAAATCAACTTTGGCAAGCACGCCAAAACTCTGGCACCATAGACTTCAGTGGGGATACATTCTATTAAATTGACTTATTATGATTTTTTTACGCAGCAAAAAAATGCTTAATAAGTGCACCAGTATCTATGTTGAATATGTAGATTTAAGTCTAGATGAGTGTTTTGATTTTGAAAATTTGATGTTTTCATCGGACTATGCAACTTTAAGCAAGTCTGTGTCAATACAGTACAATTAGAAGTTCAGTGTCCAGCATAGTGGTACGCCACGGGACAGTGTGGGGTTTGAATCCCATGTGCAATTAGACTCTGAACCTAAGTATGTATAGATGTGCGTGTATATATATAAACATATATATATATATATATATATATATATATATATATATATATATATAGACGATATGACCATAGGTGTTGCTAGGACGTTAAGCACCACATACAAATATATTCGGTTCATAAGCCGGTGTTGCTAGGACGTTAAGCACCATGCATCCTCTGCCCCCTCCCTCCCCCCACCTCCATCCCCCCACCTCCACCTTCACCCACCCCACCACCTACCCCCGCATACACACCGGCTTCAACTTTCAAGTTCAAGCCCTGGCCGACCGGAAGCTGCCCACGTGACATACCAGTTGTGGAGGTCACGTGATGACCCGTACTGCGCTGGTTGCCCGCGGGGGTTGACGGGACACGCCGACAATGCTTTAGCCGTCCACACTGCGCTCAACCAGCGGGCCCCATTGTTACCGGTGTCCGCCCGTGTATTGTCCCTTTGTGGGCGTGTAAACTCGCCGTGTGGCGCCCCCACACGGCGTCTGATGTGCAGGACTGCTGCCCTCTGCCGGGACTCCCCGAGCCATTGTTTGAGTGGCGGCGAAATGGTAATGGCCGACGGGGACTGTCAGGTGAGGTAAATTTAGGGCTGCATTCCGCTTAATTCAAGGCCGTGTTACTTCCCCAGGGGCATGAATTAAATAGAAACACTGTTAAGAATATTGATGTATGTAGTGTTATATATATATATATATATATATTATACAGATATAATAATGTAAATTCCTTTGTTTTCTCCCTCTCTATCTAGCTATCGATTGATTTATATCCCTATATATATGTATACCTATGCATATCTCTTTATTTAGATATATATCTATGCATAACTGTATATATCTCCATATATATGTATACATATTATTCATATCTATAGATATATATATATATCTAACAGAACAATAGAATTCTGTCCGTCCTGATATGATCTAAGATCTTGCTAGGACATAAACTTGATAAAGCACCGACAAGAAAAGCACATTGCACTCGGCTTCAATTGGTTTTCACACAAATTATTTTTGCATGCTTTCATTTCAAATATCTCAAAATTTGTGGACTTCTTGTGGAGAAGATCGGGTGTTCGAATCCCAGATCATGTTGTCATCTTAACCGTTAGACTATCTAGGTTCCCTGACTACCCCCCCCCCTCTCCTGAAATGGTAAGTGTTTTCAATTGTTTACATCCATATATAAGTGTTTTTATTGCTCAGGATTAGATACATACAGGCAATGCGCTTTCACTTAAGCCCGGTACACACCTCCCGTATAAAACCTAAAACAGCCTGTTTCGCGACTAATTTGAGTTTTCGTTGGTTTCAGTCTTTAGGTGTGTGACCCCCTAACACACCTGAGCCTTCCGATTCACGACTTAAAACTCAGTCTTAGGGCTTAAGACTGGAATCTTATAAGATTCGAAAAATGAATCGGGGCGTTCGAGAACGGTATATGTGAGTATCAGTCGTATCTTATACGGTATATGTGTGATACCAGCCGTCCGTTTTCCGTCCAAGTCTTCCATTCTCTTACCCCTCTTCCATTCTCCCCATTTCCCCCTATTCCATTCCCCCCATCCCCCCCCCTCTTCCATTCCCCCACTTCCATTCCCCCTCTTTCATTACCCCCATTCCCCTACCATTCCCCATCTTCCATTCCCCCATTCCCCCCTCTTCCATTTCCCCCCTTCCGTTTCCCCTCTTACATTATTACCCCTGTTCCATTCCCCCTCATCCATTCCCCCTCTTGCATTTCCCCTCTTCCATTTGCCCCTCTTCCATTCCCCCTCTTCCATTCCCCCTCTTCCAGGACCCACTCTTCACTTCCCCCTCTTCCATTTCCCCTCTTCCATTCCCCTCATCCATTCCCCCCTTATCCATTCCCCTTTCCAGTCCCACTCTTCCATTCCCGCCTCTTCACTTCCCCCTCTTCCATTCCCCCTTCCATCCACTCATTAATTGCCCTTTTTCCATTCCCCCTCTTCCGTCCCCCTTCTTCCGTTCCCATCTGCCTTTCCCTGTCTTTCTGTTCCCCATCTTCCGTTCCCGTCTTCATTCCCCCCTTCCATTCCCCTTCCCATTCACCTTCCATCCCCCTCATCCATTCCCCCTCTTCATGCCCCTTTTCCATTCCCCCTCTTATGTCCCTCCTCTTCCGTTCCATTCCGTCTTTCGTTCCCCATCTTCCATTCAACGTCTTCCATTCCCCATCTTCCGTTCCCCGTCTTCCATTCCCCGCCTTCCATTCCCTGTCTTCCGTTCCCCGTCTTCCATTCCCCACCTTCCGTTCCCCCCTTCCGTTCCCCCCTCTTCCGTTCCCCCCTTCCATTCCCCCCTCATCCATTCCCCCTCTTCCATTCCCTCCATTCCCCCCTCTTCCATTCTGCCTATTTCCCCCTCTTCCATACCCCCTCTTCCATTCCTCCCATTCCTTTCCCCCTCTTGCATTACCCATTTTCCATTACCTATTTTCGATTCCCCCTCTTCCATTCCCCCTCTTCCATTCTCCCCTCCATTCCCCCCTCTTCCAGTCCCCTCTCTTCCATTCCCCTTCTTCCATTCCCCCCTTCTTCCATTTCCATTCCCCTTCTTCCATTCCCCTCTTCCATTCCAACCTCTTCCATTCCCCCTCTTCCATTCCCCCTCTTCCATTCCCTCTCTTCCATTCCCCCTCTTCCATTCCCCCTTGTCCATTCCCTGCTCTTCCATTCCCCTCTTTCATTCCCCCCTCTCCCATTCCCCCTTTTCCATTCCTCCCTCTTCCATTCCCCCATCTTCCATTCCTCCTCTTCGATTCCCCCCTTCTTCATTCCCCCTCGTCCATTCCCCCCACTTGCATCCCCGCTCTTCCATTCCCCTCTTCCATTCCTGTCTCTTCCATTCCCCCTCTTCCATTCCCCCTCTGCCATTCAGGCAAGAGGGGGAATGGAAGAGGGGAGAATGGAAGAGGAGAGAATCTAAGAAGGGGGAATTCAAGAGGGGAGAATGGAAGAGGGGGAATGGAAGGGGGTAATGGAGGAGGTGGGAATGGAAGTGGGGGAATGGAAGAGGCAGAATGCAAGAGGGGGAATGCAAGAGCAGGAATGGTTGAGGGGGAATGCAAGAGGGGGGAATGGATGAGGGGGAATGGAAGGGGTAATGGAGGAGGTGGGAGGGAAGGAGGAGGGGGAATGGAGGAGGGGGGAATGGAAGTGGGGGAATGGAAGAGGCAGAATGCAAGAGGGGGAATGCAAGAGCAGGAATGGATGAGAGGGAATGCAAGAGGGGGAAATGCATGAGGGGGAATGCATGAGGGGAAGAGAGGGAATGGAACAGGGGGAATGGAACAGGGGGAATCAAACAGGGGAATGGAACAGGGGGAATGGGGGAATGCAAGAGGGGGAATGCAAGAGGGGGAATGGAAAAGGGGTAATGGATGAGGGGGGAATGGATGAGGGGGGAACAGAGAAGATGGGGAATGGAAGACAGGGAAAGGAAGATGGGGAATGGGGAACAGAAGATGGGGAACAGAAGAGGAGGAACGGAAGAGGAGGAACAGAAGAAGGATAGAAGAGGAGGAACGGAAGAGGAGGGTTGGAAGATGGGGAATGGAAGAGGGGGAATGGAAGAGGGGGAATGGAAGAGGGGGAATGGATGAGAGGGGAATGGATGAGGGGGAATGCAAGAGGGGGAATGCAAGAGCGGGGAATGGATGACGGGGAATGCAAGAGGGGGAATGCAAGAGGGGGATGGAAGGGGGGGAATGGAAGAGGGAATGCAAGAGGGGAAATGCAAGAGGGGGGAATGGAAACGGGGGAATGGAAGTGGGGGGATGGATGAGGGGGGATGGATGAGGAGGAAATGGATGAGGGGGAATGCAAGAGCAGGGAATGGATGAGGGGGGAATGCAAGAGGGAGGAATGGAAGAGGGGGGTGGAAGGGGGGAATGCAAGAGGGGGAATGGAAGAGGGGGAATGCAAGAGGGGGAATGGAAGAGGGGGGAATGGACCAGTCATGAAACGGACGGTATATGTGATGCCCCAGTCTTTAGCAGTCGGTATATGTGTGTTGTCCCTGGTTTCAGTTTTAGTCGGGAAACGGGATGGGTCGGGTTGTGACAGGTCGCGTCGGGCAGTCAGTTTTAGCGCATGAATCGTATACGGGAGGTGTGTACCAGGCTTTAGTTAAAGAGTAGGTTCACCAACCATAAAGTGCATAGCTTGTACTGGATTCTGGTCCTGGCAACCAGAGTCATGCGGGTGATTCAAACAAAGAGAACATTTCACCTAAAGTGAGATTTTAACTCACTCTCTGCTATAGTATCTTAACCATTATGTAGAGTGGGTGTTCGAGTCTGTGGCTATCTAGATAGGCTAAAGTGAAAAACAATACAGACAGACAGAAAGAGAGAAAGTGAAGTAGAAGTAATACTAGTGTAAGAGAGTCCAAGCCCCTCTGGTTTATTATATATAGTACATGGATTCTTGGTATAGGATCATGCCATTCACTTCAACCAATAGGGATGCAGCATTCCCAGTTCCTCCAATAGGGACTCAGCATTTCTTGTTACCACGACCACCAGTGGTCTGCCCACCACCAGAATGGTTGACCTGTGGCCACCACCAACCTTGACCCCTGTGTGCATTGACTCTTACCTCAGCAGAGAGCCAGGCCCTGAGTTCACTCACACCTAGACCTGCCAATCATCCCTATGTCTATAATTACCTGCCCTCAAGCATGTGCCAAGCCATATATATACACAACATACATATGAGACTGTCTCATAAGGTGCTAAGCAATATGGGACAAAACTTTGTCCATCGTAACGATCAACATACTATCCGCTTATGCATTTGCTCAGGATAAACTGATTTATTTTTTACATGGTGTTTCATAATCCCAATAGAATACATATTGATTTGAAGCAAATGTGCTTGCGTTTTCAGTGTAAGCGTTTCTGTGCTGTTTTTTGTCAATCGTTACAATGGACAAAAAAAAAGAAGAGTTATCACCTTTTGAGATATATACACACACTCTTGGCCGGCCACACAGAATAATAATAGAGGGTTTCTATTTCCCCCCTCTGCTGATTATCGGAATATTTTACGATTAGTCTATCTATGCTCCCTGATACAGTCACACTGACAATACCTACATGTCTATGTGACTGCAAGCCTGACAGGTAAGTTGCACTACTACAATAAATGTTGTTTATTTTCAATTCTATGCATGTTCTATCAGTCTCATAGTGCGCAGGTGTTTAATATCTGTTTTAATATGCACCTTTACACTATCTGTTCATTTCCAATTTCCATTTAAATATCACACCTGAATGAAATAAAGCATTTTATAAATAGTTATATTGATTGACTGGACTCACACCAAAGGTCGATAGGCATTTCAGAGGCCCAAGGCACTCAAACCACATAATCAGACTTTTAAGGCAGGACAAACAGAGATGGCCGAATCAGTAGAGTGCCAGATTCCTGGTTCGAAATTTGGCAGAGTCAAACTGATTGACTTCAAAATTGATGCTTTTCATTACCTAATCTGGTGCTCGGCATTAATGGGATAAGGCAAGGAGCAGTGAAATTTCCCCTTAAAACACCGAATGTAATAATAATACTAATGGGGCTGTCACACTACGGCGTATGGCGTTAGCATATGCCGGCGTATGCGGTTTTCGACCCATACGCCATCATATGCCGTCATATGCTATGCATAGGTTAGGCATAGGTTGGGCATACGCCATATACGCTTGTCATACTCCGTCATACGCCTTCTTTATGCCCGTCCGTCCAAAAATTGTTGTGCATGCTCAGAATTTTCAGCGTATGGCAGCGTGTGGCTCATATTAGACGGAGCTTCCCGGTTGTTGTTGAGCATCTCCTACAATCCTCCCCTCCTAGTCCTACCCCCCACCCCCTCCTAACCGAATCTCCCGCAATAACTTTCAAAACAATTCTAGACCACAATCAATCAATCAATAGTTCCGTCCTCTAGTCGAGGATTGGATGCAATGGTTCTCCACTTGTCCCGATGGTGTGCTGTTCTGATAGACTGTGAATAATTCAAGCCTGTTCACTGTGAAATATTTGTAAACCATGATATTCTTGGTCTCCCTCTCCCTCTGCTGCCATTCACCTTCCCTTCCAACAATATACGGTATATTGAACTCTGACGAATGATGTGGCCAAAATAAATAAGTTTCTTTGTCTGTATGGTGGCAAACAAGCTTTTCTTATTTTTAATTTTTCTGAGAACTTCTTTGTTGGTGATCTTCTTTGTCCATGATATTTTCATCATCCTTCGATAAGTCCACATCTCAAATGCTGCTAAACGTTTGTACATTTTCTTAGAGATTGTCCATGTCTCAGCCCCATACATTAGAGTAGACCACACATAACACTGAAGAATATGCTTCCTTGTTTGTATTAATATCTTACTTGATGTTAACACTCTATACATTTTGGAGAATGTTATCCTTCTTTTAATTTCTTCCTCACATCTCCCATCATTTGTAATCTTTTGTCCGAGATATATGAATTCGGATACTTGTTCTATGTTTGTGCCATCTATGGTTATATTGACATTTGGTTTATCTGTCTTTTTACTTATAACCATTGTTTTGGTCTTCCTGGCATTCATCTTCATGTTGAATAGTATTCCAGCTTTATTGATTCTATTCACTATATCTTGTAGGTTTTTCTCACTGTCTGCTAGTATTACACTGTCATCGGCATATCTAAGATTGTTGACGTTCATGCCACCTATTGTCACTCCCTTGCAATCTTCAATGTGTCTGAAAATCATCTCTGTGTACAAGTTAAATAGACATGGTGACAATACACACCCCTGTCGAACTCCTCGTTTAATCATAACTTCATCCGATAGGCCCTGCTCCATTTTTATAAATGCACATTGTGTCCAGTATAAGTTCACAATTAGTTTAATGTCTTTGCCATTGACACCAATATCTTGTAAACATTTGATTAACATTTCATGATTGACTCGGTCGATGGCCTTCTCATAGTCAATAAAGCAGGCACACACACACACCTACACCCTCACCACACACCTACACCCTCATCACACACCCACCACACACCTACAGCCCCACCACACACCTACACCCCCACCACACCCCTAAACCCTCACCACACACCTACACCCCCACCATACACACTACCACACACCTACACCCCACCACACACCCTACACCCCCACACTAAACCACCATCCCTAAACCATCACCAGCACCTACACCCACACCCACACACACACCCACCACACAACTACACCCACCACACACCTACACCCACACACACCACACCCACACTACACCCCCACCACACACCTACCCCCCACACCCTCACCACACACCTACATCCTCCCACACACTTACACCCCCACCACACACCTACACTCCACACACACCTACACCCCACCACACACCTACACCCCCACCACAACCTACACCCACCACACACACCTAACCCCACACATCCAAACCCCACCACACCCCTAACCCTCACCACACCCCACCACACCTACACCCCCATCAGACACATACCTACACCCCCACCACACACCACCACCCCCACCACACACCTACACGACGAACACACACACACACACCTACACCCTTCTGTCCAACCATGATCGCCGACTTGGACCGGGAACGGGTGCTGCCACCTAGTGTATAGCGAGAGAACTGGCTCATGAATGCTCCCCATTAGAATTCAACGTGGACTCCTGGCCCTATTCATAGATGGCGCCACAAGGCGTATATGTAAATGCACCGACACTCCACCAAACGTGCACAGGGAGTACTAGAACCCGACTACAGACCAAATCGAGATCTGATTGGCTAAACCAAAAGAATAAAAGATTACATCCATTTTTCAAATACATAACATTACCATTAGAATATTAACAATTTATTAATATAATGCACCAATATTAAAATAAAGAACTACGCCGTGAAATATTATATGAATATTTGCATTATCTATCTGATTACCGGTCGACGAAAACAAAGGAAAACGTATATATGGATTCACTGCGGTGCACTCAATGTTTTTCAAGTCATAGCAACGGCTACCGTCGACAGAAACCCCTGGATACTCACAACCACCAGGCGGACAAAAGTAAGACCGCTCAGGGCACGGCTGTGGTTTTCAGAATATTACCAGCCGAGGCCAGTTCACCATCAACATGAGTCAGCGACAAGTTTTACAGGGTAATTGCTTTCTTCGGTTTAATATTTATTTTAACGCTTATTCGTGAAGTCTGTGTCTCCGATCTCATTCAGTGAATCGGTCTCCGGGAGACCTATGTCTGACTATTTACTAAAAATTTAGTGTTTATGTTTCACCGTCAACACCACAACAGATTCAGTCGAACAGTGTCAGTTTTCCCCCATTTTTGGCTGATCAGGGTACAGTAGTAACAGTACAGCAGTATCAAAGATAAGCATTGCTTTTCTGGGATCCTTTCTGTCTGTAAGGAATGTGTATCACTGTATGCATTTATTGTATCACCTGAGTTTATTGTAAACATACCTTGCAGAGAGTTAAAATAAAAGAATTGAAAATTGAAAAGTATAACAGCGCATCCTCATTTCCATAATCATAATATACATGTATAATTCAGACCTAAGGCTCAGACTAAGTAATACCTATTCCCAACTATCTGGATGAACATCTACTATGATCTAGGACTAGGATTAGGAATAAAATAGTTTAAATACTGTTCTACCCCATCGCATAATTCTATTAATTGTGTCACTGACACTCGTGACTGTCAGAAATGAAATCATAGTTTGTTAGATTTGTTGTGTAGTATTCAGTGACAATGTTTATGTAAGCCAGTGGCAGTGAATTTGATCAATGAAATTTTAATGATTGCTGATTAGCCTAGGGAATTTAAATTATGGATGCCAATATTATTTACCGTGTATTCCGGTATGCTTGTGCCAGAGCATGTGCATTTGTATAATATTTTCAAAAACATTTGCCCATCATGTCTCACATAATAGCCTAAATAGGGGATTAATTTTCACAGTATGTTCATGGTAAAATATAGATAAAGCATTCACCCGGTACTTGTAGTACACGGGTGAAGATCGGCCTTATATAAATACGGGCGAAAATAGCGTTAGTATGGAACATCACCTAGAAACTGTGTCTCCAGTATCAAATGGCTACCCATGTAGGCACAGAGTTGGTGAAATGGGAGAGAATGCAAAAAGACAAGATGGCGGCCGCAGAACGCCGTCGATTTCATTTTTAAATCTTATTAAACTAGATATTATATTATATTTTTTCAACTCAAAGGTAGCGGGCTCTCAATAATACATATGTAAAGAATAAATGTTGCTTCTTAGATTGTGAAATTAGGCTCTGATTTCATTGACCCGCATTTTCGCCACCTTTTACATAGGGTTGGTTTGCACACCTACTGCAGCAGTACGGGGTGAATCTTGTATCTAGGTAAAATATGGATAAAGTATTCACCCATTACTTGCAGTACACAGGTGAATACCAACTTCAAACACCAACCTTATATAAAAGCTGTCGAAAATGTGAGGAAATGAAATGAGAGCCTAATTTCACAATCTAAGAAGCAACACTTATTCTTTATATATATCTTCATATTTCCCCGCTACCTTTGAGTTAAAAAAATATAATAAAAGATCTAGTTAAATAGAATTTAAAAGTGAAACCGACGGATAGTGAACAAAATAGCTTTCCGCCAGATCGCTTTGACAAAAACGCCAAAGTCCAAAAATGACACAACTGTGCATGCATACAGGAATTCACAGCCAAATAGCCATAGAAATGTTAAACCAGTTCATGGCAAAATATCCACTGCATATTCTTTTTTTACATTTACTTACAACTATAATTGTATTAGATTAGATTAGAATGTTTGAGCTATGTGCTCAGGCCAAGTCGGAGACTTCACCATCAGAGGCCATCACATGTGGTGAGGATGCTCTGTTCAGTTTTGTCATGTGCAGTAATGAGTTTGAATCTGCTGGCGTTAGCTGGGTGTATCCTGGAATCTGTGGTTCATCTGGTATTGTTGTTAACACTGCGTCAAGCTGCCTTTTGAATGATTGTACACTGCAGTTTGATTGATTTCTAATGTAAGCTGGCATTATATTGAAGAGTTGCACTCTTCGGATAGAAAGTTTACCGTTTTAAAATATCACTAACACTGACACAGTGACAGATGGTGTGCATTGAATATTCTCAGTAAATTTCAGCCAACATGACGTTTACGATATTGCGTGCGGTATTAGCCAGTAGTTTACTATGATTATTACATTACTGGTATAGTTTCCTTCTGTGCAAATACAGTGCTATCTATTAATAGTGTGTTTTTTATCTTCATCTGGATTAAGTGCCTTGTGTTTGTGATTCAATTATTATCCCAATATATTCCCACAGAAAATAAAAACCTTGATTTCCGCCGGTCTTTTTAATGTTGTGTTGTATTTTTTTAGTGCGGTTCTCTGCATAAATAAAATTCCTAATTTCTTCTATTTCCAGTATTTGAGCAGTATCAAAAGTCGCGCACGCAATTTGTGCAGACAGTAGCAGAATTGGCAACCCGACCACAGAACATTGAGATCCTGCAGAATGCCGGGGTCATGCCCCTGCTCAGGCCCCTGCTGTTGGACATAGTGCCAACAATCCAACAGACGGCAGCATTAGCCCTCGGCCGCCTTGCCAACTACAATGACGACCTCGCCGAGGCTGTGATCGATGGCGACATTCTCCCCCAGCTTGTGTATTCCTTGGCTGAGCAGAACGTAAGATTATACTTTATAGTGCTATTTTTTTTAATGGAAATATATATATTTTCGTGATATTTTTGTGAAATTGGTTAATTAAGCAGGGGAACTTTCAGCCACAGGCAATTGGTCCTAATTGTTCCACTGGTCCTTGCCCTGTCGTAGTAATACTGAGCACAAGGCTAGGTAGCAAGCAACTAGTATAAACCTTTGTCATTGGTTTGACTTGTCTGGGGTTAAAATTTCACGATTTGGCGCTCAACTCATTCGGTCACCTCGTCATAATTTGTATCTTGTTTATTGATAGATTCCATAATCTCACATATATTAGAGAAACGTGGTTATTATTGGAAAATTGAGTGAGGAGAGAAGTGGCCACTAATTTCCATATTTATTAATGTTTAAATGCTCACGCCCACTGAAACCAAGTGCTAAAACCCATAACATGCAGTATACAATTTACTAAATCTTTGTGCTATTTTCCTTCTTTAAAAAAAAAAATGCCCCGTCAGTGTCATGTTGCACTGATATGTAATATTAATATTGAAATTTCCCTTATGTTACTAATGTATCACACACAAAAGGACTAAAATAAAAATAATGTTTTTCATTTTGACATTTCCAATTCCCATTCATTTTGAATGAATATGACATAGGACATTGTTAACTAAGGTTGAAGGAAACAACAAAGAACATGGGTTGAGAAATAAGTATTATCTCTAGCAAGAGGTTATGCGCCTCTTACCTAAAAGAAATAAAATCCCTCGCTAACTTGAGGTAGTGAGTCGGGAGCGGTTAGTGAGTAGAGCATGTGTGGTGGTGACAGCTAAAAGTCGCGTTTGATGAATAATCAGGCAATAGTGCCGATACAAACAACTTCCCATTATTTATACTCAGATAAGCGTAGATATATGCTTCATGATCATTTCATTTCCTTTACTATTTTAGATTTCCATGTAAATGATAGACTTGAGAACTCGTTTTCCATATGGCAAGTCGTGGGATTCAAATCAAACCAAGGACTTAAAAACCAATACTCATCACTACCCAGCTGGCCGGTCAGCATTACTAGGATAGGGGAAGGAGGAGTGGAATGGGGAAAACCAATTGTCTATGGTTGAAATTTCCCCTGCTTAATCAACGAATTTATCAATATTTTTCTTTTATTAAATAAATAAGATGTACATCTGATGAACACATTTTTTTCTTATAAATACCAAGCTGACCGAATAAATCACCATTAATATGCCCATTTTGCAGTAATGTCATTTGACCATCACAAATCAATCAATCGATCAGTCACATTCAATTGTTTGCATTACCTTGAAATTGTGTGATTTCAAGTTATCTGGACCATCTGCTCTGACTTCCAGCGTTTCTACAAAAAGGCGGCTGCCTTTGTCCTTCGTGCCGTTGCTAAGCACTCCCCGCGCCTCGCGCAGAACGTGGTGGACTCCAGGGCTTTGGATGCGCTGGTTATTTGCCTCGAGGAGTTTGATCCTGGTGTGAAGGAATCTGCAGCTTGGGCCTTAGGCTACATCGCCAGACACAATGGGGGTGAGAAATTTGATCTAAATCCTTATTTTGTTTAAATAATATTTTATTCATCTGAGTTCTTCTCTTCTCAGTGCTGGGACATTATAGTCTTCCAGCCTTTTTACATTGCAGAGCTATATATATATTATGCTTAGATTTTTGTGGTGTATGCATCAGGACATTTCACTTGTGTAATTGATGCGCGAAAAGGAAGAAAGCAAGGCGGGGGTGGAAAAAAGGTGCTTTATTGAAACACCTCAGAACATGGAAAACAAACAAGCTATATACAAGGAAACAATGCGGTGAGAGCACGAAGAGGAAAAGCTCATAGGGAGCGAGAAGTTATAGCTTACGACTAATGAGCTCCGGGGGAGCTTTACGTGTTCGTGGCGAGGGGCGCCGAAGAGCCCTCCACTGGCATGTAAGGAGAGTTGGGTGGGTGGGTGGAGAAAAAGGAGCTTGTGCAGGGAGGACGGCTGGAAGGCGAGTGGCTGAGGGAGGCCGGCGGGCGGCCTTATAAGGGAAGTAGCGGGGAAGCGGGGAAGGAGAGAAAGCGGTGGGGCAGGGAGAGCGGGCGGGGTGGGAGAAAGCTGAGGGATGGATGACAGGGAAGGTGAGAAAGCCGGGCGGCGGCAGGAAAGGCGCTTTATTGAAACACCTCAGAACATGGAAAACAAACAAGCTATATACAAGGAAACAATGCGGTGAGAGCAAGAAGAGGAAAAGCTCATAGGGAGCGAGAAGTTATAGCTTACGACTAATGAGCTCCGGGGGAGCTTTAAGTGTTCGTGGTGAGGGGCGCCCAAGGGGGCGAGGCGGGGCATGAGGCATAGACCGCCTCTGAGGTCCAGGGGCCCGGGCCATGATATGGGCGAGGGGCACCCCGGCGCGGAGGCAGGCTTGGGCGGCGGAGGCTGTGGGGGGTGACGGTCTGGGTGTCGTTATGAGTCCGGGGCCTACGTCAGCGGCACCGGGATGCGGGTGGCCAAAAGTTGGGGAGGCCCGCTTCCCGGGGGGCTGCGCAGGTGGTGGTTGGCGGGGGTGGGGGAGGAGGGGCGGCGAAGTCATCAGGGCTGGGGGGGGGGTCGGGGGGGTTGAGGAAGGTGGTGTCGCCGGGGGAGATGTGGAGGTCGGTGGTGGTGATGTCTGCAGGCGCGCGCCTGGTAGCCGGCGTGATGGTCGGCGGCTGTGATGTCTAGGGAGGGTTTGTGGTCAGTGTGGGCGGCGTCTGGGGCCTGCGGCGCGGGGTGATGGTCCCCGGCTGTGTCCTGGGTGCTGTGGGTGGGGCGGCTAGGGCTGTGGTGGTCAGCGCCTAGGGCCCCATGCTCGGGCCGCGTGTGTGGGGAGCCGTTGGTGCTCCGTGCGGTCTGGGTCCGGTAGCTTTCCGGCTGCGGGCCGGTGGCTTTTGCTGGGCGTGTGGCGTTGCGGTCGGTGGTCGTTATGGGGTTGTCGGTGGTGGTCAAAGGGTTGTCGGCCGGGGTGTAGGTGATGTGCCGGTTATGGCCCCCCGGACCGGGCGGGGGGGGGGATCAAAAATCCGCCGAGGCGGCCGGGGTCTGGCGCTCACGGGCTTGTTTGGAGAGGCATAGGGCCTCGCTGTGCATGGTGAGTATCCTCCTCACGTTAGCACAGTAGGCGCATATGTGCCTGTGTCTGGCCCCTGCCTCGCCGTGGGCCTCCCCGACGGCGGCCCGGTCGCATGAGGTGGGCTCGCAGTTCCAGGCAGCGCATAGGGCCCCATGAGCCTCCCGGTTGTAGGTGAGGCGGGTGTCGGCTTGGGTCCGGGGCTGCTGTGCGTTATTCTGAGGGGGTGCTGTCGGGACGGCTTGGGGGGCGGGCATGGTGAGAATCTCCATTCTCACCATGTTCAGGGCGACCGGGTCGTGCCACCCATGAGGGAGTCTACCGTCCGCTATCCAGGTGAAGACGGTCTCCGAGTAGCGGCGGGCGTCGGCGGCTGGACGGTGCGGCGTGTGTACCGCTCGTATTGCGGATGCACCGCCCCCGGGAGCGGTGCCTGAGGCGGGGGCGGTGGGAGTGCTCCCCCGACTACCTGCGCCCGAGGCGCCGGGGTGAGCGGTGAGGAGTAGGCCGTATGGCGGGGCGCGGCGGCCGCAGTCGTCTCCTCGGCGCGATGGGAGCTGCCACAGTCGAGGGTGTAGAGGCGTGCTGTGATGTGCTCCAGCGCCTGGAGGATGGCGGCCGTGTCGGCGTCGACGCCCGCAGCCCAGTCGCCCGAGGGGCGGAGGCGCCGGGGGCGAGCCCGGGGTGGAGGGGGCAAGCCCGGGGTGGAGGGGGCTGGTGAGGAGGCCTCCGGACTCCCCGGCGTCCCTTCCCTCTGCCGCTGCCAGGCATGATGTGTGCGTCTGCGTCGGTAGAGGTGCGTCGGCCGTGGAGACGTCCGTCGGCCGTGGAGAGGTCCGAGGTGGAGAGAGCCAAAGAAAAAGGAGCTTGTGCAGGGAGGACGGCTGGAAAGCGAGTGGCTGAGGGAGGCCGGCGGGCGGCCTTATAAGGGAAGGAGCGGGGAGGCGAGGAAGCGGGGAAGGTGAGAAAGCGGCGGGGCAGGGAGAGAGGGTGAGGTGGGAGAAAGCTGAGGGACGGATGACAGGGAAGGTGAGAAAGCCGTGCGGCGGCAGGAGAGGCATCAAACGCAATGCGAGCATTACGACCAAAGTTGCATAGTCCGATGGTTTTGGGTTTCTGTCATTTTTCTGAGATAAATATATTAAATTAATTGTTAAGATGAATAAGCAATGCTTAGGACCGACCTCCCACTTTGGTGATTAATATATGTATATTTTCTGTGGAATTGATATAAACTGGGCCCTTCTCAGCACAGAACCAGTTTCAGCAATACCTATACCCGGCTGATACTTTATTAAAAGATGGATAAAGACACTTGGACCAGTTTAAATCAATTCCATAGAGACCTCTGATTCTGGATTCTGGTGACTTTATTTTCACTGTACGTATGGGTATTGTTTATGTATATATATATACACATCTTAGTCATTAGCCTCCCCCCTGGGTGGGTCGGTATAATCTACCTTACTTTAGTTTCAAGTACTGTTTATTTTAAACGCATGCTGGGTCTCAGCTATCAAACTAAGATTCCATATGCACGGTATGTGGCATGCGAATGTGGTATATGCGGAATAGATATATGCCAACCCCCAATAGCCGATGTTTACTTATTGTGCTGGGATATGGTTAAACAAAACAAAAAAAAAAAAAGTTACCCATGACATTTTTGGGGGTTTTTCCTCCAAATTTCTGAAGGAAGATCAAGATTGATTGATTGGTGGTTGCTTTACGCCGTGTCGGCAGCATAGGCCATATGCACGGTGAGAAATGTTAGTTTTTTGTTCAAACCATATATATATACACATCTTAGTCATCAGCCTCCCCCCTGGGTGGGTCGGTATAATCTACCTTACTTTAGTTTCAAGTACTGTTTATTTTAAACGCATGCTGGGTCTCAGCTATCAAACTAAGATTCCATATGCACGGTATGTCGCATGCGAATGTGGTATATGCGGAATAGATATATGCCTACCCCCAATAGCCGATGTTTACTTATTGTGCTGGGATATGGTTAAACAAAAAAAAACACCAAAAAAGTTACCCATGACATTTTTGGGGGTTTTTCCTCCAAATTTGTGAAGGAAGATCAAGATTGATTGATTGATTGATTGGTGGTTGCTTTACGCCGTGTCGGCAGCATAGGCCATATGCACGGTGAGAAATGTTTGTTTTTTGTTCAAACCATCTCTTTTACATGTAAAAGCAGACAATCAATTATGTGCCAATAGACACTCATTAAATTAGAAAGCTCACAATCATATATTTGTGGTCAAGGGAAACAAATTCCCATAGAAAAAGAAAAGTTTTATTAATAATTGATAGAATTTATTTAGTAAACTATATGAGGTGGTCCAGTCCAGCTGCCCTCAAAAAGGCTAAAATGTTTTCTTGTTTTACCTTAGTAAAAAGGTCATGCATACTGTCTGCAGTGTAGAATTGTTGGCACAGGGCCAAAAACCAACGCAACTTAGTCAAATGTGTTTGAGTGTCAGCGGGGACTGACACCCAATACATTCAGGGGGAGGTTCCCCCATGATCAGAAAAGCATGTGTAAGCCACGAGTGGCCAATACAGCAGCGGCTAAGGACCACTTGGTCCCGCCGACCTCCCGCATGAGTCTGTGGTGGTTTAAATTATTAATGTTTTCATCCCACTCATGTTGCCATTTGGATTTTATGTGGGTGGCTATTAGTGGTTTCAGATCAGAGTGAGGGATCAGACACAGTTCAAGATCACAGTTCAGGGCCTTCTTCGCAGCTCGTTCATTTCCTTGTATGCCGGCATGGCCAGGCACCCAGCACAGGTGGATGTCATACCCATCCGTTGCCAGTTGGTTCATTTTATAAATGACCGTTGTTAGAATAGGGTGATTCGTTTTCAGTCCAGCAACAGCCAGGAGGCAAGAGAACGAATCACTGCAAGCATACGCCAAATGTTTCCCGTCGGCAGACTGCCGCAGCAGCTACCCGGCTTTGGTCTTTCGAACCATCAGTGTATATGGAGAGGTGGTCTGCAAACTGGCCTTGAATCTCTTCATACAGTCCTTGGTACTCGAGTGGATGTGTCCCAGACTTCCTCAGTTCCGTGAGTCGGAGGATAACCGATGGCTTCCTCAACGACCATGGGGGATGTTCTGGGACTTTGGCATCCTCCAACACGTCCAAATCCATGCCCAAGGCCTCCAAATGAGGTTTCATTCAGAGCCTCAGTGGCCAGATGTAATTCGGCCTGGCTTCATACCTGGATTTGTCATGTTGCTCGAATAGACAACTGTGTGCAGGATTCAATGCATTAGTTTTTATCTTGACTACATATTGCATGGCCAGTTTGATTCTCCTGTTGTTAAGTGATGGTTCATTGGCTTCGACGTAGAGGCTCTGAACCGGTCCCTGGTGGTGGATCGTGTCTAGCAGCCCAATATATGATTTCCTTGCGGAACCGTATACTATGCTGCCGTAATCCACTCGTGACCGAACCAAGGTTCTGTACATGGAGAGCAGAACATCTCTGTCCGCTCCCCACTCTGAGCTGGACAGCACCCTCAGAATATCTAGAGCTTTCAGGCATCTTGTTTTCAGGTACTTTATATGTGGCACGAAAGACAGTTTTGCGTCGAGAATGAGGCCCATAAATTTGGTTTTCTCAACGACTTTAATGGGATCCCCATCAAGGGTCAGCTCCGGTTCCGCTTGCATTCTACGCAGCAGGCAGAAGTGTATGCAGACTGTTTTGGTCTTGGAAAATTTGAAACTGTTCAGAACTGACCATCGATGGATCCCATTTATGCTTAGTTGTAGCTGGCTCTCTGACATTCATGTTAGCACTGCTGTAATATAAAACAAAGTCGTCCACAAAAAGACTACAGGAGACCCCCCCCCGCTTTACAGCAGCAGCAATACCATTTGCCTTGAGGTACTCCTAGTTCCTGTGAGTGTAGGCTGGAATAGGTAGTCTTGACATGGCTGCAGAAATGCCTGAAGGCTAGAAAGTTCCTGATGAAAATTGGCAGATGGCCACGAAGGCCAATCGCATGAAGATCCTCCATGATGCCATGCTGCCACGTTGTGTCATAGGCTTTTTCGAGGTCGAAGATCAAAGTTACTATTGTTTTCTATGGCAAACGCAGCAGTATTCGCATTCGCACCGATCGGTCCATGGGTCGATCCATTTGCCGCATTCGTGTTCGTATTCACATTCTGACGTATGGAAGCACCACTATTCATTTACATGCGTTTCGATTCTTTGCCGCATTTGCATGCCGCGTATAAGGAATCTTAGCTATATCCTTCCTGTTGGCCTAGTGGAACTCAGAACACATTGTGGAATGTGTTTACCACCATCTCTGGGCATATCATTTAACCCTTGCATCGTCCATTTTATTGTGATGTCCTACACAGAGCTGGCTCAGTCCGTGGTGGACGTGGGCGCTGTGCCACTGCTCGTGCTGTGCATCCAGGAACCTGAGTTGTCACTGAAGCGTATCGCAGCCTCGGCACTCAGCGACATCTGCAAGCACTCACCAGAACTAGCCCAGACCGTAGTTGATGCTGGTGCCATCGCCCACCTCGCCCAGATGATCCTGAACCCAGATGCCAAGCTTAAGGTTAGTGGATGTGGATAGGTGTACCATATAGACCTACACATACACCAGAATCACACTACATACACGATCACAATCGCTCTATAGACATAAACATCACCCTATAAATCTAGACATCAATACCATGATTATATCATATAGACCATTATAACACATAAACATCACATAAACAAGACCATTATAACACATAAACCTTGTATACTACTACAATAACACTACCTACACCACCATAGATACCTTCACAACACAAAAATCACCATGTAGACCTCCACATACACCACCATAATCACACCATAGATACCATCACAACACCATGTAGACCTAGACATACACCACCATGTAGATCTCCACATACACCACCATAATCACACCATAGATACCATCACACCACCATGTAGACCTAGACATACACCACCATGTAGACCTCCACATACACCATCATAGTCATACTATTGACATAAACACCGCACATAAAACGTCACCACATAGACCACCACATACACCATAATTACACTACATACATCACCATAGTCACACGTTAGACACCATGACAACACATAGACAACTCCACCATAAGTACACCTTAAACGCCATGACAACACATAAATATCACCATGTAGACCTCTGCATACACCACCATAATCGCACTATAATCTATATACATCACTATAATCATGTCATGTCCACCATCACAACACATAGACATCACCATGTAGACCTAGACATACACCTCCATAATCACACCTGATTGATCCACCCCCAGATTTAGCAGACATGCCATTATAGTGCATATATCTATTTGTGTAATTATCTCCGAGGGAAGCAATTTCGGTTAATATAATAAGTATATCTAGTTCACACAGCCCCTGAGTATACTTGGAGGAAGCACCGTTACTTTTAATTAATGCGTATACTTTTGTTTGTGTCCCACAGCGCCAAGTATTCTCTGCGCTGAGCCAGATCTCGAAGCACTCTGTCGACCTTGCGGAGATGGTTGTCGAGGCGGAGATCTTCCCCGCTGTGCTGACCTGCCTGAAGGACTCGGACGAGTACGTCAAGAAGAATGTAGCCACCCTCATCCGGGAGATCGCCAAACACACCCCTGAGGTAAGGGAGGAGAAAAGCAATCCAGCGGTAAACACGCTATAGTTGAAAACAAGTTTTATACACTTGTCACACTACTGCTTGCGACCACTTTGTTACCAAAAGAAAAAGGGTTGGTCACAAGGTGCTCAGTGGCCGCCGACCGGATGGGGTGGCCAAATTCATTTTGGCATGCACATCAAAATTCCTATTTGTGTTATTTAGGCTTCAGCAGTAACACCAACAGGTTCTATTAAATTGACTTAATATTTCCTTCTATGAAGCAACAACCAGTATCTAAGTTCGATATGTAAAATAAATCTGGATATCTGCTTTGGTTTTGAAAATCTGATACCTTCATCAGACTGCAGCTTTAATATATGACGTGGGGGTGATGAAAATAGGAAATATTGCTCCTCGAGTGGGAATCGAACCCACATTTCTTGCATTCTAGGCCAGTGTGCTAACCATTACACCACTTAGGCTCCCTAATGTCACCACCCTATCCACGCCCACCTGTCTTATGTGGCTCCTTGTCTGAGGGGTTAGTGCAGACTACTAAACAAATTTCAATGTTGGGTAAATAACTGTACCACTCATTGTCGGAAGACCAGTGCTGTTGCGCTGAGAAATGATATTCATATGAATAAAATTCATTTACCAAAAATGAAAAACCCAAGAAAACCCATGCGATTGCACTGAAGGCTGAAGTAATCCTGAGTTTCTTGTTTCGGTCCAGCTTTCGCAGTTGATTGTGAATGCTGGTGGCGTTGCCGCTGTCGTGGACTATGTTGGCAATGCGCGCAGTAATGTACGACTCCCAGGAATCATGATGCTTGGCTATGTGGCGGCGCATTCTGAGAATCTGGCAATGGCAGTCATTGTTTCAAAGGTGAGTAGATGTACTTAGGTTTGATTGGGTCTCTATATCCAAATCATTGTCTGGTCACTCTGAGACGGTTTTCTTTTCTCCAACTGGTCTGAGTGACGAGCTTAGAGCCGCTTCATAATCATGTACAATATCTTGATCCCTTCTGTGTCTATCAATGCTTTGTTCAAATGCCTTCATACTCGGGCCTCCACAACATAACCCGGAAGACTGTTCCACACATTGGTAACTCTTTCTCAGTGAACAACAGTTGCCAGCAGCGATTTCTGAAATTACTTTTGGCAAGCACACCATAGGATTTACCATTAACAGGTTTTATTAAGTTGCCTCACTATTCCCTTATATATAGCAACACATGCATAATAAATGCATCAGTATCTAAGTTAGATATGTAGAATCAATTCTAGATAATTATTTTGGCTTAGAAAATGTGATGCTTCATTGGACTATACAGATTTAGGAAAAAATCAACAAAATCTCATTAAAGTGCCCATGTTATTATTTTTTAGTATCTAATATCGCTGAAGCTCGACTCCTTATCATTGAGTGACAAATACGTGGTTTCATCCGTATTTGTGGACGCGGTGGCCGAATCGGTAGAGCGCAGGTCTCCCATGCGGAATGTCGGGAGTTCGAATCCCAGCCAAGTTAAACCAATGACTTAAATTGATACTTGTTGCTACCTAGCCTGGCGCTCGGCATTAATAGGATAGGACAAGCACTGGTTAGCTCAGTGTCAGGATAATGTGACTGGGATATCAGGTCATGGTGTAGGTGGCCTGGCCTCCCAGTGGGCAATCACTGTTATAAACAACAACAACAAACAAACAAACTATTAAGTCGCCATGAGTGTACACTGTCACAATTCAGTACCAGTACCCAGATAGCACACAGCCGTTGGCCCTACGGCGGCCTCTCCGTCGGGCCAACGGTGGAAACCGTCGTCGGGGCGACGTTGTTTTGTCCAACCTCCCGCCGTCGCCTCGACGGCGGCTGCCGCCGTAGGCCCGACGATAAGGTTAGGGTTCTTGATATATATTATATTTGAATAAAAGTAATATTTTGCACCTGTACGTATTGACACTATAGTGACAGTGTCTTCTCGGGAAAAAACCAAGATGGCGGTCCTTCGTCAACATTCCGTACCGGGTAATTCAAATCGTATTAACACGAATAATTCCATTAATACATCGTAATAAATTACAAAACTTTCACAAAATAATCTGTTAAATAATTCCTTAAAATTCCTCCGATTTTTGGAGTTATTTGTAGAAAAAGAACGCTGCTCAACGATCGCACGTGTTCCGGTGGCGACTTGAACTGAGTCGAACCGTCAACAAACCGTACCCGATAATTCAAATCGTATTAACACGAATAATTCCATTAATACGTCGTAATGAATTACAAAACTTTTACAAAATAATCTAAACATATTAATAAACAAACCTGTTAAATAATTCCTTAAAATTCCTGTGATTTCTGGAGTTATTTGTTGAAAAAGAACGCTGCGCAACGATCGCACGTGTTCCACTGGCGACTCGAGCCGGAAATTTAAAGAACTGCGCATGCGCGGATCAACACCGTCGACCCGACGGTGGGCCGACGGTGGCTCAAAAGTGGAAAGGGGTTGAACCCTAACGTCGGCCCCGGCCCGACGGTGGAAAGTCGGTGGCGACGGTGCGACCAATAGCCGACGTCGGGCCAACGGCTGTGTGCTATCTGGGTACTGATATGACCTTAGGTGTTGCTAATGCGTAAAACACCAACAATAACAAACATGAACTCCCGAGTTATTGAGAGCCCTACAAATAGAATAAGTTGAAGGATTTATTTATTTTATTTAGTAAAAGGTATTCAATAAAGAACTTCTTTTGTCAGCGCCGACGCACTGATCTTCCAGCCATTCAAAGTGTCAGGCTTATAAAAAAAAGATATTTTTTTTTCCATAACTGAATTTTCTGTGTTATGTCGAGAACCACAAAAGACACCCCTTTGTTTCCTTAATAGGGCGTTGTCCAGTTGGCCATCGCCTTGACTGAAGAAGAAGAGGACTACATTCAAGCGGCCGCAGCCTGGGCCCTGGGACAGATCGGCAGGCACACACCGGAACATGCGAAGGCAGTCGCAGTGGCTAATGTACTCCCCAAGCTCCTCAACTGTTACCTCCAAGCAGACTCCTCAGAAGACCTCCAGACCAAGGTACGATGTAATTATGGTTATGGTGGTGTTTGTCGTGTAATGTAGTGTGGTGATGTTTATGTGTTGTGATGGGGTCTAAGGTAAGGTGTAAGGTACAGTATTATGGGCTGTCAGTAAATCCAACATACTGGAGGTGAAATGAGAAGGGGAGGGGGGGGGGGGGATGGAAGCATAATACATTGTGGGCATAAATACATCGGATCAACGTCGCCTATTTATATATATTAAACAAAACAACAAAACTTTTAAAAACGTTGAAGTCATAATGAAAAAAGACATCAGAATTATGATTCAACAAAGGAAATTCCGACTTGGAATTGGTCTAATTTCATTGTTGATTCAAAGTTACAATTCATACTTGTATTCATCGCCAGTCTCGTTTCTGATATGACCTGAAACGTTGCCAGACGTAAAACTCCCAACAAACAAATAATCGTCAGTCTCTACTTCGAATCGTATACCAATTTCAACCTTTTTTTCTTTAACAAAAATTTCTTTCAATATTAGATCACTGGACGAGGTTTTGGCTTTAAAAAATATCCAAAGGAACACACCAACTAGGTATATGCATATTTGTTTGAACCAAGATTTATAATAGCAATGAAATTCACATGAATAGACTGCTAGACCCACACTTCACAGTTAGTACATATACTTTATGAGGTATTTCTACTGTTAGTCTTTCAGGCCGCACCTATCAAGTACCATTGATTCTGTACTAATCCTGTTAGATGTTTATAGGACTAAAAACCATTCCCTCTGGAATGGGAGACGTGTGGGTTCGAATTCGGCTCTATGCGTGATGTTTCTCGTTGTTTTAAAAAGTAAAATGCCACTACCCCCCACCCCTCACAATGTTGGTGCAGGGTCTAGGATACTGTGCAAGCTACACGCCGTATAGTTGATGAACCTTCCCTGTGCATGTAATAGAAGTGTGCTACATGGATATTTGTAATTCATCCTCCTTATGCTCCACCCCCTCACAATGTTGGTGCAGGGACTAGGATACTGTACAAGCTACACGCCATATGGTTGATGAACCTTCCCTGTGCATGTAATAGAAGTGTGCTACATGGATATTTGTAATTCATCCTCCTCCTGTTTATTCTTCCCTCCTCCCCCTTATACCCCCCTCACAATGTTGGTGCAGGGACTAGGATACTGTACAAGCTACACGCCGTATGGTTGATGAACCTTCCCTGTGCATGTAATAGAAGTGCGCCACATGGATATTTGTAATTGTATGTGTGAGATTTCCAGAACGTGTGTATTAATGTGAACTCACCGCCCCAGATGAAATACCAGATGTACAGGTAGACATAAGCAGAGTGATTGCATTAGGAAACCTAGATAATGTATTGATGAGCATGCGAGCCACGGAATCGCAGAAGTTTGGGTTCGAGTTCTGTTCGAGGTACACTTTCTCTTTATTACCCACACCACACAACACTTCAAACAAATTGATAGCGGTTTGTTTATTTTTTATCTATGTCAGTCGAAGAAGGCGCTAAAGAACATCCTACAAAAGTGTGTGCACCTGCCAGCGCTGGAACCACTCCTGCATGACGCGCCACCCAACATCCTGAAGCATGTGGTCGGCCAGTTCAGCAAGGTGCTACCACATGACTCCAAGGCGCGCCGGCTCTTCGTCACCAGCGGCGGCATCAAGAAGATCCAGGAGATCAAGGCCGAGCCCGGCTCCGCACTCTCGGAGTACATCAACGCCATCAACAACTGCTACCCAGAGGAAATTGTCAAGTGAGTACTAGCGGTAATAGTGGGGATGGTAGTGGTGGTGAGGAAATTGTCATGTGAATACTAGCGGTAATAGGGGTGCTAGTAGTACTGAGGAGATTTTCAAGTAAATACTAGGGGTGGTAGTAGTAGTGAGTAAATTGTCATGTGAGTACTAGCAGTAATAATCGTGATGGTAGTAATAGTGCGGAAATTGTCATGCAGGTACTAGCAGTAATGATAATGGTAGTAGTAGTGAGGAAATAGTAGCAGTAGTAGTGAGTAAATTGTCATGTGAGTACTAGCAGTAATAATCGTGATGGGAGCAATAGTCAGGAAATAGTAGCAGTAGTAGTGAGGAAATAGTAGCAGTAGTAGTGAGGAAATTGCCATGTGTAGTAATGTAGTAGTAGTACCATTGACTAGTGTAGTAGTAAGTAATTGTGTCATGTGAGTAGTCGTAGTATGGTTGTTCCTCGTTTCCGGTTTATGCGAACGTGGTCCAGTATATCACACCCACCTAGTGGGCTCTGGTTGTATTTCACTTTGACGACTGCCTTGGTGTGTGATAAATACCAGGTGCTGACAGTTCTAATGTGCAACCTTTGCTTACCTTGCAGGTACTACTCTCCTGGCTATTCAGAAGTCCTGCTCGAGCGGGTCGAACAATTCCAGCCCAACTAAGGCTCCACTTCATCCCTCCACGTCCCCTTCAGTCAGCTTGTATGGGTTTTTAAAATTTTTAAACTTAAAAGTTTCTTATTTTACCAGGCCACAATCACTATTGTTGGGTCACCTGAACTGGACATTATTTTTATTTCTCAGCCAGCGAGTTAATGTATCTAGCATGAGAAAACGCCTACCAGTTTGTATACCGATTTTGGTCTAATCGCTGGAGAAAAATAAACAATTTTATGCATAATGAGGAAATTTGAAGGAAATGTGGAGTTATTGTGATTTGTTTTCTTTCTTTTGTTGTTGTTTATTCTGTAGGATTATAAACTCTACCCCCAAAAATAGAACCGTTGAAAGCAAAGAACTGAAGGGATGTGTATGTGATTTATATATAGGAAGTGACTGCCAATCTATCACTTACTAAACCTGAAATGAATTTTATTGAACTAAATGACATTCCGTCCATTTATGTGATAGCAAACTGGAATTATTAGTATAAGGCCACTTTATGGCATTCCGTTTTAGACTTGACAATAAAGAATGCATTCTTTAATGCCAATATCGTTTACTTACCACAATTAACCTTCTGATGTTATGAGAAAAATCAACTATTTTTATGCATAGATTTTAGAATTTATTTTAACAATTGCATCGAGACCATTGCAAAAAAGAAAATATATAAATTTATGAGATGCAATCTGTCGTGGGCTATAATTGATGGCCAACAAACTGGAAGCATAAGGATATTTGTTGAATTGTACATGGCATGACTTGATAGCACCTTTCTTTAGATTCATGCGTTTGTCATACTATAATAAATGTTTTTAAGCACACCTCTCGTGTTGGTCTTTATTGAGTATGTCAATATTGGAAGTAATCGAAATGAAAATAAGCTAAATTAATTTTGGCAGGCACGTCATAGTTCAGACACCATAGGCTTCAGCAGGAACAGGTTCTATTAGATTCACTTAGTATTAGCTTTTATGCAACAGATGCTTACTTAATAAGTGTGGAAATATTTTAAGTTGGACATGTAAACATCAAATCTCGGTAAATCTTTTGAAAATGGTATGGTTTCATTGGACTGCAGCTTTAAGCTAATGCTTTACTAGTAGATAGGACACTTTTGATCTCTTATGTACATTGGTATGTCATTCCAGTTATTTTGCTATTCAATATATTCTATTCTAATGACTTTGTTATTAGTATTAACTCAGGTGGGTTGGCCATGTAATCTGGATAGATGAGGATAGAATACCAAAAGCTCTCTTCTATGATGAACTTGTAAAAGGACACAGACGTCAAGGTGGTCAGAAGAAAAAGTTCAAGGACTGTCTTAAATACAACCTGAATAAATGTAATCTCAGAGCACTGAAACCTCAGAAACAGTGGCTGATGACATGAGTTCATGGCATGCTTCTATTCACAAAGGCACAGCATAATTTAAAACTGATAGTATATCTCAAGCTAAAGAAAAGCATCAGCAGAGGAAAGGTTGTCTCCTTCACTTACCAGTCTCTTGACTGCAGCTACACACTTGTCCAAGATGCCACCGCACATTCCGAGCACAAATTGGACTCATTGGTCATTAATAAGTTCACAACAAATGATGAGGTTGTTTTTTTTGGTAAATATTTTTATTCATCTGAATACATATTTTGTCAGCGCCGGGGCACTGGTCTTCCAGCCGTCGGAGTGGTCGCATTTCATCTGTACATAGTGGAAGTGGAATGTGTTGCATTGTGTGCAGCACAACCCATTCTGAACATAAAAGAAAGTGGGGGAGCAGCCTATGCTGCATAGTGTACAGCATATGTACTCACCATAGTGCAAGGTATATGCATCATTGTGTGCAGCACAACCCATTCTGAACATAAAAGAAAGTGGGGGAGCAGCCTATGCTGCATATGTACTCACCATAGTGCAAGGTATATGCATCAAGATAGAGTGTGCAGTAATGTACACTAGTGGTTAAATCATATGCTGTGTTTGTATATCAGTTAGATTTGGTTTTAATAACGGTTAGTCTTTAAATAGTGCCATGTTGTGCATGTATAGTGGTTTATATTGTGTGCATTGCTGGTTGATGTAGTTATTCAGTGGTGGTAATGGGTCTAAAGTAGGGGTAGTGGGTCTCGAGTCATTGAGTTATAATAGTTGTTTGTCAAATGTGGATGGGGGAGAGGGGTCCATGGGTAGGGGGGGCGGACACGCAGGGAGAGAGCAGGCATGAGAGAGGGCGAAGTCAATGGGTCGTTCACCAGGTCGTATTATATATTTGCAGTGCCAGGTTTTGGGCCTGAATAACCAGGTGAGCTCTGTATGCATTTTTAAAGGCAAGGATCGAACCCGCTTCTCTGGTTTTGGTTGGGAGCTGTCATCATCGCCACCGATGGGCAACCAAGAGAGAAATTATTCTGCCAAGCAGAAAGCAGCCTTGCATCAATGTAACACATGAGCAATAACATTCATAACACCACACAGTTATCTTATAATTAGCAGTTTATTCCAAAATTAATGCCTTTTAATTTACAATGGTCCATAACAGCAAAGCTATTTATAGCCACGTTCATGATTTAATATTTGGGTCCAGCCCTGAAATCGTCGTCTCACAAACGAAGGTTCCATTCAATAAACACTGGCATTCCATTCAATAAAGACAGGATTGTAAAAGTAAACAAAGTGAAAATCGACACCCTTACAGATTTTAATCATCCACATAAAATTAAATATATAAAATATATGTAATATACTATCCCACATTCTATTGCAACGCATTGTAAAAATAGTTGGTAAATAATAGTACCTTTCCCAGAAATATAATAATCAATACTATTAATGACTGGATTATTGATAAATTAGCTTCAATACTTATTAGCACCAAGACATATAATGGTCTCCAACATTAGTTCTTGAAATTAGAGGCTGGGTTGGTGGTGGAAATCCCCTAAAATACCATTTCCACACAGCATGCTGCACACTAAACAGCTTACTCCCATAACACTAGTTCTTCCTATTGTCAGTGTTGGTGGTGGAAATTGTCTATGGACTTATGCAACAAACATTTTGATATAATATTAAAGTAAAATAACTAATTAAATTTAATATTTAAACGAAGCTTACCCGACTATGGGCAGATCACATTGGTCAAATTGGTCTTGACTAGTATCTTTGCCAAAAATCTTACTACTGGTATTACAATAAATACACTGTCAGCAGTAAAGCAATTAAAATCGTATATACCACTAACTTGAGTAGTATACTATAAATCACAATACTTAATGATTAACTTACAGATCCTCTTCTGGCTGATCTTGGCCCTATTGTTGGGCCTCTAATGCCAGCTCATTATGGTAAAAAGAACTATTTTGCACACATATGGAAGTCGGCGAAGCCCTGAAGTGATATAATTGTGGGTGTCCTCTCCAATGTCTATCCAGCCTTCTTTCAAATGCTTCTACCGTTGGTGCTTCAATGTTAGTGCATAGTCAGAAGCAAAACACTTATCTGGATGTGATTCTATATACCCAACTTGGGTGCGCATGCATTTGTTGGCGCATAGGTTCAATTTAATAGAACCTGTTACTGCTGACATACTTGCCAAAATTAAATTGGAATGTTTTCAATTCAAATATCTCCAAAGTTAGCCATTTAAAATAAAAGGTACTTCAAACTAAAGCAGATTATAATAATCAGCATAATATATTTATCTATAAGTATAAAATGACTAAAATTCAAAACCTACTATTAAACTTTAATAAATGGCAAGTCGCTTTCAACGCCAGATTTTGAATTAGTGAAATAAACGAATCCCCAAAAGGATGGTTATCAATGGAAACAATATGTTTTTTTAAACCATTACTTTTTTTGTTTGTTTCCTAGATACATTGTCCCTAAACTTGAAATTCATCACTGATGAAAAGTACACATACTTAATTTAAACACAAAACAAAAACAACCGAGGGTAAACAGTGAATTAATCCTAATTTTAGTGAAATGAAAAATATTTGTGATGGATGCAACAAGTGAATTGAGGGCGCCACACGGTGGTCGCGGACTAATACCGATACAACACCAGAGGGCAGCACACTTATCGGCACAACACCAGTGGGAAGCACATACATCAGTCCTTCACCTAGGCCGTAATCGATTAACACGACCTGGGCGACTAGGGTCACCCGAGTCGTCAGAATTTCAAATCGAACACTGCGAGTAGAGTCGACAAATACAAGTGCCGTGTGCAAAACGATCCGACCCAAGTAACCCACCTCGTAGCTGGGGTTGGCTACGAGCGATGACGTCACATTTGCACTGGTACCATCCTGCAGGATAACAGCTACCAATACCAGTCATACATGTTTTATCTTAGGTTAATGAAATGGAAATATAGCTAAACAAGGCCATGATAAAATACATTAAATCCTATTTTGCATGTTGTTTTATCGGTTATTTAAAAAAAATCATTTTTTTCAACCCCGAGTGCGGAGAAGCGTATTCGATTATTCGACCCGTGTCTGTAGGATTTGCGCATGCGCCAAAAAGTGGCTCGAGTGACCCGAGTTGATTAATCGATTACACCCATATTGAATGTTATAAACATTGTGTATGCGTGAGCAGCTTGGCTGCGGACCGAAGGCACACTGCCATTGAGTTTGCCGATACGCGCAGTGCAAAACGTCAGTTTTATTCATAATTAATAGAAATGCAGAACCCTAACCATAAAAATTTAATATAATCTCTTTGTTAAACATGTTTTCTGTATGTGTTCCAAGCAGTTTGTTTCTAGGTAGTGTAGTTTCACTTTTTCTGTATGAAGATTGCTCATGGCCATTGACTATCCATTGAGTTTGCTGATACGCGCAGTGGAAAACTTCTATTTTATTCAAAATTTAGGGGAAATTTCAGAATTGATCTTTTACTATACCATAACTAGGTCCATGCATAGTGTCAAATGGTGAAAATAGTTCCTGTACTGTATCTGTACTCAGTGTTTGATACAGCTTCATAGTACTTGCAAGTGAAAACGAAATCTTACAATGTTAATGACTCCAGAAAAGGTTAACTATTTCATCATTTTAATTTTTTTAAATAGAAATAAATGTCTTCAACATAATGAAGACATTGTATATGACCATTTGAAGTGAAATGTGCTGTTGTTCAGAGGTTTTCATTACACTTGTGACACTTTATTTTCAATGCTGTTGACAATGTCACAAATTAGTGATGTAATTTTCTATTTATTTAGCTACATCCATCCTAATAAGATATATAATACACAATATTAACATTTACTTTTGATCTAAAATATCTCCCACATTATTGGGCTAAATGATGAAATCTAAATATTGACACTAAAATAATGGGTTTCTTTGAAATATGCATTTCAAGTAGACTACCTCAAGTGGTACAGTTTCTGAGAATGACCCAGATGTATGATTTAATTAATATATGCATAAATGTGTATCATTAAATTATATATGTGAAAATAACATAATTTTATATGCACATACATATGGCTTTACCTTTGACAATTTGTTATTCATGTACTTAGAGCTCAATATTAAGTCCGATGGTTTTAAGTTTCGGTAATTTTTCTGACATAAATATATTTAATTGATTGCTATAATGTACCTTACTTTAATTTGAAGTAACTTTGACCTTAAATGGCTATCTTTTGAGATAATTGAAGTGTAAACATACCACAGGCTTATGCATTAACAGGCTCTATTAAATTAACTCAATATGCCCTTCTATGTGACAAATAATGCTTAATAAGTGTACCAGTATCTAAGTTAGATATGTGGAATCAAATCTAGGACTGTTTTGGTTTTGACAATCTGATGCTTTCATTGGAATATGCAGCTTTAATTAATGTTATTTATATACAATAAACCATATTATATCCTCTAATTCTGACCTCTAGCAAACAATGATTCTTATTACATAGTACATGTAAATGTCACAATGCAAAAAGATAGCATGACACATAGTCTATGATATTAGATATCATAATAATCAATATGAGCACCAGAGTCAAATGTGTTCTTTTCAAGCAATCTCACTAGCTTGTCTATCGACTGGTCACACGAGAGCAGCTTGGATTGGGCGTGCAGATCTGCAATAAACAGACAAACACAGTCAAGGCACAGATAGCATATGAAGATCGCCTGATGAGACTTATTACTACCAACATTGTCATATCGTCGTCTATGGGGAGATATGTCCCGCAGTTGAACCCGACGCTGGCGCCCCATGCAGCTGCTTTTGATACTCATCACTATTGTACAATCAGTTCATTTTCCGCAAGTTACTTATCCCTAGCTAGATATAATAGTCATCCTTACTCAGAGTTGGGGTGAATGACAACCTAGTCTAAATACGAGTAAAAACTGCTTTAGTATGGAACAGGAAGTACAGATCCTGGTTCCAGTGTCCAATGGCTACCTATATTGACACATAATCGGTGAAATGGGAGAGCATGCCAAAAGACAAGATGGCGAGCTCCGAATTCCCTCAATCCGAGTCTTAAAGTCTATTAATCTACATTATTTAATCAATTATTCCTCCAAAAGTAGCAGGTAAATAGAGGCATGTGAAGAACATATTTTGTTTCTTAAATTAAGAATGTATGTGCTCATTTCATTTACACAGCCTTTCAATACTTTTTCTAATGGATTGTTCTTCACCCCTACTCTGGGTAGGGGTGAATGTTTGATATAATTCGTAGCTAAATAACACTACTCAACCATTGATTGCCTTTGTGTCTTTGATATAGCAGTAATTATATATATATATGTAAATTATAAACGCTACCTTCAAACATGTCCTTGATGGCCTTGTCGCCGGTGTGTGTGCGTGCTTCCAGCTGCATGTCCGTGTCTAAGGGGCCGGGTGCATAGTTCAGGATACGAATATTTTCCTCTTCCAGCGCCATTGTCCGAAATAGCATGTCCCGAGCAGCTTTCGCTGAAAGTATAATGGCAGTCAAGCACAGGCCGATAAGGTCATGGTCAAGTAGATAATGTATTCACCCCGTACTTGCAGTACATGGGTGAATACCAACCCTATATAAAAGCTGTCGAAAATGTGGGGAAATGAAATGAGAGCCTAAATTCACAATCTAAGAAGCAACACTTATTCTTTATATATGTCTCCATATTTCCCTGCTACCTTTGAGTTGAAAAATATAATAAAACATCTAGTTTAATAGAATTTAAAGTGAAATCGACGGCATTCTATCGCTGCCATGTTGTCTTTTTTGTATTCTCTCTCATTTCACCAACTCTGTGCCGATAGAAGTACCCATTTGATATTGGAGGTAGGCATTCTATTTCCTGTTCCATACTAAAGCTATCTTCGCCAGTATTTAGACTACGTTGTCATTCACCCGTGTACTACAAGTACGGGTGAATCTTTTATCTAATGGTCAATGTGCTAAGTGTTGACAGTATATGAAACAGTTGTGGACAATTAGGTTGTGGTAACAGTAGCGGGTTGGGGAGCTCTCTTAATTCTACAGCTTTTGTTACTTAATTATGGTATATCATTATGGATGCCAAGATCTGTTTTTGTATTCATATCTATATCAATTTGATACAATTTATGTTAAAATACACATTTAGGGGGGACAGGTATTTGTTTTTGTTTAAATTACTGATAGTCGGTTCTCATTTACATGTTTGTAAAACAGACACACAAAAAACAAATTATTCACCCAACCGTGTCTGTAGTGAAGATTTCAAGCACTAGAGACCCGATGGTGACGTCATCGGTTGCCAACAAATTAGAGTGGTTAAAAACATCAAAACAATGGTGGGGGACGATGGCAGTAGGCCTACTGTAAGATTGGCAATTCCTTGCCAACTCGGATTTTTACTTAGAAAACCCCCCAGCCCCCCCCCCCTATGTCGTCAAACCCCCAGCTAACCCCCCCCCCCCCCCCACCCCGCCCCCCAGCTTAGCAGTTAAAGAAAGGCAAACCAAATGGTTCAACTTTTCAGATTTTCGACCATCGGGTGAACAGACCCAAATTTCTTCATTCGAGACCCAACGCTCTTGTTCACCCGGCCGTCGAGTAAACAGCACTGAATTCCTTCACTCGAGGCACAACCATCGGCTCTACAAGACCAATTTCCTTCACTGGAGACCCGACGGTCGGGCAAATAATATCGTAGTCATAAGCCGTGTTCACATCAGCGCGTTAAGTCACCTCAACTAGTTCGCCTCCTATAGTTCGGCTCACATTCGCCGGGTGGACGCAACACTAAGGCGGATTAGGGCTGATTCGCCTCAACTAGTTCACCGCATGTAAACCGCGTCGCGAGGTAGTATTGATGAAGCGAACTAGCTTGAGTCGGCCTATCTTGCGCGTGTGGACAGTAGCGGTTTACTTGAGGCGGATTAAGCACGTCACACTATATAATATAATTTGGTCTATGAACCTGTTAGAGGTGCACATATATTTTTTTCATGATTTATTTTAAGGTTTTCACTGCCCAGCAGAAGTTTTGACCATTCAAAACCAAAACGATTCAGGCCATACATATCTAGGTCGAACCCACACTCTCTCGTGGCGACGTCGACTAAACGAAACTGGCACTGGTTAGTATGGACTTGCTCATGCGCAGATATCGATTTCCGCCTTAAACCGCTCCGTGTGTGGACACGACACTAGTTCGCCTCCTCTAGTTCGCCTTATCTAGTTCGGCCTAAAGTTGTGGGTGTGAACACGGCTATAATGACCTTGCCCTCCCCATCCCATGTATAAATTGTGTACATTTGATTCTTACCAGCGCAGTAAAGGGACCACGTTTTAAACGGCTGTAGGGCACATATAGAAGAGGTCTGCACAGCTGTCTGGTGGGGCACTGCCTTCTCGGTGAAGTGCTTGAAGAAAATAGAATTGAGAACCAGTACGGACGTCAAATTCAAGTCGAAGTAATGTTTCAAGTGTTCGGCGTTGTCCATCTCCTTCACCCTCTTGGACACATCTCCGAGTGATGCCGCGTTGTGGACAATCATGCCCTGTTCAAAATCAGAGGCTTTGGTGTTGAACTCGGCGAAGATCTCCCTCAGTAGCCGGTCCAGTGTCTCCTCGTTTTGCATGCCCAGATCCAGAGGCGCGACCTTGACTCTCAGACCCGGCGCTTTGGCCAGCACCAACTGACGGGTCCTCTGCAGCTGATCATCACTTCGGGCCACCAGCACAATCAGCGAGTTTACCGGGAATTTGGCGGCGAATCGCAACGCCATACACTGCCCGAGACCTTTACTTGCCCCGGTGATGAGGCAGAATGTCAGATGAGAGAAAAGGCTCTTGTGTTGGGAAGCCATAGCCAGAGTGTCACATGCCACCTAAAATAAAAGACGTCAGTAGCGGATGGCACTCACTGTCACTTAACGTGGAAGCCGCCGCCGATGTTGTAGCGACTATTTATAGATTTGTAAAGCAAAGCGAGGCTGCGGGGAATTTCCCTCCTGACCAGAGAGCGTGTATATAAACAGATTTATATACACGCTCTCTGTCCTGACCAAGACTCGCTTTCGCGCCATAGGTTGTGGAGAAGACAGCGGTCGGAGTGGATGGGCAGAGTCGATCTGGGCCCTAGCGAGGGACACGTCTGAGCACGGGAACACGCTGAAACCACCACACCGGGATCATTGGAAGGCAAACAAAGTTGACACTGAGTGATTTAGACTTTGACCTCTGCTCGTGAGTAGGCCTCACGACGTATGCCTGGTATGGGTAGTTAAAACTTCAAGTACAGACAATAATTTATATATGTCTATGAGGATATATATATATACACACCCACACACACATATATATATATATATATATATGTATATATATATATATATGTGGGTATATATATATATATATCTATATATATATGTGTGTATATATATGTGTGTGTATATATATATATATCCACACATATATATATATGTGTGTATATATATAAACACACACATATATATACATATATATATATACACCTTATATATATATCCTCATATATTCTAAAAAATACATGTCCATATTTGACCCAATTTGTGCCCCCAATGTGTTGCTACCTTGTCGTGGTGGGGAGGCTTGTGTGCCTCTGTGACCATGAGAGCTATACCGGCGGGGGCTAGCCCCCTGGCAGGTTTAACCAAGCCGGGCAGGACTCATGGTAGAGGACAGACTAAGAGCAGCAACTGGTCCTCCAGGTTGGGTGTTGGGTGTGGGGCCAACAACCCCACCCCGGAAAAAGAACAATGTTACAGAATCACAAACAAGAAACTCAAGGCCCAGGATCGGGAAAACTGGAGAGCCCTTGTTTGTGGCCTATGCCCAAAGTTGGGCGGTAGTCGACATGTTCATCTATGACACGGCTGAGGAGGTGTTTGTGTGGATGGGCGCTGACGCCTCAACGGGCAAAGAAGAAGAAGAATTTGACCCAATTTGGTGAGAGGTGATCACATGCATATATATATATATATATATGTATATATGAGTCAGACTCACGAAAATAGGCCAATTGGGGAAAGTTGTCGGCGTCGAGCATTGGATGTCGGTGTCGATCAGTATAATTATAGTTTAGCATTGACATAGGTGTTGGAAAGTCCTTAAATGTATCCTGAATGTAAAGGTAGAGAAAATACAACAACCTTATTTGTTTCTAGGATAATTTAATATAAAACAAAGAAATACACAACACTTTAAGAATTGTGACACCGACATCTGTGAAAGTAATAGAGGAAACAAAAGAAGAAGGAGCAAAAGCAGCACAGCGAAGTTGACAGCTCTTACTGTACCCGGGGTTCATAATAAACGGAAACACATCCACCCAAGAATTACAATTCCTGGGTTTCGATATGAACACACACAAAGTCAAAGTAACAATACCAGAGGATGGAAGTGTACATACATAATAGAGTGTACGGAAACACTACTACGGACCAGGGTCGCCATAGATCGCAGCTAGCAACACTGGTGGGAAAGACCAATCTAACAATTGGACACACGTATAATTGAAGACACTGAAACCTAAAGGCCCTGTCACACTACGACATATGGCATCAGCGCGTGCTCAACGTTAGAAAATTTGCCAGTACGGCGGCACTCGTCGAACCTTTCAGCGGTGGGGGATAAAAATGGGCGTATACACAACGTACACACAACATACATAACATATGCAGAACGTATCTCTGACATATTGCTAGCATATGAGAGCGTTCATGTGTCTCGCAAAACATTTGCAAAACGCTCGCATATACTCATGGAATGGTGACCAATGTTACTCCATTGCTAGAAGTATGGCGTATACGTTAATATGCTGGAGATACGGCAGGCATACATTCGAAGTAAGTTAGGAATACGTAATGCATCTGTTGGCAGTATGCGGTCGGTAGGCGGACTGCACGTTCCCACCGGCTGAACATACAGCTAACGTGCAGCAACATATACCAACATATCCCTAACATACTCCCAACGTATGCCGATGTATCCTGAACATACACACAGCATACGTTCAACGTACGAGCCACACGTTGACACATGTTGAAAATTTTGAGCATGCACACAATTCTTTCGGAGCCTCGACGCACGTCGACATATACCGATGTATCCAGAGCGTATATGCCGTATGCCCAACATAAATGTAATGTACTGCGACGTGTTGGTCGAAAACACATACGTTGGCGCATGTTGAGGCGATACGTCGTAGTGTCACAGGCCCTTAAAGGGGCTGTCACATTACGATGCATCACGCCGACGTATGTGATTTTTGGCCGCTACGTCGGGATACATCATTATGCATTACTCGTGTGTTAGGCACTCGTGGTATACATCAATGTACGTCCACATTTGTCGAGATATGGTGACATACGGCATCGCATGTCAGGGGGTCGGCAAAGTTTTGTGCGCCGTAATGTATGCGTACGTCGATGTATGTTAGGCATACTTTAGACAAACGTTGTTCACTACGTTGCCCTACTTTAAAGGCAGTGGGAACGTACAGTCCGTGTACTGACAACGTATGGATAATGTACACCTAACATAGTCTAACATACATTTAGTGTTTCTCCAGCGTGTCTTGACGTATGTAAAGTATGTAACGTATGACGCGTAGTTCTGGCGATTGAATAACGTATATAACATTCACTGACGTTCTGTTAACGTACCATGAGTGTAATTTGAGCATTTTTCGCCGGGAAGTACGTTAGCCATAGGTTGGGCATACGTTGCCCATACGCCATGTATATGGTATGTATACATCCAACTTTGCCCCCCATGCAGAAAAGTTCAATGCTTCTCGACGTACAAAAGTGATTTTACACGTTGGCCGCGCGCTTGTGAGATGGGTCGTAATGTGACAGGGCCTTAAGGAGAACAGGGGCGGGTTTGGGGTGGGGGGTGGGGGTGATGGCCTTGGGAGCTGCAGCGCCCAATTGGGAGGTGGGAGGGGGGGGGGGGAATTGGTGGCGCCCCAGGTTCACAGCCAAGGTATGCTTTAGTGGAATGATTGATAAGATTACAGTATAATAGCCTAGGGGGTAAGGGGAAGGTTTTGACGTGTGGCCCAATTGGGAGCAATTGGTCCAATTAGCTTTAAGCCGGCCCTGCACAGGGGGATGGAATGAAAAGAAAAACACCCCCAAAACAGTCAAACCAACATGTACATCCAGAGTAGGCCTAGGTAACCAGAGTAAAAAAATATCAGTTTCATAAAAATCGTGTGTTAATGAAACATGACAGGTGAACACAAGCATATACGTGAACGCAACACTGCTAGACTGGGACATGAACAATGGGACAGGGATGAGAAAGGGGACACGCACATTAAATAAACGTGTTAAAAACTGAGAGCAGTGAAACTCGACCTCCCACACTTAAGTTAAAGCCAGAGCTCGAAAGTGAGAACATAAGATATGTGTGAATAACACAATGGGGCACCTTAAAATATAGACAATGACATGAAGAGACAAAGAAGATAATGGCGATCTGCGCCATAGAAAAAAAAATCCCGAAAAGCCATGTAGGGGCCTACTGAGATTGGTAAGAGGGATTGGTATCCACTCCTAAAACTGGAAACATCAACGTTCATCTAAAGATGTGAGCATCTGTGATGATTGGGACTAAAGGGCCATCTAGGGGTTGAAAGATTGAACAAAAGAACAACCTGCATACATGTATAGGCATACTTGGAAGAAGAAGAAGAACTGATGAAAGCGGTGTCAGTATTGTTCACCTCAGTGAGAAAGCCGCCCCTAATGGCCCGGTCACACTACAATGTAACGAGCTAACGTGAGCCGATGTAGGTGAATTTTGGTCATTACGTTGAGGTACGGTGGGTTACGTCACATGTACATTAGGCAGACGTCGAGTTACGTTGAGATACGTCAGGTTATGTTGAGTTACATTGAGATATGTCAGGCTACGTCGAGTTACATTGAGATACGTCAGGTTACGTCGAGTTACGGCAGCATGCATCAAGGTTTTGGACATACCCAAAACTTTTGACGCATCACAATGTAAAGCAGTTATGTTGGGATGACATTACACTCACGTTAGGCCAACGTTAGGCGTGTGATAGAGCTGCATCAGCTACGTTAGATCAACGTTGTCTTATGTGAGAGTGACTGACAGGCAGGAGGAATGTGTGGCCCACGCTAAGACAATGTGGGGTGTACGTATCTCAACATAGGTCAAACGTGTCTGTGATGCGGGCCTAACGTTGCTCAAATGTATCACAAACGTGTGCTGATGTAGTTGACAAACGTTTAGCGTGAGAGTAACGTTTGTCACGTCATTCGAACGTTTTCAAACGTGTTGTGAACCTGGTGTGAATGTGTCAGCAGAACAGCTCCGCTCTTCGCAGCGGAAACATGTGTCTGAGTGGGTCATGCAGGACTGCCAACTGGCCATTCTCAAAGTTCACCATAAGACAAACGTGTTGCTACTGCACTATATTGAGGCTAGAAGAAGGAGAAGGAAAAAATCTTGCCCAAAGCGATTGTGGGTGCGGCAATGGATTGGGAGGCGGCAGGAGTTTGGCTTGTATGACCAGCTTCTGGTGGAACTCCGTAACGAGGACAAGGCTTCCTTCGTCAACTTCATGTGGATGCCTCCCCAGATGTTCGACGAGATGCTAGCCAGAGTGGGTCCACGGATCACCAAAAAGTACACTACCGACAGGAAGCCGCTCAAGCCTGGCCTGAAGCTTGCCCTCACTCTGCGTCACCTAGCATCGGGCAACAAGTACGCTTCCATTAAGTTTGGATGGAGGGTGCCACGAGAGAGATGTGCAAGGCCATCGTTGCAGAGTACATCGACGAGGTGATGACTTGCCCCACCACTCCGGAGGGATGGCGTGTCATCTCCGACAACTTCTTGGAGATGTGGAACTTCCCCCATACCTGCGGGGCACTTGATGGGAAGCATGTTGCCTGCCGGTGTCCCCCAAAGAATGGAACCCTGTACTACAACTATAAGGGCTTCTACTCCATAGTTCTCATGGCACTCATTGATGCAGACTAGAAGTTCATCTGGGCCGATGTCGGTGGTAAAGGCTCCGCATCACATGCGCAGGTGTTCAATGATTCTGAGCTGAAGGTCAGCACTGAAGATGGTACCATAGGTTTCCCGGAACCCGAGCCTATTGTGGCCAGCCAGAGGACAGTTCCATACTTCATGATCGGTGACGATGCCCTTAGCCTATGCCCGACGATGATGAAGCCGTACAGCAGGAGGTGTATGGCGCTTGAGGAACACATCTTCAATTACAGGATTTCCCGAGCTAGGAGAGTCGTGGAGAATGCACAATCTGATTTCAGGTTCTGCTCAGCACAATGCAGCACCACCCCTCCACCGTTAAGCTCATCATCACAGCATGCATGGTCATACACAACATGATGAGGATTTGATATCCCATGCTCCAGAATCAGCAGCTAGACCGTCCCGAGAACGTCAACCACAATTTCATCCCCGGAGCATGGAGACAGGGCGGAAACCTGCCGGACATAGCAACACAATTACCTGGCCAGAACACTGGCTCCAGGACAGGAAAGGAATAGCTGAATGTCCTCAAAGACTGGGTCAACTCACCAGCGGGATCAGTGGAATGGCAGGAGAATATGATATGAATATATGAAGTGTGTGCACTGGAATATTTCTGTACTGTGGTGTCATCATTTCTGAAGTGTACAGTGTGACATGCAAAAATGTGATATGTACAAATGTACTGTGTGATATGTAATAAATGTGATATGTACAAATGTCATTTCTGAAATGGACTCTGTGATATGCAAATTTGAGAGGTTCAGATATTATAACTTGGTTAAATAACAGATATCAATCTGTTATTGGTATCAAACCTTAATGTACGTGTCAGTTATAATTATGGGTGGGGAAAAAAGGGGGAATATATAACTATCTTTAAGGGGGGAGGGCATTTGACACTGACAGATTTACATGTCAGTTATATATTTGGGTGGGGAAGATAACTTTACGGCGAAGATTACTGTAATTAACACTAACAAAATTTACATGTCAGTTATTTTAAGGGGGGGGGGGGGAGGGGGAGGAGAGGAAAGTGTTTTCTAGGGACAAAGTTATATGTCATATAATGCCATATGGGCAAAGGCCTTATTTATTTCAATTTTATTTGGGGGGACTTGTGTATTACTTATTATAATAAGGATATGATAATGTTTACTAAGAAATAGACTCAGAGACCAACATCTCATTTACAATACAAATAGTTTTTGGTTTACAACAATTTTTACAGATTTCTCACAGTAAAACAAAAGAAATACAAAGGAAAACAGGAAAAAGAATACCAAATGTACAGGCAGGCACACAATAAATACTGTCAGTTCTGTTCACTTATCTGGGCCTGGCCCTTTGGGGGGGGGGGGGCTGTCGAGCTCCCCTGGTGCAAAGAGCTCCTGCGCCTCAATGTTCAGGTTCGACACATTGGATATGCCCGACAGGCCGGACAGATTCCACACCGACCGTAATGCGCTGAGACTTATACATATGTACAGGCAGGCACAAGAAATACTGTCACTGATACAGTAAAAAAAAAAAGACATACAAATGAAAACAGAAAAAAGAATACCAAATATATACATATGTACAGGCAGGCACACAATAAATACTTTCAGTTCTGTTCACTTATCACTTATCAAGTTACGTTACGCTTATGTCAACTACGTGGCACTGACATATTACGCTGAGAATTTCTACGTATAAAATTTATTTTCACGTTGCCCCTATGCTCGCGTGTTACATAGTAGTGTGACAGGGGTATAAGCAACAAACTTCACACTGGCAATCTAGGGAAGCCAGCATAACATAGATAAAGACTGTAATATATGCATAATAGATGTCTAGACGCATCTGTAATATATGCTAATGAGATGCATAATGTTCCAGACAGTGAGTGAGACAAAGGAGTATGTAAATGAGATGACGTCATGGAAAGTTTAGCCGGCGGTTCAGTGAGCCCTGGACGGGATTAAACCATTCAGTATCCAGGAGTCAAAGTGTTCAGACTTTGTACTTGTACATGGTGTCAGATGAGGAAGAATGCCACCCGCTAATACACTGCTGGGTTTGCAGCCGCCAGGTCAGCTTGTCCTCACCTACAATGCACGATCGAACTGGAAAACATGGATCAGAGCATATGAGATATATGCCATTGCTGCAGGGGTAATCATGAAGGCGGAACGAGTGCAATGCTGCATCTTCCTTAATGTTGCTGGCGAGCATGCGCAAAAGGTATTTGCCAACATGTCCATCGAGCTCGCTGATCGAGACAAGATTGGACCGCTCACTGATACATTTCAGACATACTGTACAGGTAAAAGTAACTTGATAATAACATGCTATCGGTTCAATTCTCATAACAAAGCTACTGAGAATATGTCTATATATGTTACTGCGTTGAGAGACAGAGTGAAAGACTGAGTATGGATCGGTGGAGGAGTCGCTGTTGCGCAATCTGCTGGTGGCTGGCGTAAGGAACACAAATTTGAGGAACAAGCTGCTACAAACGGCTGATTTGACGTTAGAAAAGTGCATCAACATGTGCAAACTCAGTGAGTTCAGTTCTGATCAGTTAGAGGACAAGAAATCAGATGGTGAAGTCAAGGAAATTGATTTTTTGAGGAACTATGCTACTGTGCATACCGGTGCACCAGCGGTCCGGTCATCGGCGACGCCATCTTGGAAATCGTCATCTTGGAATGCTGGCAGTGCCGGTGCTGGAGAGTTCAAGATCCGCTGTCAAAACTGCGGATACGAACACCGCCGGGGAGTCTGCCCAGCGAAAGGCAAAGCTTGCATAGCCTGCAAGAAGATCGGGCACTTCGGTAAGGTCTGCCGGAGCCGACTGGGCAGGGTTAACGAGTTGACCATTGAAGAGCCTGACCCTCACAATACTGAGCAAGACCCGGATCCGGCAGAGGTCAATGTTTTGGCAAGGATCTGTTCATCGGTGCCGTTGACTGCGGTACCGAGCAAGACGCTGAGATGTGGTACACGACCGTCCAGGTGAACGGTTGCCCTGTCAAGTTCAAGCTCGACACCGATTCAGAGGCGAACGTGCTTCCCAGGTTCGTTTTCGACAGAGTCGCGCCGGAGCGGCTGATGAACACCCGGTGTTCGTTGATCACATTCTCCGGGCATTGGATCACTCCTGATGGTGAGGCGTCAGTCGACGTGAATGGCAGAGACTTCAGGTTCCAAGCGGGACGGAACTGTCAGCCTAATTTGGGGAAACAGGCTTGTGTGGCATTGAACTTGTTGGCGCGTGTCGATGAGGTGCGCTCAGCCGTGCCGACAAACATTTCCAAGCCGGCCGACAAGTCCAGCACACAGGCTGAACAGCTGGTAAGCGAATACACAGACGTTTTTCAGGGTTTAGGTCTGATCAAAGCAAAGGCTGTCATTCATGTTGATAAATCTGTACAACCTGTTATAGATCCACCTAGAAGAATCCCATATGCAATTCAAAGTAAAGTACGTAGTGAAATTGATCGCATGGTAGATATGGGTGTAATAGTTGAGCAGGATGAACCTACTGAGTGGGTTAATTCTATAACTATCGTAAAAAAAACAAATAAGATAAGGATTTGTCTGGATCCGACTAAGTTGAACAAAGCTATAAAGAGAGGGCCTTTCCCTACCAAAACAATTGACAAAATTATTGTCAAGACGGCAGATGGAAAATATTTCTCAGTTTTGGATGCAATGACAGGGTATTGGCAAATAGAGGTAGATGAAGAAAGTTCACGTCTGTGCACATTTAACACTCCGTGGGGCCGATACAGGTACATCCGCCTGCTTTTTGGCATCAAAACAGCCGGGTTTTTGGGTCGTACAGGTGTGTCAGGGAGAGAATATCAGATTTTAAATGAGTCAGGGAACATGTTGTACAGGAACAGGGTTCAAATTATAAGGGCGCCTGAGGGGAGGCAGCCCGAGCCGGTCGAGCAGACGCAAAGTGTGTCAGGATCGCAGCCAAATGTAAACAGTGCGGCTAATCTTTAGGCCGGCAACCAGGTTAGACCTGTAGTGAGTCAGTCACGTTGAATATATACACACAAACCCATGTGCATGTTATGCTTAAGTATTGTATTTTCAGCTGCATTTGGTGTGTCTGTTGTACTATAATGGACAATATATCATATGGAGGCTAAGCAGCCAGACAGTCAGAGGACTTCAGTGCCATAAGCCGTGTTCACACGGGCAAAATGTGAAGCGAATTAGACAAATCGATTTATATGAAGCGATTTAGCCACCCGTTCACACGGGCAGTGCTTGAAGGCGGAAGTGGATATCTGCGCATGAGCAAGTCCAGACTAACCAGCGCCAGTTTGGGTTCGTCGACGTCGGCACTAGAGAGTGTGGGTTCGACCTAGATATGTATGGACTGAATCGTATTGGTTTGGAACGGTCAAAACTAACCCTAAAAATAAATGATGACAAAAATATCTGTGCACAGTTAGCGGTTTCATAGACCAAATTATATTATATAGTGTGACGTCCTTAATCCGTCTCAAGTAAGTCGGTTGCGTTCACACAGGCAAAATAAATCGAGTCACAGAAATCGACTCACGTAAACTACCTCGATAGGTGGTTTACAGGATGCGCATCACAGAAATCGATTCAGCCCTAATTCGACTCAGACGCCCATTCACACGCGAAATGTGTGTCGAACTAGGCAAGTCGCTTTCTACGAATCGATTTACATTGCCCATGTGAACACTGCTATAGTGCGCTCAGACATTCGCTAGAACCTGTTGTATCGGGTATGTTTATTATGGTCGGAATAAAGCACTTCCTGTATGGCTACCACCTGAGACTCACACACTCATTATCTTACATGGTGACAGCAGTAAACTAAAGCCCTGTTCACACGGGCAAAATGTGAGGCGAAGTAGACAAATCGAATCAGGTGAGGCGAATTAGCGGCCCGTTCACACGGGCACTGCGTGATGCGGAAGTGGATATCTGCGCATGAGCAAGTACAGACTAACCAGCGCCATTTTGGGTTCGACGATGCTGGCACTAGAGAGTGTGGGTTCGACCTAGATATGTAATGACTGAATCGTATTGGTTTGGAACGGTCAAAACTTCTGCTGGGCAGTGAAACCCTAAAAATAAATAATGAAAAAAATATCTGTGCATAGATAGCGGTTTCATTAATTAAATTATATAATATGCGCTTTTGATCGACCGGAAAGTCAACAAACTGAGTTGTCGACTGCGCATGCGTGTGAGCTGCTTAATCCGCCTCAGTGCGTCCACACGGGCAAAATTATCCGCATCAGAGGAATCGATTCACGTAGACTACCTCGCTTAGGTGGTTTACAGGATCCGCATCACGTGAGTCGAATCAGCCCTAATCCGCATCAGACCCCTCACACGAGAAATGTGAGGCGAACTAGGCAAGGTCGCTTTATCTGAACGAACGATTTACATTGCCCCGTGTAAACACGGCTTATGAAGCTCTCACAAGCTAAGTATAACTCATTTATGTAGAAAGCATGTGGGTTTGTTTACTCCACACACAGTATATCTATATGGGACTCACTGACTCTGTAGAATTCTGTATTAACCCATGGAGACTCAGGAAGGAAGGATATTTAGATTTGGCACTCAATTGCTCTATAAACTCTGACTATGTGCATAGAACAGCTACAGTGCAGTGTTTGATATTGGCACTATAGTGACTCTTGTCTTTGCTGCCAGTGCCAATGCCACTGTCTGGGTAACATTGTGCCCAGTGTGAATCAGCGTTGTGTATATCTTCACTCAAGTAACTCATCAAACTAAACATGGCAACTGCATTACCCAATTATCCTGCATTTGAGGAAAAAGAAGGCCCATCCTTAGCTACTGAGTGGGAAGACTGGATAGAGGGACTAGACTCTAGGCTAGCAGCAATGACAATTACGGACAATAAAGAGAAGTTTGTCAAGCTGTACCACTATTTAGGCCCTACCAGAAAGGTTCTGAAGAAATTAGAACTGAATGGAATTGTTGATTAGGATTACACTGTTGCTAAGGAGGCTCTCAGGAAACATTATAGTCCTAAAAGAAACTCGATATATCTCCTGAATCAGCTCTACCACTTGAGGCAGAACACAGGAGAATCTATGGACAACTTCTACATGAGAGTGAAAGAGAAGATTGAGACAATAAATCTACAGGAAATGACTCCAGTGCAAATTAAAGAGCTACTTACGCTGGCGCAACTCATCAATTCAACAAACGGTGTCATGCTTAGGACTAAAGCGCTCAGAGTTGGTGATCTAAAACTGAAGGATTTCCTCGGAAATGCACTCGCACACGAGATGGCTAACCGGCAGTCTAGTGAGATAGGGGGAACATCGGACTCGCTTGTTGTTAAGAAATCCTACTCTCAGAAGTCAAGGAAGAAATTTCAGGATTACAGCAAGAAGACGCCAGGGAAATCCTCTTGTCCGTATTGTGGGGGAAACTCACATCAGCGTTCACTATGTCCGGCTAAGAATGCGCTATGTCATATCTGCAAGGTCAAAAGCCATTTTTCGAAAGTCTGTCAGAAAAAGAATGTCAACGAAGTTGCTGGTTGGATGCCTAGCGAAGCTCTCTATACTGACTCACCCGACTCTCAACAGGAATTTTTCCTAGGGGCAGTGGATACTCGGCATGAAGTAGTCACCAAGAAGGTTGTACATGTTAGTGTCAATGGTGTCACTGTTCCTCTATGCATTGACACTGGTGCATAGGTGACTTTGATTGACACTCATCTGTTCGAAAAGCATTTCTCAGGCCATAAACTCAAGACTACAAATTGTCTCTTCCGAGGTGCTAGGGTACTTCCGCGCTAACCTACAATATCAGGATCGTACTCACACCGAAGACATTTATGTTGTTGAGAAAGCCTCTCATCTTCTTAGCTGCAAAGCCTTGACAGCCCCCGGTCTCGTGAAGTTGACCTGTTCTGTAAACTCAGAGAGCAGTTCCCTTCTCTTTTCAATAGGCTGGGGAAAATGGTGCATCAGTACGACATCAAACTCAGAGACAATGCTGAACCATATGCGGTTCACACTCCTCATCAAGTGCCTCACCCCATCTTGCCCAAGCTCAAAGCGGCACTAAAGCAACTGCAAGATCTCGACGTCATATCGCCAGTCACTAAACCTACTGAGTGGTGTGCACCGATAGTAGTTGTCTCGAAGCCAAAGGGGACAGATATCAGACTCTGTGTGAACTTAACTAAACTCAACAAAGCTGTCATGCGTCCACGGTATATCATGCCATCAGTTGACTATGTTCTAGGGCAAATCGGAAATGCTAAGGTATTTTCCAAGCTTGATGCTAATAGTAGCTTCTATCAAGTAGTACTCTCAGAGGAGTCGAAGCTCCTTACTACTTTCATCACTCCATTTGGGCACTTTGCCTACAATCGGTTGCCCTTTGGAATCACCTCAGCACCCGAGTTCTATCAACACCAGGTTTCACAGATAATCACGGAACTCCCAGGAACAGTCTGCCTCATGGATGACATTGTCGTTCCAGGTCGGGATGAGGCTGAACATGACCAGCGACTCAAGGCAACTCTAAACAGACTCGCCGATGCTGGAGTGACTCTCAACAAAGAAAAGTGTGTGTTCAGGAAATCGTCCATCAGCTTCCTTGGTCAGATTGTATCCGGAGATGGCATCAGAGCTGACCCCAGTAAGGTGTCCGCTATTAAGGAAATGGAAACTCCCAGTGATATTATGGAACTTCGTCGGTTCCTCGGGATGATGAATCAACTTGGGAAGTTCACTCCCGACATTACATCTTATTCCCAACCGCTACGTGAGCTTCTGAGTATCAAGAGTGAATGGCTCTGGGGACCATCGCAAGAGGAAGCATTCACAAAAATCAAGGACTTACTCACCAAAACTCCAGTTCTTGCTTTGTATGACCCTAAAGCTCCAACCAAAGTCTCAGCAGATGCATCATCATTTGGTCTTGGGGCAGTACTCCTGCAACAGAAAGGCTCAGAGTGGCATCCTGTTGCATATGCATCGAGAGCACTCTCAGAAACGGAAAGGCGTTATGCCCAGATTGAAAAAGAGGCTCTGGCGATCACCTGGTTCTGGAAGAAGTTTCGCAACTATTTGATTGGCACTAGATTCCTCATTGAGACGGATCACAAACCACTCATTCCACTCTTAGGAGCTCGGGATTTGGACGAACTCCCTGTTAGGGTCCAAAGGTTCAGGATAAGGTTGATGTGGTTTAACTATGACATCATCCACGTTCCTGGGAAGGAGCTGTACACCGCCGACACTCTGTTGCGCTCTCCAGGAAGTGACCCGTCTGATGCCGATATAGCTTTCCAAGAGGAGACTATAGCCTTTGTGAACTTCTTCCAGCAATCATTCCCTGTGTCTGATCAATGACTCAATCAGATCAGAAATCATCAGTGGAAGGATGATGTCTGTCGTGAAGTTCGCATTTATGTGCAAGAAGGATGGCCTGACAACTCTATGGTTAAAGGCATTGCGAAGAAGTATGTGCCATACAAGTCAGACTTGACTATCGTAGATGACATGCATACTCTCAAGGAACTGGTAAAACAACCGGATCCCTACATCGCTTTATTGAACTATAGGAATGCTCCTATTCAAAATGGGTTTAGTCCAGCACAGTTGCTTATGAACAGGAGGCTAAACACGAAGATCCCAGTTCTACCATCAAAGCTGAAACCAGCACCTCCTGATATGGACATTGTGCTGGAAAGAGAGGAAAAATACCGCAAGCAAATGGGGGCCAGCTTTGACCATCGCCACAGTGCTCGTCCCCTGTCCAAGCTCCATCCAAGAGATGATGTGTGGATAAAAGACCAGAGCGAAACTGGTACTGTTAAGGAGAATGCTCACCATGAGAGGTCATGTCATTAACAGTCCAAAAGAGACATATGTACGCAACAGAGTCCAGCTAAATGAACTACCTTCAAACTCTCAGGCTGAGCAAATACCAGAGAAAGTTGTTTCTCCTCCAGTTGAGCAAAGTGTCAGATCAACAGTTCATCCAGAGACAGTTCTTAAAACCAGGGGTGGACGAGAAGTTAAAACACCATCACATTATAAAGATTAGGCTACTAATTAATTTCAGCAGTCATGTTTGACTTCCACTTGTAGTATTTAAACATTTGGCGTATGCTTCATTAAAACCTCATATTACTTACTAATCTTATGATAAATATACAGACATAGTTAATCACTCAAAAAAAAGAAGAAAAAAGAAAGATGAATTCTGAACATAACTAACTGGTTTGAGTGATTAAATTGAGTTATATCATTGGGGTTTAAGATACTCATTTAATGATCTTGACCATCCGAGTCATCTTTGAAAGAGGGGAGATGTTTTATCGGGTATGTTTATTATGGTCGGATTCAGAATAAAGCACTTCCTGTATGGCTACCACCTGAGACTCACACACTCATTATCTTACAGTTTAAGCTAAGTACACATATATGTTTTGTATTATTGTGCTATTCATTTTACTGGGTATGTATATATAGTTGATGGTCATTTTAAAACATTTCATATTTCAGAAATACTTTGAAGGGGGGATGTAATATATGCGTAATAAACGTCTAGACACGTCTGTAATATATGCTAATGAGATGCATAATGTTCCAGACAGTGAGTGAGACAAAGGAGTATGTAAATGAGATGACATCATGGAAAGTTTAGCCGGCGGTTCAGTGAGCCCTGGACGGGAATAAACCATTCAGTATCCAGCAGTCAAAGTGTTCAGACGTTGTACTTTTACAAAGACTGAACAGAAGCGCAGTAGACCTAATAGCGTGAAAAATATATCCCATAGACATTAGACAGATGAAACATACTAGTCCACAAAGTCCTACATAATAATAATAACCTAAATACTTGTTGTTGTTGTAACCTAAGCATAGCTCATAAATGTATTGAATACAATCTTTTGTTCACGTCGTGGCGAGATAGTAATATAGCGATATAGCGAATGGTAGACAGGAAGTGTGAACACTTATTTGTCTCTCATTTTTGCTTGAGTGCAAGTAAATAAGCAATACAAGGAGTAATTAGTAGCATTTGGTGAATAAGGGGTCAAATTTCCCTGGATCATCAGCCCATGCTTTTTCTAATCTATTCTTGAATGAATTAATTGACTCAGCATCAATAACATTTTGTGGGAGACTGTTCTATATATTTATGATCCTGTTTGAGAAACTATGTTACCTTAACTTTGAAATGGCTCTGGGTTTTACTAGTTTGAGAGTATGGCCCCAACTGCCTTCTCTTTTATTCAAGGTGAAAAATTTGTTGATATCTATTTTATCAAAACCCTTCATAATTTTAAATACTTCAATTATGTCACATCTTTTCCTTCTGTAGAAAAGAGTAGGAATTTCAATTCCCTAAGCCTTTGTTCATAGGGTAGGTCCTTTATAACTGCAACTAATTTTGTTGCACGTCTCTGAACCTTTTCGATATCCAGAATATCTTTCCGAAAAATTGGGCTTCAAATTTGTGGACAGTATTCCAAAATTGGCCTAACAAGAGACTTAAATCGAATGAGAAAATTGTTCTTGTTGAGGCGATGGAAAGTTCTTTTAATTATTCCTACTCTCTGGTTAGCCTTTGAGATGATAGTCCTCCTGTGTTTCTGAAAGGAGAGTTCGGAGTCGAAGGTTACACCCAAGTCCTTTTCATAGCTATCTTGTTGCAGGACAGGGTTCTTCATATTATAGGCATAATGAGGATTATTTTTCCTGTAATGCATAATTTTGCACTTCTTTTCATTGAAGGGCAATTGCCATTTCTTGGACCATTGTGCAAGTTTCAGAATATCCTCTTGCAAGAGATTCTTATCTCTTACATCTTTTATTGCCCGAAAGACCTTTGTATCATCCGCAAATATTTTTAGGTTTGATGAGACACTGCCTGGCAGGTCATTTATAAATATTATAAATAATATTGGTCCCAGCACACTTCCCTGAGGTATTCCTGAGGTGACATTCTTAAAGGAAGATTTTTTATTACCTACAACTACCCTTTGCTTTCTCTCAGACAGGAAGTCCTGTATCCATTCAGAAATTGATCCAGATATTCCCAGAGCTTTGATTTTGTTTAATAGTCTTTTGTGGGGCACACTATCAAAGGCTTTGCAGAAGTCCAGCTAGATGGTGTCCCATGCCAGGCCATGATCCACCCAGTCAGTCCAAATTACTACAGTATATATTACATTAAGCTAAGTTGGGTAATGTGAGATTGAGCATGCTGGGTTGTGCAGAAGTATGCCTAATCTATTGTCATTTAAAACAAAAACAGACCACTTATAATATTATTGTATTCATCCATTTTGTCTAACACTAAGACGAGATTATATCCCCTAATTCCATGCGTTCTATTTGGTCAAATGTATTCATGGCTTATATATATTCATGCTTGAAATTCATGATCCCAGAATGGGCGGTTCCATTTATATGCACGTTGGCCTCAGAATCACTGGCAAAACCTGTATGCCTATACGTAGCCGTAGGAATACAATACTGAAGGGCTTCCAAAATACATGTACTGAATATTATGTTTGCATTGTTTATTTTGTAGTTAGCTATCTGAGAAGAAAGTCCTTTTTTGGACAAAAGTTTAGTTTTTCACGTGGCAGTGTTACCGAATCAGACCTAGTAACGTAATTCGGTCACTGTAAATGTAGTGTAATAGGAGCATAGCCTACACCTGACGCAGCACCGTCTCTTGAGGCACTGGCAGACCCACTGGGTAGGGGTGGGTATTTGATCTACCTCGCGCCATACGCATCGTGGTTTTTTTATATATTTTTTTTATCTAATCAGGACTGAATAAGCTTTAAACATGCTAGCTTACACATTTTGTCTGTGTTTTACTTTGATAATATATCAATCTTATTCTACGTGGCATTCATTTCAGCAACCCAACTGTCTGGAACAAGGTAGAGCGTTGTCTACAGACCACACCCGAAGGAAATCCTCGTCGTGGCTCGTGACGTCATTTGATCAGCTGACCTAATTTCCGCGGGGAAGCCCACATTCTCTCTCTTGCCTCCCTTCGCCGTGTTGTGGTTGGGCCGGGCTCCCTCGCTTGATCTGTTTATCATAATTTAAGTTGGGGTCCCTGCGTGTGCTCTTCCCACCACGACTGATGGTAGCACCCACCGTCGGAGTTGTTCTCACAGTACTAGTGGTCGTCGTCGCATTCGCTTGGAGGAGAAAATTTTCCAAAATGGCCAAAGCCGGGAGTCCACTCTTCAAGTTTGGGTAGGTACATCATGTTGCGTTCATTTACACGGCCTGACATTCACATCGTCATAGAATGATAGACCATCACCGGGGTGAGGCGTCCTGGTGCCGGGCATTGGTAACCAGGCGCAGATATAGGCTCTGCCCGGCACTATTGCGAGGAGAGCCGGGAAAAACGCGTGGATAGCCGGCGGGGAAGCGCAGCAGGCACCGGGCGGGCGCATGTTCCCCGGCGGCCCGCTGCAGACGGACACTCGTCGCTCGAGGATGTGGATGCAGCATACGGCTCTTTACGGGAGACAAGCCGGCGATATCCACGATGCATTTATCTACGCTAATGTTTCCCGGCCGTGGTCCGCACCCTGCCGCCTGGGCGACGGGAAGCTCCACCGCCTCCTTTATATGTAGGCATATTTAGATCTATAGTGAGTATAGACTCACCTGGGTTGATTCAGGGTAGACATATATATAGGGCTACTTAACTTACAATTTTTACATTTTTTAGACTAGGTCATAAACTTAGGAACATATGGATATTTATTCATTGTATTAATATACTACTATTTAGTTATTTATATACATGCAAACTTTGTCGACGTGTAATAATAATACATATGTATTCATTGTTATGATTGTATTTAATATATAGGCCTACGGTACATCGACACATAATTTTGTTTCTTATAGGTGTATTAACATTAATTTACTTATTTTTATGCGTATATACAATATTGCACGTACGTAGATGTATATTATAATAACAATATAAACGCATATCTATCTTTATATATGTGATGTATAACGTATTACGCGAGTATAAATATACGGAAGTATCTTTCCTATCAACCTGCCAACATGTACCGGTGGTGCCATCATCGGTCCACCTCCTCCCCCTCTGCTGTAGACCCTTGTCAGTTGCAGCAGATACATCTTTACATTGATACACGATTTAGATATAGTTTAAATATACTCTGGCACACATGAATGATATTGGGGGTTTCTGAAGATATCGACTAAGGGGTGCAGGTGAGATAGAGATGTGTGTGCAGTCTCGTAACACAAATGGGGACAGGAGAGACAAATGTGTTCAGTCTCATAACACAACTGAAGACATGTAACCTGCTAGTACTACTCCCGATTCTCCGGCAGTCTACTTGCCCTTTCTTTCCTCATATATTACTCAGTACACTTGAACTATGCGAATATTGAATGAAGACATAAAACTAGATGCGCTCCAGACATAAATATAAAAAAGCCGATCTTTTTTAATCAGGAATTCTGCAGAATATAGGGTTTACTCTACACTCTGTGCCACCCTGCTCTCCCTCCTACTATGTCTCATCGCTTTCGCTTCACTCATTGTATATGTGGTATATTTCAAAATTTGTGCAAATATATAACCAATCCCCAGATGATCAGTGACTTAGTTCTGGCGCGAAATGCATCCTAATGAATATATTATTTCTTTTAAAAAAGGGGACAGAGAAGAAAACAAGAGGATGGATGAAATGAAATGTGGTTTTAAAATGGCCGACAGTGAAGACTATCTTAGTTGGACAGACTTCCGTTATATGATGTGCGGTCTATTCCAGGCCAAGTAGCTGCCATCAACATATATACACATATATAAATATTTATATATAAATATATATATTTATATATAATAATTTTTTTTAACTGGGCACGAAAGTGTGACATGGAAACCAAAAGTGAAAACCTTCCAAATAATAGCAAAAACCCTTCCAAATAATTGCCTAGTCCAATGTCCTATGAAGGTTTGTATGTTGTGCATATGTCAGAGTTGAAAAAAGTGAATTTCACTTTTTGAATTAGAACTTATACAAATTGTGCAATATATTAATATCACTCGTGTCACATGAAAATCAAAGACACATGCAGAACCTCATTTTAATATATACAACATAGTAAAACAAGATTTTATTGATTACTGTTAAGCAGACAAGGTTATGACTTACAAGAAAAAACTGGAAAAATAAGTTGAAAAAAGTTTGGGTATGTGCATAGTGTAAATGTGTAAATTTTCACATTAGCACAAAATCATATAAGTCAACTTTTAATTTCTTTCTTGGGATAGCTTCAATAAATGTACTATTGCTAACATACTTAATACATAGAGGATACAATAATTATCTGACTTGCAATCAATAAAAGACAGAACAAATTATCACCATCGTAATGTGGAAACCAAATATGTGGTGCCCAGCTTTAAAGAATGACCTATATATATCACTGTATGTTGATGGCAGGGTTACCTGTAACTTTTAAGTAGCAGTAAGGTGGTGTCCTAGGCCAGCCCTGTTTTTGACACATGTGAATGTGGTCGAAATTAGCAGAGACATTGTTACGCCTTATGAAGAGATGAATGTGCTTTTTCTTGTTTGCTGTACTGACTTGTGATTGTGCACTCATGGTGACTTTATGCTGATGTCCCACTCAAGAGAGACTAGGCTACTGTCACCATCATGACCCACTATCTCACTTAGTGACAAAATCCTGATTCTAGGCAAAACAATCCTTGCCCTATCCCATTAATGCAGAGCGCCAGGCTAGGTAGGTAGTGATAAGTATAAATTTAGTTAGTCATGTGTTTTATTCGGTTGGGGTTCGAACCCGCAACCTCACACAGAAAGCCAGTTACCGCTCTTCCTGGTTTGGCTGTTCCATCCGACTCTGACTATGTTAGTCTGAGGAGATAAGGTTGGGGGTGGGTGGTGGAAGTGGGGAGGCCAAGCAGTAAGTGTTTGATGTTTTAATGGTATAAATATAGCCACTTGAGGAATCCGGCGACAGGCTACAACCCCCTCACCACCACCACCACCACCACCACCACCACCACCACCACCACCACCACCAGTGCTCTTTCCTCTCCCATCACATCCCGCAGCTCCGTTGACTTAGGCGAAATAGACAGTAATGATGGAAAGGCACAAGAAAGGTACCAGCTTATCCTATTGCAACAAGGTACCCATATAGACTAATGGTTAGGGTGCTAGCCCCAGAATGGCAGAAGTCTGAGTTTGAATCCCGCTCTAGACGCAATGTTCCCTCTGTTTGCACCGTCCCCACAACAACATGCAGTGGTGAAGGCTGCCGTAGAAACTCCAGTACATTCTATTAGACATAAGGGATCATCTCTCTGATAGAAACTGTCAGCATCATGACAAGATGGTGACAGTCCCCAAATTTAAATCAAAATTACCAAGGGACTGAAAATAAGCGAGACCCCAGCTTGGCTAGTGCCGAAGGTCATGAGCTATTTATTTGAAAACTCCCTCCCCCACCCAAAAAAAACAAACCCAACACGCCCTAAAATAGGAAAGAAGGAGCCCAATTTTTCGGAAAGATATTCTGGAGATCGAAAAGGTTCAGAGACGTGCAACGAAACTAGTTGCAGTTATAAAGGACTTACCCTATGAACAAAGGCTCAGGAAATTGAAACTTCCTACTCTTTCCTACAGAAGGAAAAGAAGTGACATAATTGAAGTATTTAAAATTATGAAAGGTTTTGATAAAATAGATATGAACCAATTTTTCACCTTGAATAAAAGAGAAGGCAGCCGGGGCCATACTCTCAAACTAGTAAAACCCAGAGCCGTTTCAAAATTAAGGCAACACAGTTTCTCAAACAGGATCATAAATATTTGGAATAGTCTCCCACAAAATGTTATAGATGCCGGCTCAATAAATTCATTCAAGAACCGATTAGAAAAAGCATGGGCTGATGATATAGGGAAATTTGACCACTTATTCACCACATGCTACTAATTTATTCCTTGTGCTGCTAATTACTTGCACTCAAGCAAAAATGAGAGACAAATAAGTGTTCACACTTCCTGTCTACCAATCACTATATCACTATATCCTCTTGATTGTTAAAACATAAAAGGCGGCTTCCCAGATGGGAGGGGAGACACTGGCTCTGCAGTGTGTACATCATTTGAGAAATCTCGTTAGCAAGCTCACCCCTCCACGCCCACCTCTCCCACCCCTCCACCGGGATAGTGTATTCACAGCGGAAGCTCCCTCTGTGCCCTTAAGTAATGGAGGTTTTTGAGGTTCAACAGAGTTTGGGTTTTACATCCTAGCAACATAGATTGGATTGAGAAGAACATCAACGATTATGGATAGTCCTTTTACTCCCAATAATACTGTCATGGGCGTGATGAAAATGGGAAATATTGCGCCTAGAATGGGACTCGAACCCACATCACTTTGCATTCCAGGCCAGTGTGCTAACCATTACACCACCTAGGCTCCCTGATATCAATGCACTACCCATGCCGACCTGTCTATGCGGCTCCTTGCCTGAGAGGTCACTGCAGACCACGACACTCGTCCCCCTGGAATTGTAAGCCTTTTAATGCTTAGAATTACATACATTCAGGCAATGCAATGCACTTACATACACAGGGTAGGTTCAACAACTATACAGCGCATAGCTTGTACAGCATCCTGGTCACGGCAACCAGTGTCGTGGGGGTGATGAAAATGGGAAATATTGCGCCTAGAGTGGGACTCGAACCCACATCTCTTTGCATTCCAGGCCAGTGTGATAACCATTACACCACCTAGGCTCCCTGATATCAACGCACTACCCACACCGACCTGTCTATGCGGCTCCTTGCCTGAGAGGGTGCTTGTTTTCAACGCTGGACAGCTGTGAGGAATGTTATGGTGTATGCCCAGGTTCCGGTTCCGAGTTGGTATCCGGGACGTCACTAGCACTAGCATTTATTTAAGAAGTTAAACCTAAGTCACACCTACCTCTTCCTTACAACATTGATTCCATAACCAGCATTTTGTACATCCAATGTATTGTACAGTATTGAATCTTCCCTGTGATTACTGTGCTACCTGGATGTTTATAATTGTATGTATAAGACTTACACTTCCTGATGAACGGGTGTATAAACCTATTTCATATGACGTTTTGAATAAAATTGACATTCTGAACTGCGCGTATCGGCAAACTCAATGCATTGTCAATGGTCATGAGCAATCTTCATACAGAAAAAGTGAAATATCTCTAAAACCACACCATCTAGAAATAAACCGCTTGGAGCACATATAGAAAACATATTCAACAAACAGATTAACTTAAATTTATAAGGCTAGGGTTCTGTATTTCTATTAATTTTGAATAAAATAGATGTTTTGCACTGCACAAACTGGCAAACTCAATGGCAGTGTGCATTCGTTCTGCAGCCAAGGTGCGTGCGCATACACAATGTTTATAAACATTGAAAGGGGTCTATAGAGGTGCACTGACTTCACCTGGCGAAACGCCACATGGACAGGTTGGCATGAGTAGGTTGATTGCATTAGGGAGCATATATAATCAAATGGTTAGGACGCTAGTTCCAGAATGTTGTGGGTGGGTTCGAAGTCCACTTTATATGCAATATCTCGTTACATTTGCAACTCCCCTCCCCTGACTACTATTAGTATTACTACATCCACTATTAACCCCCCCCCCCCCCGCCCATCCCCTCCTAATGCTCCCAATACTCTGACTCAACCCCTAATACTAGTTCTGCTATTTCTATTACCACTTCTTCTACTTTTAATAATACTGCTACTAACAATACTAATTGCCTTCCTACTATTACTAGTCACGATGAGACTAATTACATTAATAATGCCACCACTATAAGTATTAATAAACCGTACCTTTAGTAGTAGCTGTGGGCGGGCTGCGCGTGCAGTTCTTGGAAGTATTGATTGATTGTGGAGACATTCAACCACAAGCCAACCGAAGACAGAGTGCCTTTGCATCTAGCACAATTATCATGTTTAGACGATCAGGGATCCATTTCACCAACTAAGCAATTGTCGATCATTCCAACAACAACAAAAACCCATTTGTCGGGAAATGCTTCTCACAAGTTCCTTACATTAGCGCGCCCCCCCCCCCCTTAAATTCTGTTTCTATTAATTTGTTTTCGGAAGAAGCGCTGACTGTCGAAATTTGCTCAATTAAAGCTGCATTATCCGATGAAAGCAACACATTTTCCAAACCAAAGCACTTGTTTAAAATTGATTCTGTATATATCTAACTTAAACACTGGTGTACTCATTAAGCAAGGAATCCTAAGTCAATTGAATAGAACCTGTCATTGCCGAAGACTGCGATGTCCGGCATTTCAGTGTGCACACCTAAATTAAATTGGTGTGTTTTTGCTTCAAATATCTCCACAAAGTTTACCCTTTAAAATAAAAAGTACTTCAAACTAAGATAAAGCAGATTATAACCGTCAACCTAATATATCCGTGGATCCGAACCCATGAGTTCGTGGGTTTGAACCCTGGTCGAGTCAAACCAATGACTTAAGAATTGATACTTGTTGCTTCCTAGCCTGGCGCTCGGCATTACTAGGATAGGGCAAGGACTGGTTCGCTTAATGTCAGGATAATGTGACTGAGTGGGATATCAGGTCATGGTGCTGGTGGCCTGATTTCCCAGTTCGGCAGCACTATAACATCGCCATGAGTTCGTACTGTCACAAGTCGGTACCCGTCCTGATATGACCTTAGATGTTGGTAGGACGTAAAACAACAACAAACAAAATCGAATATATTTATCTTAAAAAATATGGCAGAAACTCAAAAGTGTCAAATTATAACTTTTGTTAAATAAGCCACTCCATTTCAATCGGTGGGAAGCGATGCATTATGGTTACATGCGCACATTCCTTTTGTGTAACTCTAAGGCTATTTGCCGTTGTGCATCGTGCTCACTGTGTGTTATTGTGATGCATTTGGCGTGTACTTATAATGCAGGCATGTTGGTATTAAAAGACGAAATCATTCTCATGTTGCAGTAATCTTGAAATAACCTTCATGGTTAGGGCCATTTCCCACACTAATTACAACTACAATCATGATTATAATTATCAATTTGGGAAAGATTACAGATTACATAAGATTAGAGAAAGAAATGTAAAGAGTATAATCAATGATCATTGATTATGATTAGCCCTTGCCTGGTGCACCTGCTATTGGTCAAATATATTCTAGACTAGGCTGTAATAAAATCTCACAGACACACACATCAGCAACCCAAAACTGAGCGTCCATAACAGATTTAGCCACTTCAAGATGGCCATCCCAACATACTTTTTAAATGTGGGGCGGAAGACGATTTATGGTTTTATGTCTTAGCGTTAAAGGGTATCAATCTGAACACTTCAATTGCAAAGCTAAGTATAGAATATCTATCTCAGGGGCCTCCTTGTATATACAGTGATGAAAGATCTGTGCGTTTTCGTGGATTTCCGGGATTTTCTTTTATGACCTAAGATATTGTTAGAACATAAAACCCTGGAAAGTTCACCTCTTGTCTCAGAAACCAGGCTGGGGAGTAATTAATAAATCTTAAACAAGAAAGGGTTAGTATTCCCTGACAGTGCTAATCCTATGGGCGAAAATCCGGTGTAATAAATTCGGCTTGATTTCCGCGGTTTTTTGCCGGAGACCACTTTCATCCCTGATGGATGTAAACCATTTAAAAACTTACAATTCCAGAGGGATGAAGGAGGTTAGGAATGGAATGGCAAGAAGTGTGGGTTCAATTCCTACTCTAGGGGCAATGTCTCTTTCCATTTGCAAAAAAAACCCTCACCCCGTGACACAGTCATAGAATTTCCCTCATAGAGGTGCACTTGACCTACATACCGGGTATGTAGGTCAGATCATTGAGGAAAGAACCTCCAAATGCAAATCTAGATTAAGCTCAAGTTTAAGTACATGTCTACTGCAGGGTTAGCCAGTTTTCCCATGAGGTGGAAAAAAACCGGAAAGCCCCATGGGACCCATCCCCCGGAATAAAACAGGTTTTGTCCACTCAAAGCGGAAAAAATGCAATGAAAGTGGGGGGGGGGGTGGATATATCAAGAACAAACATTATTAAATTCTAACAGATGTGACTGTCTTTATGGAAAGTAGTCATACATGAACTTTTATATGGGTGTAGTCTGCTGAGTGGTTTATTTAAACTGGTTCTTATGTTAAGAACAGCTGAGTGCGAAACATGTGATTAACTCATAATTACGACATGGTCTATTGGTTTTATAGTATGCAGTTTTGTGTGTTGAATAAACTATTCCTAATAGTCTGTTTGTAGTGAGCTATGTATTTATGGATTTAATTAGTTTAGAATGGGGTAAGGAAAACAAACTACAGGGCGACATTGAAAAGAAACTGAAAAAAAACCAGGGTGGAAAGAAGTAGATTAAACTGGAAAAACAGGTTTAATCCTGGGTTTCCCCACTGTCCCGGAAGAAACGGGTTTTATCTGAAGAAAACCCAACCCTGGTCGACTCATCTGTATATTAGACCCATGTGTTTATTGTTATCTAGAACATATGAATGGCTATTTGACGCAAAATAATATGATGCTTATTAATCCTAGTTTGATACATTTCCATTCATACCACCAGGTCTGTTAGACCCAGTGATTGACAGGTAAACGATCATGCCAATTGGACCAGACGGGACGAATGAATCTCCCGTTTAGATAGATCGTGGGATTCCAACTATGGGTTCCAACCCTTGTCGAGTCAAGCCAATGACTTAAAAATTTATACTTGTCGCTTCCTACCCAGGCACTCGGCATTATTAGGATAGGGCAAGGACTGGTTGGCCCAGTGTCAAGATAATGTCACTGAGTGAGATATCGGGTCATGGTGCTGGCGGTCTGGTCTCCTAGTGGAGCATCATTACAAAGTCGCTATGAGCGCGCACTGTCAGAAGTCGGTATCTGTCCTGATATGACCTTAGTTGTTGTCATTACGTAAAACTACAACAACGAACGATGGTACCAACTGTTCGTCTTCATGTTGTGTAAGTAGATACCTCCTGGCCACCAGCTATGGTGTGTCACTAAGTAAGAGTCTAATCTCGGTCAGCAGCATCATGTGACCTACTCAAGTAGGCCGCGATAGCTACATAGGGAGTGAAGGCGAACCAGGCCACTAATTGGCAATCAACCAGTTTGTCCTGCTGCTATGAGGAAGAACCCAAAAGCAGAATTATTATAAACAACCCTCGGACATCATATTTTTTGGTATATTAGTTGATTAAGCGAGGGAAATCTCAACCGTGGACAGTTGGTCTTCCCCATTCCACTGCTCCTTGCCCTATCCTTGTAATGCTGAGCACCAGGCTAGGTAGTGACAAGTATCAATTGTTAAAGCCCCGGTCAGACCTCACCGGATTGAGGAAACGGACAGAAACCGGACACTGTCCGGTGAAATACGGCAATGTACGGTTTATTTACGGTACCCATCCGGCGTGTCCGTTCTATCTCCGGTGGTGTCCGGTACAAGTTTTGAACGTGCACAAAAGATGTACCGGACACCGCCGGACTGACATGTATGGTTGATGTCCGTTTTGTCCGTTTCATGTCCGGTACCCATCCATTATGTCTCCGGTTTGCTTCCTGCAGTGTCCGTTGACGGTGCTGCGGGAATTTGGTTCGTCGGTTTTCGGCGCGTCCATGATCAGTCCAGTAGGTGTCCGGTTGGTGTCCGGTCTGTCCGTTTGACATTCGGTTGCCGTCCGGTTCTGGTCTGGTTCTCGTCCGGTGGCTATTCGTTAATGTACATTCTTTGTCCATTTAGCGTTTGTTTCATCTGGTACATTTCGGTACATTTTGGTACATTTGGACACCGGACACCAACGTACTAGTAGGTATCACAGATGATTTTTATTAATGCAAAATAGTGTTACACTTTTGCATCCACATTAAAGAGGGTCAATGTTGAAATTGATTAGTTTTTATTTCATCAAGATATCTCAAACGGTTTAGTTGTGAGAGACATTTAAAGATTTAAAAAATTGGGGTTAATTTTGGACTTGTAAAAATAGGACGAAAAGCCATTTTCAGGGACCCATATCTTAAAAACTAAGAATATTATACAATCAAGGCTCTGGAAATGACTTGTATATACTACATTCATTTTCTTAAGCAAATTACAGTCATCACACTATTCATTTGTTGAAGTTACAGGCATATCAATTAGGCAGATTATTTTAATCACTGCCCAACCAGAAATGCACAGACGGCACAAAACTGCTACTTTGACTGGTCGTAAAATGGTTATTATTGTCTCTATACGATTCATCTTTGAGAAACCACCTGATATATATACAGACTACATGTCTATTTTTTTTCGTGCCTATGTATACATTAGTTTTAGAACTATAAGACTTCAAAAATTGAAAATATGCTAATTTTACCCATGTCCGAGGCTCAATTTTTATGGAAAAATACCTCAAATGACCCAAACTTCAAAAGTGCCTCATGACCAAACCGTTTGAGATACAGACATGAAACTGGCAATACAACCATGTTGGACAATGCTCTTGACAATGTAACCAAATTGGTTTCATTTAAATTAATATTTGCATAGCTCTAGTGGCATTAAAATATCCAATTTTTCAGATAATTTAGCATTGTTTTCAGTATGGAAAAAAATTGACCCATTCTTCAAACATGTCCCATGACCAAGCCATGTGAGGTACGAACATGAAACTTGCACTAGAACCATTGTGGGTCATGTTCTTTACTATGAAAACATATTTGGTTCATTTAGACTAATATTTACAGAGGTATAGTGGCATTAAAAGGTCTTTTTGTCTGTCAGAATGCACAGACACACCCCCTTCCCCCCAAATCTCTATGCCTTAAAGACATATATCAGAATATTCCTTGTACAAATTCTCAAGATCTGTGAGCCTAGGTACAGACCAAGACCGTAAATTAGAAGCATGGACTTCAAAATCATGAGCTAAAACAAAACAGGACTCAACAGTTGCAATATCGTCCACTCGTGGCCATCTGAAAATATTTCTGGGTCCACGCTTAAGGAACTGGACTGTAGCCAACATCGGATTGTCTACCTTAATTATCTCTCCAACATAGAAATGCTCATCATAAGCAACTGCAACCCAATTCCCTTGGTTGGACTTGCAGAACTCAAAAGTTTCTTCAACTTTAAGAGTATCATATGTCCTTTGTCTTTTTAAATTACCACTACCTGAATTCTCGGTCTCACTCTCACTAACTTTCCTTTTCTGCCCCCTCCCTATAGTCTCAATCTGATTCGCATTTAGGCCTACCTCTGGTGTTACAATTTCTCCATCTACCACTATTTCCCTCTCCAAGTTTAAACTTTCATCAAGAACAGATTTTAAATCACACACTAGTGTAGCCAAATCTTTTTTTCCCCATACTAACCGTTTACTTTTTACTCCCAACACATTTTTTAGGTATCTCATTTCATTATGTACCATGTCCTTTTTCATTTTGAGTGTCGCACACTTTTTCAACCCCTTATCAACATCGGACTGTTTTGTACACGGCCCACCATGTGCTTTGACTTTTGAAGCTAGATCTGCCCGCATTTGAATTTTTTTTGCTGCACTTTCTTCTTTTTTTCTGAAGTTTGCTTTTATTTTTTCCTTTGTATTCTCCAGTCCATCCTTTTCTGCAGCCATATGTTTTTGTCGGAGTTCACTGCTTTTGCCTCTGGCCATGCTTAGCAATTTTGTCTGCTCTGCTTCAGATTTCCCTGCAAGCCATACTGAAATAGTCTTATTTTGCTTGACCATTTGGATGCCAGAATGAAAATGCAAAGAAGCATGCCTTCGTCGAAACTGAGAATAGTCTAAATCGCCAAACTCATATTCTGATATTAAGTTAGTTAGCTTACAATGCTTCATGTCAGCACGTAACTGAGGAGTTGGTGCCTGACCATATTTTCCACCAGGCAAGAAGTCATGGAGTTGCCTTTCAGTGACTGACACAAAACCCTGCATAATAGCACAAAGCACCTGTTTTGTCATTTGTTCCCCATTTTGATTTAAACTGAAAACACTGCTATTTTCACTGGCAATTTTAAATTCAGGCCACATTGCAGTTTCAGGGTTTAAAAGGTCTGCACTGTCTTCAGCCCAACTACGAAAACAATCATACATTTTCTGGAAATAGAGATACTGGTCCACATATTCAACCCCACCATGTAGCATATTCCAAAATGGACCGGTAACTTTAAAGTAAAGTATCCCCAGTGCACAAATTAATGCATTCATCTCTTCACTTCTAGCATCATGCAGGACACTTTCAAGTTTTAAATTTAATATTCCTTTATAATGATCAAGAAAGTCAATTATTTCCTGGTTCTGGCTATGCAAGGCTGCTGCTCCTTGAAAAAAGTTATTAAAACGGTTCATTCTAAAGCTTGTTATGCTAGATTCCATACCAATAATACTACAGTATGCCAACCAGTCAGTTCTACAACCGCTTTTTTCATCTCCTCGGGGGCCAAAAACATCACAAGCAGTCCGCACATATCGAGCAGCAGTGGATTCCCCGGATGTCCTAAAATGTTTGTATTTGTCCATAGCATCCCTACCTAGCCCATGACCAAGCTCACTGACAATTTTCTTTTCAAATACCCTGAGAATGGATTCACACTGGTTAGACATGCCTAATAAAAAGTGAGCATTGCAATAAAGAAAATGTAGCTCATCAGATTCTCCGAGTAAATCTTCCCTGTATTGGGCTAGTTTTTGATTGTGGCATTTATTTACACTTGCACGATCTGACATCATAGCAAACATTCTCTTTAGAATTTCTTTGTACACCTTCTCCTTTTCAACAGAATCACTATATATATCTGACAATTCATCCATCATGGCAATTGAATTGTCCAATAATGTAGAACTGTCCTCAGTTGCCACAGAAACAAAGCCTACAGACAGTGTCTTCCCAGAGTCCAGAGTCACCTGATTTCCTAAGATTTTCTTATGATCCCGTGATGTCCCATCACCATGTAAATCCCATTTGTCACTGCTGATAATTTCCTCTGCGACCTGAAACTTTGACAGTACATGGGCCCTATCAGCCATGCTATTTGCTGTAGAAGCACTTGGTAACTGGTCCAATGGTATTTCTTTATCAAATAGCCATTTTGCTACTGTTTGTATCACCTGGCCACATTTGTTGGTAGGCACATCTAACTCGCCCACTAACTCCATTACACATTTCTCAAGAGAGTTGACATAGGGTTGCCCAGGAGTGTCACCTTTTGTTCTGAAGTCATCATGTGACATTGCACTAACCAGTTCCGCTTTTAACGCCACACATTCATCTCTCACCACTTTCAGTTTTTTACGAAGCTGTGTACAATTGGATACATAAAACTTAGATTTTTTATGTGAAGCAGAAAGCATGGTTTCCACATTCTTAATTTTCTTTTTTAGTTCATCTCTTTGGTCACACTTTTTGCACACTACTGACCCAGGAGTACTACTTGCCCTTTTGACCTTTTTTATTTTACGTTCTTTTGCACGGATGTACTTAGATCTCCTAGAAAGTCTTTTATAAAGTGCACCACCTTTAATGTCTTTTATTTCTGCACTGAGCTTGTTGACATTTGCATGGAGGTTACTGTTTTCAACTGTTAACTTAACAATTTCGTCTTCTGCTGCTTTCCGGTTTCTTTCTGTGTCTCCAAGCTCTTTCTGTATAACTACAAACTCCTCATACATTTCACCCAATGTTTCTGCTTTCACTTGATACTCACCCAATAAATTATCTTTCATTTCTAATTGGGATTTAGTTTCTTTCAGGTCTTTTGTAGCAATTTTCAGTTCACTGACTTCAGGCACATCAACTGGCTTTGGCATTAGTTCAGCGGGCTTTGGCTTGAGTTCACATGGCCTGTCACCTGAGTCTGTTGTTTTTACAAGTTTCTGTTTGAACTCTAGAAGCTTGGACCCTTTTTTTGACTTTTTGACTTTCTTAAGATATACTCGCATCTTCCCTACATAAGATTTATAAGCATGCATATCAAGAAATAAGTTTGGCCAGAGGGTTTGAATAACATGAAACGTATTTACCTCGGAGTCCTCCAGTTCCAGGAGGACTCCATTTGTTGGTAGAGAGCTCGGGAGTTCCTTTGGGAAAGGTTCATTGACTATCAGACGATCGATTCCCATCTCAGCACAAAAGGGACCTGAAATGAAATAAACGATCCTATGACTGTACGTCAATATCATTTAAATATGCAGTTGTAATTTGTATAAGTAAATCGATTTTTACTCACCGATTCTATTAAAATCTGTGACAAGGTTGTAATATTCCTTTCTGTCTTTTTCCTCTGCCAACTTTTCTGCTTCTTGCACACACTTTTCGATGATGCTTCGGCTTTTTGATTTTGCCCAATTAGATAAAGCAGGGAACATTAACACCATCAAACTTGCAACATTGTCCCATGAAACACTACTTTCTAATTTGATATGATACACTTGTAAAAGTAGAAGATTTGATGCTTTATCATGAAACTTGGGTATATTTGGTCTGCGACCTCTACCTTTGGCACATAGAATACTTCTCAGTAGCTTCATCTGTGCATCATCTGAAATATAAAAACAAATTGTGACTTTCGTATTCAATTTCAGTTTGTTTGAATGCTAAACCAATGTTTTTACAAGCTGGTATTCACACATAGCTAGATACAGGCTGGCGATCAACACTGGGCGATAATACCAGTCCACTGAACAGCAAACATTGAGTTTCACCATTTTGAATTCCCCCGGTCTTGCACCTCCCGAAAATTTTGATCACGGTTTTAATATTGAAGCGCATCATTGGTATCATTACAAATGAATCAGTTTGATTCAAAACATCATAAAAAGTACTCATGATTTGTTTCATGGAGTTTTTCGATGTGAAACGGAACATTTGAGAGTCCCAAACTTTGTCTCTGTGCCCAAAATCCAGTGGAAACCCAGACATTTCACCATTGCTGTATCATGTATCAACAAGTTTAATCAGACAAATCTCGTAAACAGGTGCAAATAATTTTAAATGAACTTGTCAGAATATTGATAGGCATCTTATAAATCAATCACTTACCAATTTCTGTTCGAATCTTAGCGGGAATGTCCTGATCCGAGCCCATTTTGATAGCAAATCGCACCGACGAAGTATACCGAAAATGGCGGCCAGTCTGAGAGTGACTCGGCGCGGATTAAGTAAAGCCAACCGCTTACAGTTCTCGAGTTGCGCATTACCCCGCGTGGTATCGAAAAACATAATTCGATTATTTAAAAGGAGGACACAATTAGCTTTCAAACAACATAAAATAATATATATTGCGAATTATGAGTCGTCTTGGGCATCATTTTGAAGTTTTTAAACGTTTTTAAAAGATATTTCCGTTCAAAGTTCTTATTAATGATTGATACTAAACTGTGGCTAAGAATCTGTTCTATCACTTCTATGTAAATTTGCACGTGAGGCACCTATGGGGTTTTGCGCAACTTGAATTGAATGCTGCGTCAACATTTCTTGATGGTCGGGAGATGCGGCCAAAATATGTGAAATCCACAAATTCTACTCTCAAATATGTCACTTTTACCCAAAGTTCTGTACAGTGACACAAATAATAAATAAGAGATACCCAAAGAACAGTTCATCTCCTTTTATTCCATATACTTTTTATTACAATGGATAGATTTTAAGACAAATCATAGTGAGTTTAAAACGGCCTTTGTTTGTGCCGGATCACATATTTCCAGCGGCCTGAGGCGCTCTATTGGGATACCTAGTACTAGACAATTCTTTGTCCGGTGGTGTCCTGTAGTCAGTCCGGTAAGCTCTGACTGGGCCTTTATTCATTGGTTTGACTCGGCCAGGGTTCGAACACGCAAGTTCGAATCCCACGACCTACCAGAACGGCAGGCGGTCGCTCAAATCATTCGGCCATATATGTAATAACACCAGCTATGCCACTGACTAGTTTTGTTGAGGCTTTCTAATGTGATATCAGGATGAATATGGTCTTATCAGCCAGGCTTATGACAGTGCACACTCACAGCTACTTATATTGTGCTACCCCACTGGAAAACCAGGCCACCAGCACCATGACCCGATATCCCACTCAATCACATTATTCTGAGACTGAGCAAACCAGTCCTTTTTCCTATCCTAATAATGCTCAGCGCCGGGCTAAGTAGCGACAATAAATTTGGCAAGTCACTGATTTGCCTCAGCCGCGGTTCAAATCCACAACCCCTCGCATGGGAAGCGAAGCCAGCGCTCTTTTCGATTCGGCCATCCCATCTGGTCATGTAGAATGCTCATGCCATTGAATTGAATGCAGTTAAGAGGACAAGACAACTGCACCAGCCATCCTCGTCCCTCCCAGCACTGGGACCGCAGCAGTTGTCAGTCACACTCTCCAGGCGCAGTCACAGCAGGCTCCTGCTCCTCTCCGGAGACATGGCCTCCTGCAGGTGGCCAGGCAATACAATTAAGCAGTCGAGCACGGCATTGTAGTGATGCCGTCCACCCCACCTCTTCCCATTCTTCCCTTTTTTTGTTGTCATTAGCCCTCCTTCCTTCCTTCCTTCCTTCCTTCCTTCCTTCCTTCCTTCCTTCCTTCCTTCCTTCCTTCCTTCCTTCCTTCCTTCCTTCCTTCCGTCCTTCCTTCCTTCCTCCCTTCCTCCCTTCCTCCTCTCCTCCTTCCTTCCTCCCTCCCTCCCTCCCTCCCTTCCTTCCCTCCTTCCTTCCCTCTTCCCTACTCCCTCATCCATTTCGCCCTCCTCCCTTTCTCCCTTCCTTCCTCTCTCCCTTCCTCTCTCCTCCCTCCTCTCTCGCCTTCCGCAATCCCAGCTTCCCGCATTTTCCTCCCATTTCGTCTTTCCTGCGGACAAACACGTGATGGCGGCGGGCGGGAGGCGGCGCTAGGCGGCGCCACTTGTGGCTGAGACTGGAGGAGCCGCCGGTGGCAATCTGGTACCGGAGCCCCGACAGGTAGAGGGCGTGTTATCTCGTGCCCGCTGATGGCGGCTTGACAGGCAGGGACAATCACTACTCACTGGGAAACGCATGGCTCGACAGTCATAGTAGCACTTGAGACTTCCATTTTCTGCACTCACATTCCTTTAATGGAAAAAAGAGAAGCCTCTGGTATTGATTGACAAATGGTATTGTCACTTCGAAATTTCACCGTTAATTAATTAATTAAATTATATGTGAATTAATGAATTATATACATTTTAGTTTATTAATTGATCAATTAGAATTGTTAAATTATGGATGATATTCTTTGTTAATGTGATATAAGACTAATCAAATGTAGCGCAGTATCCCACAATTATAAGACTTATAATTAATTAATTAAACTCATTATTAAGTAATTATTGTCTTTAACAAATTAATAATATAATCTTCAATGTAATATAAAACGAAGCAAATTTTGCCTGGTATTCTATAATATTAATATAATAATTCTTATAATTGATTAATTAGCCTTTTCTAATTTAGTAATTCAAAATATCTCTTGGCAGCGTGATATATGACTAATGAAATCCAGCTTACCTGTATCAATCACTTTGGTGGATGGAAATAGCAACAAGGATTTCAAGTAACTACTCAGGGTTGAAATTACACCTTACGGGCAGTAGTATCCCTTGCTGATGGAAAGATGGGATGGCCAAATGTGTTGAGCGTCCATCCCCGGTTTTGGTAGATTGTGGGATTCGAGCATAGAGCTTTCAATCCTGGTCGAGTCAAACCGATGACTTAAAAATTTATACTTGTCGCTTTCGAGCCAGTCGCTCGGCATTATTAGGATAGGGCATGGACTGGTTGGCTCATTGTCAGGATAATGTGACTTCAGTGGGATATCAGGTCATGATGCTGGGGGCTGGTCTCGCAGTGGGGCAGCACTATAAAGTTGCCATGAGTGCGTACTGTCACAAGTCAGTATCCAACCTGATATGACCTTAGATGTTGCCAATACATAAAACTCCAACAACCAACCAACCAACAACTGGTAGAAAGCCGGCCCACTATGTTGTTGCCGTTCCGTCTGCTTCACGGCTGGCGCCGCCCTGGTGGCCGCCTCCACCCACTGCTGTGCCGTGCTCGCAGCGCCACCTAGGTCGACTGCATCCCCTGGTGTTGCCACTGAACTAATATCGCCATTTCCAAATGCGAGGTGGGTGTTCCCTAGTGGAAATGGTGGATGCTTTTCAGGTCCCGATAATGTGTATCATAGCCTAGGATTGATTATCATTCCTAAATGGGTTGTGTAGTCACCTACCATGGTGGTATTTAAAACAATTATTTATTTATTTTTGTCACATTAGTTGATTAAGCAGGAGAAATTTCAATCGTGGACATTTGGTCTTCCTCATTCTCTCTCCACTGCTTCTTGCCATATCCTACTATTCCTAGTCATACCGAGTGTCAAGTTGGTATTTTTTACATCCTTAAAAATCATGGATGGTGTGACACGTCATCATATTTGGGTTGATGGGATGGTGTGACACATCATCATATTTGGCTGGATGGGACAACATGCCACATCATCATATTTGGGTGGAATGGATGGTGTGACAAGTCATCATATTTGGCTGGACGGGATGGCGCGACACATCATATTTGGGTAGATGGGATAACATGCACATCATATTTGGGGGGAATGGATGGTGTGACAAGTCATCATATTTGGGTGGACGGGTTGGCACGGCACGTCATCACATTTGTGTGGATGGGATGGTGTGTCATGTAATCATATTTGGGTGGATGGGACTACATGACACGTCATCATATTTGGGTGGAAGGGACAGTATGACACATCATATTTGGGTAGATCGGAGGGTGTGACATTTCATTATATTTGGGTGGACGGGACAGCACAACATGTCATCATATTTGGATGGACGGGATACTATGATATGTCATTGCCATAGGGGTGGACGGAATGGTGCAATGTGTAATCGCTACCCACGCACTGCGGCCACCACGTTAAGCCTTCTTAACCTGATCGGGTAGACTTACACAAAATATCGCTTGTCAACATGATATATGACTTAAAGCCCAGCTTACTTTCATTAATCATTTGGTGGATTGAAATGGTAACAACGATTTCAAGCAACTATTTATGTGCCAACTAGACAATGGTGTTGAGGGCTAGTGGTTTACTAACTCTGAAAGCTGCATATTCCGATGAAAGCATCATATTTTCGAAACCAAATCCTAGATTTGATCCGACACATCCAAGTTAAATACTTGTGCAGTCATTAAAATGTATTGCTGGACAGAAGGATTATTATGTCACCTTAATATAATCTATCATTGTTGAAGATTATGGTGTCCAGTGTTTTAACTTGGACACACAAATTAATTTGGCATGTTTCCATTTAAAACATCTCCAATGTTAACCCTTTAACATTTCTTTTTATTGAAGCTAAAGTGAAATACAGTAAAACCTCTCTAAATCGACCGACCATGGGACCGACTTTAAGTGGTTCATTTAGGGAGGTGGGAGGTTTAGAGAGTTAGAATATCCTTACAATGGTATTTTTGGGACCCAAATAAAGCGATCGATATAGGGGAGTGGTCGATCTGTGGAGAGGTCGTATAGAGAGGTTTTACTGTATATTATAATGATCAACCTAATATATTTATCTAAGAAATATGACGGAAACTCAAAAGCATCGGATCATGACATTTTTAGTAACACTGGCTAAGTGCACTCACTTTACTTGGAGTCCCCAGTTTGATTGAATTCTAAAAATAAGAGAAGGAATATTGCCGATGGAACATACCTTCAAGCAGCTCAGGCTGTAGTGAAGCCTACTTTGTAGGGACATGGGATCAAGGAAATGGAGGAGGTCAGGTATATGATTGCGACCTGGATAATGGACAGAGATGGATGCCTGCTGGTCCTTGGGTAGTTTGAAGCTTAGCGCACTGTGAGAATGGTTTGAGAATGATATGGGAAGTGTGGTGGTCTGGAGGATTAAGGGGACAATGTAGTCTGATCATCGACTTGTTAGTTGTTGTCGATGTTGCTTGGTTTGTTGGGGTGCTAGTCTTTACCTCATAGCGTCATCTAAGGTCATATCAGGACAGATACCCACTTGTGACTGTGTGCATTCATAGTGACTTTGACTGTGGGAAAGTGCCTATAAAACTTGTTAAAAGACCCTTTGCTGCGTGAATATGGCCTATGCTGCCCGCACGGCGTAAAGCAACCACCAATCAATCAATCAAAAGCTTATCGGAAAGAGTAACCTATGTGGTGGCAGCGGGTTTCCTCCAAAGAAATATGTCAGAATCAGGGTTGGCAGTTTCTGCTGCTTGCCGGTTTTTGCCATGGCTGAAATAAGTTTCTGCAGAAATATGTTTCAACCATCATTTTGGCAAAAATGGCAGAAATAGTCCTGTAGACCATGTATTACAGTCAAAATTGGCAGTTACATATATCCTCGAATAGCCTTTGAATAGCCATATCCCTTGATTAGCCACCACCCTAATCAGAGCCTTGAAAAAAATAACCGCCATTCTTGAATTTCCCTCCCTCCCCCCCACCCAAATTTCCATATGCATCTCCATATTATAGTTATATGAAACCAAGTTTTTTCTCAGCCTTACACTGTCCTAAATGGCTTAGGTATGACACCAGAGGTGCGACCTGAGGTGTGAACTCAGGTGCCTCCAGAGGTGTGAACTGAGCTACCATCAAAGGCCTGACCTTTGATAGCTAACATCAGAGGGCAGCCCCTTGATTTTGTTTTTCAAATCAGTTGTTTCTACCAATTTCTGTTCTTGAAACCCTAATAAATTCTAAGCTAGAAATCCATAAGAAGCTCTCTCACGAGCTTACTTTAAATTTAGAACTTCAATTGCTGAGCCAGTGGCTGCACCATTTTCAATAGACCCCATTTCTGGAATTGTCATCTCTGCTGGAGGAAAGCTAGTTTCTGCTGGCAGAAAGCTAGTTTCTGCCACTTTCTGCCTGCCGTGGGGCAGAAACCCAACCCTGGTCACAATGACCATATGTTTGACGTCCAATAGCCGAAGATACGAAAATCAATATGCTCTAGAGGCATTGTTAAATAAAATAAGCTTTACTTGACTTATTTCATAGCTACTTTGTAATCTTTGTACTCATAATGTGTGTGTTAGGGGGGGTGGGGCAGTCACAGTGTTAATGATACCAGAAATTGCTGTCAATGTTTATATCAGGGGGTGAGTTGTTGCAGGAGAGGGGTAAGGGGTACTCATAGTACTATTAATGGTAGCAAAAGAACAAACTCACTGCGTTAGTAATAGGAGGCGGGACTCACAGTGTTAGTGACATCGAAAGTTGCTGGTAATCAGTGTCTGTATAAGGAGATGTGTTGTTGAGGGAGGGGGTGTGGGGTACTCACAATATTAAACCTGCATAGTCCGATGAAAACATTACATTTTCAAAATCAAGACAATTATCTAGATTTGATTCTACATATCTAACTTAGAAATTGATGCACTTATTAAACACTTGTCGCCACAGACAGGGAAATACTGAGTCAATTTAAAGAACCTGTTGCTGCAGAAGCCCATGGTGTCAGAGTTTTGGTGTGGTTGCCAAGATTAGTTTTGGTTGCACTTCAAACATCTAAAAGGTTAGCCATTTAAAATAGAAGTTCCTTCAAACTAATGGACGGTAAAGTATAACGATCAACCTAATATATTTATCCTAGAAAACGACAGAAACTCAAAACCATCGGAGTATGCAACTTTAATAATAGCAGGCAGAGGATATCACTCACCATTTTAGTGATGTCAGAACGGGGGAGGCACTCACAGAATTAAGGCTTATCAGGAAGTGGAGAGGACGGGGAGAAGTCACCGAGTTAATGCTATTAGAGGGGTGCACTCACCGTGTTAATGCTATAAATAATATAAGTAGTCTGAACAATAAATGATGATTTACTCCAATAACAGTCACACCGTCATTCATGCTAGCTGTCTTCCAATTTATCTAATATTCCAATTTGGATAAATACTTCTTGAGAACCCTGAATAGCCCATGCTGGCCTCAGCTATTATCCTCTCAATAGCTTCTCGTTGGCCCAAAGTCTAGTTTCTGCCAACTGAACACCTTTCCTCGACTACAATAGACTTTTTTTTTTTCAACGGAGCATGCTGCACAATAGGTTGGTTGGTTGTTGGAGTTTTACGTTCTGGCAACATCAAAGGTAATATCAGGATGGGTACCGACTTGTGACTTTATATTGCTGCCCCACTGGGAGACCAGGCCTCCAGCACCATGACCTGATATCCCATTCAGTCACATTATCCTGACGCTGAGCTAACCAGTCCTTACCCTATCCTATTAATGACAAACGCCAGGCTAGGAAGTGACAAGTATCAATTTTAAAGTCATTGGTTTGACTTGACAGGGAACCGAACTCCCGATCTTCCGCACGCGAAGCCTGCGCTCTACCGATTTGTCCACCACGTTCGGTACAGGTACACATACCAAACTAAGGTTAGATTAAATTATCAGGGTGTAACTCTGCATGTGGTCATGTGCGAATGGACTTTTCCGAAGCGAGGCTGCGCTGACCTGTTAGTAAGACTGGCGGGTCTGGATTAATCTCAGTGACAGATGCTGAGAGGCTTTGGTGCTGTGCCGAGTGCTATTATTCACATGGTGCCTGCTCGTTAGCCTAATTACAACTAACCGTCAACACATAGGTGTCATGCAGCGGCCACTGGCAACCAGCGAACACAAAGCACGCTGTGGGGAGGAGGAAGAGGAGGAGGAGGGTGGCTCCTGACCCGCCGCACATTCACTCGTGTTCTGATGTGTATACATAATGTGTGTCAAATGACAGACTGACAAGCATACAGATGCCCACATACACAGACACTCCCATACAACACTCAACACTCACCCACCCAACACCCATCCACGCCACCTATCCACATATACAGTTTTTGATCTACGACGATATATTAACTGTAAGTATTTGTTGGAATATGGTGCAGTTTGGTTATGATACCGTATAGCACATTTTGATAAAGTTTTTAGAACTTTGAGATGTTATTTGTTACTTTTATGGATGTTTTACGATTTGTGAAACATCGATAGAACAAAGCGCCATTTTTTCCTTTGTTCTACAAGCCGCCTGTTGCCGAACGGAGAGCGATGTGGTTGGAGCCACATCTCGTTGGGATTTTATCCTCGGTTTCCTTTATGGATTCTCGTTGGGATTTTATCCTGGGTTTCTTTTATGGATTCCCACATTTTTTAGGCATACCTCCGAGTTTCGTAGCATTTTCTCCAACTTGTTGGCGCAGTAGCCACAGGAGGGAGAAGTGTAAGGAACAGAGAGTGTGGGAGGCTACCGATTCACTGGTCCCTACCCCTCGTTTGGTTTTGGTTTCGATACCATATACCTTCAACATTACACATTGTAGTAACTTTCTTTCGATTGTTACAGAATTCCGATGTCTATGAAGTGGAGTAAGCCTGGAGCTGTAGCTCGGGTGACAGATGACTATGACTCGTCACCGGTGGTGACAGTGCTGCCGTCTCCGGAGCATGTAATTTCAGAAGAGGTCAGTGGGCCAGAGGTGCCAACTGCGGCCCCGTCTGATTTAGAGTCTAGATTGACGCGGTTGTTGGAGACAAAACTCGAGGAGTTTCGCCCGGCCAGATCTCGCGGAAGAATGAGGCCGGCTCCTGAATGGGACGAATCGGACTGGGAAGACGTCTCAGGGATATCAGGTCATGCAGCTGGTGGCTTGGTCTCCCAGTGGGGCAGCACTATAAAGTCACCATGAGTGCGCACTGTTACAAGTCGGTACCGTCCTGATATAACCTTAGATGTTCCTATGATGTAAAACAACAACAAACATGAATAAAGGAACAGCAATATGAGTGCGTTGAAGATGTATATAATCTCTGGCTATAGGTTTATCATATAACAAAATAAATCGTGGTCAGAGTGAGGGCCAGACCCAGACATGTTACCACGTATACAGACAGGTGGCGCCAGAATCAGCCTGAGGTTACACAGTCGATGATGACAATAATAAGAATACTAAAACCTAGAGAACTGAAGTGGAAAGCTTCCAATTAATTATACTTGTATAATGCTTATACATCACATATATAATATGAAGGCAAGTGATGGTTTCATCAATCCAAATGGCAGAAACTCCCGCGGATGGCGCTGTGAAAGCGAGTCATGGGCCAAATGGCTGACCCGCAGCACAACCATAGGTGATATTTGATTGGTATACATATATATAAGTATATAAATGATAAATAAATAGGTAACAGATATATAATAAGTACTCCGCCCATTTATATTCGCATAACTCATTATATTCAATAGTCTACTTGAATGTGTGTATGTGTTTGGAACGTAACAGTGGTTAGGTGCTGTGCTGTCCTGTCTGTGGGAAAGTGCATATAAAAGACCCTTTGCTACTTATCGGAAAGAGTAGCCTGTGTGGCGGCAGCAGGTGTCCTCCAAAGAGATATGTCAGAATGAATGTTTGACTTCCAATAGCCGATGATAAAATTCAATGTGATCTAGAAGCATCGTTAAATAAAACAAACTTTGTTTATGAACGTGGATCTGGCTAGTAGTAGTAGTATAGGGTATTGGTGTTTGGATCAGGTTAGTATTGCGGGGCAGTGATGTGGTGGGTTAGGGAGTGATGTTTAGGTCAGGCCATTACAAATATTAGTATGAGCGAGTGCTGTTTGTGTCAAGCTAGTAGTATATATTATATATATATATGCCTGTTCGACCGGATAGTTTGAACCAGGCTAGTACTAGTAGCAGTAGTAGTGTTTATATAGTGTATATAGTGTGTATATGTATGCCTGTTTGATTTGAAGGTTTGAACCAGGCTTGTAAACAATGAACCCCCTTATAGCATAAATTGGGAATTAACGCGATGATTCATTGGCCCCAGAATGATTTAATTCAAAGGAAATTCACTAAACTGAACCCAGATTTAACGCAACCCTGCTGTTTTCAGGATGGCATTGTATGGACCCGAACGATCGCGTTATAACGGGTTTTCACGGTAAATATACCAGTGATCTCTGCCAATAGGATAGAGCAGCAGGAGTTGCAGACCCCCCCCCCCCCCCCGCCCCCCCTGCAGACACACGCCCCCACCCTGCAGACACACACGCCCCCACACATGCACACACACACACACACACACACGCACACACTCACGCACTAACTGCCATCACCCCATCCAGCTCTCCTCCCAATACTGGCATTCCTTCCCATCCCGTCTCCCTACTCACAGCCCTATAATCTCCATTCCTCGCCCTTGTCCTCCAACCAGTCCATTTCACTTTCTCTCTCTCTCCCAGCAGGCCTACCCGTTTCTCCTCTTTCATTCAACCCTTCTTCCCTCTCTAGCTCAACATCAGACTCAGCCCCACCGCCAGCGTGTCCGTTCTCCTCCCTCCCTCTTTCCCTCCCTCCTTCCCTCCCCTCCACATCCATCCTCCACCTCCCTCCATCCCTCCCTCTTTCCCTCCCCCTTCCCTCACCCTCCACATCCATCCTCTCGCTCCCTCCCTCACTCCCTCCATCCCTCTTTCCCTCCCTCCTTCCCTCCCCTCCACATCCATCCTCCACCTCCCTCCCTCCTTCCTTCCCTCCCTCACCTTCCACATCCATCCTCTCGCTCTCTCCCTCGCTCCTCCTCCCTCCCTCCCTCCCTCCCTCCCTCCCACCCTTCCTCCCTCCCTCCCCTCCCCCCTCCCTCCCTCCCTCCTCCCTCCCTCCCTCTCCCCTCCACATCTATGCTCTCCCTCCCTCCCTCCCTCCCTCCCTCCCTCCCTCCCTCCCCTCCTCCCTCCCCCCCCCCTCCCTCCCTCCCTCCCCCCACCCCCATCCCCCCTACCCCCACATCCATCCTCTTCCTCCCTCCTTCCCTCCCCCCCTCGCTTCCTGCCTCCTTCCTCCCTCTCCCTCCACATCTATCCCCTCCCTCCATCCCCCCCCTCCTTCTTCCCTCCCTCACCCTCCACATACACCCTCCCTCTCCCTCCTCCTACCTCCCTGCCTCCACCCTCCCCTTCCCCCTCCACATCTATCCTCCCACCCCCTTTCTCCCTCCCTCCCTCGCTCCGACCATAACCTCTCCCGCTTCCCCTCCCTTCCACCCCTGCCTACCCCCTCCCTTCCTCCACTCCCTCACTCCCCCAACCCCTCCCATCCCCCTCTGAGGCATAAGGACACTTCCCGGTGCACGACATCACCAGCACATTTCCATTTCCGCTCCTGCGGGCAGAGTTCAATAATCAATCAATCGTTCAGTCGAGGCAGGGGACGGCGGGGTGGGGGGGGGGGGGAGGGAGCCCTGGCTGGGCATTTGGCGCTATGGGCCGTCACCCATTACGGTGGGAGTAGCACCAATAAAGGCGCTACCGGTTGTGTGTGGATAACCCGGTGAACCCAGGGTGTGCTGTTAATCTGTCAACATGGTCGCCTCTCACATACACGTAGACATCCGCGCCTCTCACGTGTAAAGCGCCACACCAGACGGGATGGCCGAATGAGTTGAGCGTCCGTCTCCCGTTTTGGTAGATCGTGTGATTCGAACCCACAGGTTTGAACCCTGGTCGAGTCAAACCGATGACTTAAAAATGAATACTTGTTACTTCCTAACCAGGCGCTCGCATTATTAGGATAGGCCAAAGGATTGATTGACTCAGTGTCAGGATAATGTGACTGAGGGGGGTATCAGATCATGGTGCTGGTGGCCTAGTCTCCCAGTGGGCAGCACTATGAAGTCACCATGAGTGCACACTGTCACAACTCAGTACCTGTCCTGATATGACCTTAGAGTTAGATGTTGCCAGGATGTAAAACTTCAACAACCAACACATGTAAAGCGCCACACCAGATGGCTGACTGGTTGGGCGCCCCCCTCTCAAGTTGGAGGATCGTGGGCTCGATTCCCGATCACTTTAAACTTAATGCAAGGCACTTGCATCCCATCATCAACACACACATGCCGACTGATGATGCGGTCAAACTAAGCCTTATTTATTTAGGTCACGATACAAGCATTAGTTTTTGTTTATTGCCCAACTGTATTGCTATAAATTATGTCAATCCATATATCCTGCACTTATTACTCTATCAATTATCATCCCCCGGTGTATGCATCAGGAAATATTTATTGTTGAATTTAAAAAAGAATTATTACCTTGGTACTACCCTCTGCCTACTCGTAGTCCAGAGAGAAGGAAGCACATCCGTGTCCAGCAATTAGCATAATCTACTCACAACGGGAGGACGTTTGTTGAGTAGCTCCGGCAGTTTTTCTACATTAACTACTAAACCAACAAGGTTAGTATCGTTTTTGACTGGATACATTGGTATAGTTCATGTTAGCATTCACAGACATAAAGTTTTTATAACTTTTCATGAAGAATCGACTAAGTTATAGTTTAATTACGATTTGTCGTAACATTGTTAGAACAATGCAGCCATTGTTCTTTGTAATGCCGCCCATTACCGAAAGGAGAGATGTGTGGCAAGAGCCAATTACATCATTAGGATTTATTACTGGGTTTCTTTGAAATTCCCCAAATTGTGTAGGCGTACCTCGGAGTCCCATAGTGTTTTCTCCAACTCGCTGGCCACAAAAGCCACATGTGGGAGAAGTTTATTGGACAGAGAGTGTGGGATGGTACCGCTACACTGGTCCTTACCCCTCATTAGGTTTCAGTTGGTTGTCCATACCATTTACCTACGAAGTGAAAAATTAGCCACACGCCTGTGTTAAGAACGGTTTAAATAGGGATTTAACACCAATAGACACATTTGGTATATAATATTTATTGTTTGCTTGTGTCATGTGCACCTCAAACCTTACCTAACCTTTTGGTTTTGGGTTCCTTACAGAATCCCAGCGATGGCTATGAAGCGGAGTAACGCGGACCCACCTTGCCAGGGGAGCGAAGACGAAGATCTGTCACCGCCATTATGGGTACAAAGGTCACCAGAACAAAGGGATTCTGGGGAGGTGGGGGGCTCTGAGGCCAGGCCAGCTGACCTAGATGAACGGGTCATGCGGCTGGTGCAGCTCAAGCTGGAGGAGTTGCTCTCCACTAAGCCATACGCTGCCAGGAGGAAGCAGCCAATTATGTCGGAAGACTCCGATTGGCAGGACTACTCCAAACCTCAGGACTCTTCGGATGAAGAATCCCAGGAAGAGGTGATTGTGCCTGCACTTAAGCGCAAGCACAAGAAGAAGGCAGAGTCGTCCGAAGGTGACAACTTCACCAGGGCACGCAAAAAGAAGCCACTGGTGAAGAAAGCCAAGAAGAAGTCGAAGAAGACTAAGAAAAGCAAGTCTTCTTCTTCGGACTCTTCGTCCGACTCATCCTTGACAAATTCGGACTTTGAGACTGAACGGGTGGGCAAATATGCCAAACTCAGTGGAAAGGTGGTGAAGAAGATCAAGGTCCTCAAAAGGAAGAAGATCCAGACCACTACCATGATGCGGAAGACCATACAGGGCCACTTCCATACCTTCAAGCTGGCGGAGGTTATTATGAAGCTGGCGGAAAGGTTCACGGGGATTAAGGGCATCCCGGAGTCGGCCATCAAGGAGATGGATGCTGATGTCAAACTCAACGAGGATCGGAAGAAGTTTGAGGGAGTCCTGCATACAGTACACAAAGGGGTACTAGCAGCTCTGTCAGCTATTACGCCGATTGCCAACCGCATGATGACAGAGAACAAGTTCTCCTCCCTGTGTAAGGAAATGGATGGGGGAATTGCGCTGCTGACAGCGACCAGCAATTTCCTATCATACCGACGCTTTGAGAACATCTTCAAGGCCGTCTGCACCGATGCAGGGAAGGATGTGGCTCGGTCCAAGAAGGTCTTGGACAATGATGGGAAGGAATATACGCTATTCCTTGCCGCCAAGCCTGTCAAAGGCCAGCCATTCGACAAGACCAAATATATACATATATATATATATGTGTGTGTGTGTGTGTGTGTGTGTGTGTGTGTGTGTATATATATATAAAGCTAGTATACTGAGTAGAAATTCTGGGACATTGTGCTGGTGTTGTAGTAGCCCGGTATCCCAATATTACAGCACTATGAATCCGTCATGGATGCACAGTCACAAGTTGGTGTCTGTTAAGATATATAACCTTAGATGTTGCAAGTGCGCCTCACACACAGACACACACAGACGCATACAGACACACACACACACAGACACACACACACAGACACACACAGACAGACACACACAGACACAGCGTTCTACTACCATGACACCACCTACTAAACTGCCTACCTACTCCTCCCGCCATCCTCGTACCATTCTCTCCATCAACTGCACATCTGCACCAGCGCCCTCAACCTCTACCCATCCACACATACGCACACATACACACACACATGCACACACACACACACACACACCATCCCAGCAACACACATTCCACCGGCTCACCATTTGCCCGCATCGACTCTTCCAAGTAAGCCCACCACACAACCACTCGAAGCCCATATGTATACCGTCCGCACAGATATATGCTGCAAACTGTGCATCTCACTCCTCTATCAACTGGGCGTGGTAGCCCAATTGGTAACAGCGCTACCTCCCCAGCTGAGTCAAACCAATGACTTACAAAATTGATACTTGTCGTTACCTAGCGTGGCACTCTGCGTTAATATGATAGGGAAAGAACTGGTTAGGTTAGTTCAGTATAACGGATAATGTGACTGATTGGGATGTTGTGTCATGGTGCTGGCAACCTGGTCTCCCAGTGGGGCAGTCCTATACAATTGCGATGAGAATGCCCTGTCATAAGGCGGTACCCGTTCATGATATGAATTTATGTGTTGCTAGGGAATACAATCCAATCAAACAAACACACAAACAAACCCTGCTCTACCCCTCAGCACGGCTTCAAACGCTCCTACTCTGAGCACCCTCTCCATATTGTGCCCCCCTCCTCCCCCCACACACCCTCACTCCTCCCATCCCAATGATTACCCCTCTTCAACCTCTTCATTAACCCCCCCCCCCCCACCCCTCCCCTACTCCACTCCAAAATTACAGTGTCCGTGCGACAATCGTCCAATTTCCACTTATTATCGCCCATATTGCCATGCCGTCCCTAACCTTTCGACGCCCACCCCAAATTGAAGCACCCCCCGAACAACTTAAGGCCCTGTCACACTACGACGTTTCCGCCGGCGCGCCGGCAACGCGCAAAATATTTGCAACCCGTCGGCACGCGGTCAACTCTTCGGCGCTTTGGGAGAAAGTTTGACGCGGCGCAGCGTGTTAGTGGCGGGTTGGAGGCGCGTTATTGGCGCGTTATTGGCGCGTTATTGGCGCGTTTGTAGCGCGTTAGTGGCGCGTTATTGGCGTGTTGTCGGCGCGCTGTCGGCGCGCTGTCGGCGCGTTGACGGCGCGTTGGTGTCGCGTTTTTACCGTGTCAACGCGTACATACCCGCCAGCAACACGTTAGGACGCGCCCGCAGCGCGTCCACACCGCGTGGCCAACGCGTCTAGGCGCGCCGGCAACACGTCCAATGCGCCGAGACACGCTGGAGCAACGCCAATGGCGCGCCCACAACACGTCGATGGGACGTTCCCGACGCGCCGACAGAATGCTCGGATTTTGGGGGAAAAAAAACCAACGTTAACCGACGTTGATCAACGTCCTGCCAGCGTTCCGCCGGCGCGCCGCCAACGCGTGTCGACGTGTTAGTAACGCGTCCGTAACGCGCCCTCGAACACGCTGCCGCGCGTTGCGGCCCGTCGAAAATTTTGTGCAAGCACAAAACCTAGACGCGTCCCGACGCGCGCCGACGCGCGCCGACGTGTCCATTCACAAGTTGCTATGTACCGACGCGCCGGAAACGCGCCCGTAACGCGCCGGTAACGTACCGGACGTGTACCGACGTTTCGACCAAAAAGGCAACACGTCGACGCGCGTTGGTGGGAAACGTTGTAGTGTGACAGGGCCTTTACCCACAGCCCTGCCTCCCCCCTCCACACACACACACACATACACACACACACACACACTCACACACACACACTACCTTGCACACACACATACACACATACACACATACACACGCACTGCCTTGCACACCCGACCGCCCACATGTGATTTGTTCAATTTAGCGCTTATAGCCTGATGAAGCCGGTGTACCATAAAACACTCCATATTTGGTTAGTCATGTTTCAACTAAATGTCGTCTGCTCTTATTAACTTAAGAAGGCCTGGCTGAAAATGAGTAAATCCCTCCCCCTCCCCCCTCACTAACTGGCAATCATTCATTTTCAACAAATGATCAGTTTGTGAGTGTTTCAGACTGGATGTCGTAATTAAGGTTACAGCAGACGACATTTAGTGCCAGTTCGTTGCGCTGCGCGGGCTGGTGCTTAAAACAGGACGGGCGCTGTCAGTAATTGATCAAATATCGAGCCCGCCTATCATCTGCCAGGCAAGTGAAGGGTGGGTGGAAGTTGCTGGGTGTGGTTTGTACCCGACATACTAGGAATACCGGTTCCTTTAGTCGGGATCAGCTTTTAGACGGGACGTGATGGCCGAGTCAGTTAAGACTTAAGAGCGCTGGCTGGTTGTGGGTTTGAACCTCGACTGAACCAAACCTGTGACTTACAAACTTGATATTTGTTATGATCTAGGCTGGTCCTCGGTGTTAAGGGGCTGTCACATTAGGGTTTTTTGGGGGAGCGTATAGCCGCTTAAGCGCGTTACGTCATATACGTCGGTATACGCCACCATACGCTACGCATACGCCGCCATATGCCGTCATACGCCGATCCTCCAACAAGCCTGTTTCCTTGCTCAAAATTTTCAGCGTATGGCAGCGTATGGATCATACGCTGCTCATACGCTAGGCGTATGCTATGCATATGGCGGCATAGGTTGTGCATAGGTTAGGGGTACGTCGGCATAGGTTGCGCGTACGCTGGATTGACACCCGCCGGGTGTCTCTTGCGTACCCCCAACGTTCTGTAAAAGTGGTGTCACACTACGGTGTATGGTGTTAGCGCATGGATTTTCGACCCATACGCCGTCATACGCTTCGCATACACTATGCATACGTTATACATATGCCGTCATACGCCCTCATACGCGTGTCCGTCCAAATTTTTTTTGAGCATGCTCAAAAACTTTCGGCGTATGGCAGCGTATGGCTCATACGCTGCTCATACGCTCAACGTACGCCAACATAGGTTACGCATAGGTTGGGCGTACGCTGAACTTGTCAATCACAACTGTCAAACCTCATCACAGTACATAGGTCGGGATACGCTTTGAATACGCCGCCATAGGCTAGGGGTAGGTTAGGCATAGGTTAGGCATAGGTTAGGCATACACTTCAGATGCCGCTGGGACCTTGGGGCGTAGTGTATGACGGCGTATGACGGTGTATGGGTCAAAAACCGCATACGCCGGCATACGCTAACGCCATACGCCATAATGTGACAGGGCCTTTACTACTATACTAGAAATAGAATAGGGCAAGGACTGTTTTGGTCAGTATCAGAATAGTGTTATATTGGATCGTGGTGCTGCTGCCCGTGGTCACTCAATATGGAAGCACTATAAAGTCGCCATGAATTCGCATTACCCCAAGTCATTACCCGGCATTATATGACCTTAGATGTTGCTAGGATGTAGAACCCCAACAGATAATCCTTTATTTAAGAAAAGCAGGATAATCTAGAAGCACAGTCCATAGTCCGATGCAAGCATCACATTAAACAAATCAAAACACTCATCTAGATTGTATCCTATATATCCAACTTAGATGTATAGAGGCTCACTTATTGAAGGTTTCTTGCTTGATAAAAGAGGATATTAAGTACATTTAATATAACCTGTTACTGCTGAAGCATGTGGTGTCAGAATTCCAGCAAGCATTCCAGAATTAATTTAGCATGTTTTCACTTCAAATATTTCCAAAGTTAACAATTTATTATAAAAGTTACTTCAAACTGAAGTAAGGTCGATTTTGACAATTAGTCTAATATATTTATCTTTAAAAAAAAAAGAAGGCATGAACTCAAATCCATCGGACTATGCAACTTTTATAAAGAGAGAAATACTGGATGATAGATGACTAGTGGTTGGAGTGGCCGCTTCTCCCAGTTGGGGATTTTAAGATCGATCTCTTGCCGAGTCAAACTGAAGACCTAAAAATTTGGTACTTGTTGCTACCTTGGCTGGTGCTTGATATTGCTTTTAGCGACAGACTTTTCACAATTATACGGTAGTGTTAAATATATACTGGAAATCCGTTTCTCTGACCGACTGCTCATTTGAATATTGACTTCGGAGGATGACGTCATTCGTGGAAAACTCTATTGGCATGTGTCATTTTAGGCATCGTTACTTGGGTGACCTAGTTAGTTACCTCACTGGTTTCTTAATGATGGGACCGGACCCAGTGGCCGAATCGGTTAGAGTGCAGGCTTCCCATGTGGAAGGTCAGACTTTCAAATCCCAGCCGAGTCAAACCAATGATTGACAAAATTGATACTTGTCGCTACCTAGTCGGGGGCTCAGCATTACTAGGATAGAACATGGTCTGGATAATGTGACTCAGTGGGATATTGGGTCATGGTCTTTCTTTACCAGTGTGACAGCACTATTAAGTCGTCATGAGCGTGCATTGTCACAAGTCAGTACGTGCCCTGAGGTGACCTTAAATGTTGCTAGAATGAAAACCCCAACAAACCAACATATTGATACTTGTGAAAGGACACATAAATCAAGGTGGGAATCTGGGAAACAGTGGCCAAGGACAGGAGTTCACGATGTGCTTATATTCGCAAAGGCACATCACAGTTTGAAACTGATTGTATATCTCAAACTAAGCGAAAGCAGCAGCAGAGGAAAGATTGTCTCCTTAACCGACCAGACTCTCTGACGACAGCTGCACACACATCCGATGTGCCACCACATATTCCAAGCACAAATTGGACTCATTTGTCATTGACAAGTTCACAATAAATGATCAGTTGCTGTCATCATCGACATCGATGGACAACCATGAACTTGAGAATTAGTGAAACAAACTGCGATCACAAACTGTATGTACTGATTGGCTGGCAGGATCCGCATCTCTGAAATGATCTAGTTGATAGCTGATGAGCAGCCACACCAGTTTTCTAGTGATGTCACTTCTTGTTCTCTGAGCAGTGTGAACCTTCTCTTTGATCATATTATTTATTAATAAATACACACTTGCAACTTTTGGAAGCTCTGGAGAGATGACCAAATACCATTGTTGTGCTGTCAACTGAAATACTAGCAGTGATAAATATCTGACAATCGAGAAATTTCTGTGGATGCGTGATATTTCTTTCTAGTTTCCCAAATTAAAACATGAGCAGTATGGCAGCATGATGGACTGAAAGAATAAGATGCGAATTGGTAAGAGCGCAGGCTTTCCATGCGGAACGTCCAGAGTTTAAATTCTGGCTGAGTCAAACCAATGACTTACAAAATTGATACGCGTTGCTACCTAGCCTGGCAGTCTGCATTACTAGGATATGACAAGAACTGGTTAGCTCAGTATCAGGATAATGTGACTAAGTAGGAAATCAGATTATGGTGCTGGTAGCCTGATCTCCCAGTGGGACAGCATTATGAAGTCGCCATGAGTGTGCACTGTCACAAGTCGGTAACCGTCCTGATATGACCTTAGTTGTTGCCAGGACATAAGACTAAAACCCCAATAAACAAGCAAACGGTTATTTATACAACAGTGCTTACAACCTGTAATATATGCGTAAAAGTTATCCAGGCACAAGCAGAGAACAAAGAATATGTAAATGAGAAGACGTCAGAGGCACAGGGTGGCAGCGGTTCAGGTTCCTGTACAGTGAATAAAGCATTCACTATCCAGAAGTCAAAGTGTTCAGACGTCATACGCCTCGTTTTTGATCATGTGTGAACAAGCTCCATTACAATGCTATCATTGGGGCCGGCTTTCTCTACAGGGTGGTCGATAACAGACTCCATTTCCTAGAATGTTATCCGGGGATCCAGGCTAGACTTGTATTTACAATGCTGCAATGGGGAACGAGCCCATGCATGTACTTGGGTTCTTCTTCAGTGCTGGTCCTAATTGGTTGGTCCCTCACATTGTAACTGTTTTCGTCTAAATTAATTCTCTTTTTCATACCAAATGAAGAAAATTCCTTTCATTTTACCCCAAAGAAGCAATGACAGCAATCCAGTGAGAAAAAAAAATTTTGGTTTATTTTTTATTGCAAAAATAGATTCATTTGGCATTCAAATATGACAGCTAAAAATGGGAATGGAGAAACTGTACTGCTTGTGTTGGAAACTACTTCATTGTAGACCAAAATATTCAAACATAGCTAGTTTATTTGCAAAGTTGTAACATGCAAAAATGTAAGAAAACTAATTTTTAGGACTGTTGAGTGTCTGTGTGTAAAACAACGATGCTTGAAAGTGAGCATAACGCGTGTTTCATGAGGTGTCACATCATGAAACAGGCATTCACCTTCAATTTTCACAATATCCAACCATGCAAGCCAGGAAAAACCCTGCTGCTTTAAATAGCATAGCATCATAGATGCCTAGTTCTGAACACAAAAGTTATAAAATTATTTCCTAAAATGCATTAAAAGTGAAATATAAACTTTGTGTCACGGGTGAAACATGCGTAACGGTGAAAATCTATTTCGCGATACAAAATCCAACAATGATTTTCAAATATACCGTGGGTATCTACACACCTACTGATGATATGGTGTCAAGTCATAAACAGGTGTGCTATGATACTATTACTGTGGGGTGTCACACATCGATGAAGAAGAAACACGCGTTCACCTGTTGTCATCTTCATCCTCTAAGTCATCACCATATCTTTTTCTACATAAGAAAACTTATAACACTCAAAAGAAATATTTGCATACATGTAATGTGTACAAATAATGCCATGAACAAATATATATTAGCAGTGTCTAACCCAAGTCATTATTGAGTGTCACATGAAACATGCATTACATGTTACGTGAAACATGTGTTACAATTCCAAGAACATCAGAAGTTAGGGAAGTGTTCCAAGATTACTTTGAAATATGTCCATAGCATCAAAAACTAATACGCATAAATACTTTTTCATCATCTGTGATGCTTGTTTCATCATGAAGGAACAACTTTTCCTTTCCATGTAATGCATGTTTCAGTATCACAATTTTATAAGTCATCTGTTCTACTCTCAAGTGGACGGACCCTCATAAAATTGCACTTACTCCTAGTGAGTGCAGTTTAAAACCGTACTAGGAAAAAATAAAGGTCTTGTTCTAAATCTGACACTAGGCGGCTTTTTGTGTCACACAGCCTACTTAGTCACATTATCCTGATACTGAGCTAACCAGTTCTTGTCATATCCTAGTAATGCAGACTGCCAGGCTAGGTAGCAACGCGTATCAATTTTGTAAGTCATTGGTTTGACTCAGCCAGAATTTAAACTCTGGACGTTCCGCATGGAAAGCCTGCGCTCTTACCAATTCGCATCTTATTCTTTCAGTCCATCATGCTGCCATACTGCTCATGCGTAATGTTCTCCACTTAGTTGTGTTCAAAGCCACCCTGACTTATTGTCAGGGTCTAAACTGCTTTTCTTTTAACTGTGCCTTAAAATAGGATATATGTGGAACACAACAAGCCTAACTAGGATAAGCTGTGACATATTTAAGTTTTTACCCCCGATTCCCCCTTTTCAGGACCAGCAGCAAAGAAGAACCCACTTATAGTCCTAGAATTGGGAACCAGGCTAGACTTGTATTTACAATGCTAGAATGGGGAACCAGGCTAGTCTTGTATTTACAATGCTAGAATGAGGAACCAGGCTAGGCCTATATTAACAGTACTAGAATAAGAACCAGACTAGGCTTGTATTTACAATGCTAGAATGAGGAACTAGGCTAGACTTGTATTTACAATGCTAGAATGAGGAACCTAGCTCGACTTGCACTAACAATGGTAGCATGGGGAACTAGTATATGCCTGTACTTACAGTTCTAGAATATGAACCAGGCTATGCTTGTAGTTGTACTTACAATGGTAGAATGAGGAACCAGGCTAAGTCTGTACTTACAGTGCTAGAAATGGGAATTAGACTAGACTTGTATTTACAATGCTAGAATGAGAAACCAGTCCAGGCTTGTGCTTACAATAGTAGAATGAGGAACCAGGCTAGGCTCCTACTTATAATGGTAGAATGAGGAACCAGGCTAGGCTTGACTTACAATGGTAGAATGATGAACCATGCTAGGCTCCTAGTCCTACTAAGTAATTGTAGAATTAGTGCAGACCTTCCCGAGAGTGATACTTGAAAGGCGAGCCCTGGAACCAGACTAGGCTTATGCCGACCAGGTCAGTCTTACCAAAGACCCTATAACACTAAGACGGCTCACTAAGCCTGTACTGTGTAATCAAGAGAACAGCCAGTGCACCAGGTGATGAGTTTGGTCATTTTGATAGTATTGGAGTGTCAGAAGAAACCCTGCTGTCACTTGGTAGGTGTGTGGTGGGGGTTTCGGGATGTGGTGGGTGTGTAGGTATGTGTGTGGTGGGAGTGTATGTGTGTGGTGGGGGTTTAGGGATGTGGTGGGGGTATAGGCATGTGGTGAGGTGTTTAGGTGTGTGTGGTGGAGGTTTAGGGCTAGGGTGAGGCTGTAGGTGTGTGGTAGGGGTTTAGCGATGCTAAGGATTGTGAGGTGCCGCTCTGCAAGACCCCTACAACTCCACCACAAGCCACCTACACCTCCACCACACACACCTTACACACCCACCACACACACCGACACCTACACCCCCACCATATCCACCTACACCCCAACCACACACACTGCCAACCCCCACCACACAGAATGTGTGTATGGTAGCAGGGGTGGGTGGGGTGGAGAAGTGGAGGGGCAGGGTGGGGGTAGTGGTGGTGATGGGAGTTCTATAGGAGTAGCAACACACAACCAATGGGAACCTCCCTTTCGCGTTTGTCTCGCGGGCGGAAGTGATGTCAGACCGTTAATAAATCCAGGCACCTTGAGAGCCAGTGAGGTCGGTGTGGGTGGGTGGGTGGGTGGGTGACTGGGTGACTGGGCGATTTCGTGAGTTACTGAGGTTTTTATTACTGTCTATAATAAATGCAGAGTGCAAGCCCCCTGGATATGATAAGTGATATATGCACATTAGCCCTGTGGAGACTGTGACCATTGAACCGTGGCTATAATTATGGATTGATTCGTTGTTTTTATGTACCAACTTGGAAACCACCACCAGTGAGCGCTCATATGCTTTGAAATTTGCCATGAGCAGATATGGAAACAGCGTGAAGCGCAGTCGTCTGTGACTTACAATAAAATATGAAACAAGAAAAAATTAACTGTTTAGATTTGCCACAGGTTGTGGCGATGGTAACCCTGGCTCTCGTTCCAGCTTAATAAAATAGTAAAGAAGCAAAACAATCATATTTTATCTCTCTGGGCTCTCTCCAAGGTTAGCTTAAAGCTGCATAATCATGTAGTAATAGTCCATTATGAGCCCGACTACCACATGGTGCCCGTCGCGGCTGCGCTGAGCCATGCCGATAAGAAGTATCGGCAGGTGGCAGCACGCTAGGAACAGCCATGGTGGGGCGTAACCCTAAGGCCGGTGCACTGGCTGTTTCCAAGGTTATTTCAGCCATTATGTGTGACTCAGTTGGACAGTGACAGGTCACTTCTATTTTGATAATGGTGGAATAAACGAGGGGGCGGCCCGCTCTTTGAAGCAACTTCGGCATTACCTGTTTTATTCCTCAGGCGGAGTAACAGTTCATTATAATCTGATGAAATAAAAATAAATTACTCAACACAGATGGATACTTGGATTTTAGCCTCCACATCTAACTTAGATACTGGTGTACTCATTAGATATTCATTGGCGTTGGTTGCACATGTGAGTGTGAAATGTTGCTACACTTGAATATGGGCAAACAAAGCTTATATCTGAGACTGTCTCAAAACCTGATAAGCAATATGGGACAACACTTTGTCCATTGTAACGATCAACATACTATCTGCTTATGCATTTGCTCAGGATAAACTGATTTGTTTTTTACATGGTGTTTCATAATCCCAATAGAATACATATTGATTTGAAGGAAATGTCCTTGTGTGTTCAGTGTAACCGTTTCTGTGCTGTTTTGTGTCAATCGTTACAATGGACTAAAAAAAAAGAAGAGGTATCACCTTTTGAGACAGGCTCATCTATCATTTTGGGGTGTATCCCAAAATTAATTTCGCATGTTTTTAAATTAAAATATCTCCTAAGTTAACCTTTTAAATAGAAGTTACTTTGAACCAGAAGCAGATTATAATGACCAACATGAGGTGGTTGGCTGGTTGGTGGTTGGAATTTTACATCCTGGCATCATCTAAGCTAGGTTCGAGTCCCGGTCGAGTCAAACCAATGACTTTAAAATTGATACTTGTCGCTTCCTAGCCAGGCGCTCAGCATTATTAGGATATGGCAAGGACTGGTGTGCTCAGTGTCAGGATAATGTGACTGAGTGGGATACCAGGTCATGGTGCCGGCGGCCTGGTTTCCCAGTGGGACAGCACTATAAAGTCGCCAGGAGTGCGCACTGTTACAAGTCGGTACCCTTCCTGATATGACCTTAGATGTTGCTAGGGCGTAAAACAACAACAAACAAACAAATCTAAGCTAGGTTTGTCAGGACGGGCCTGTCTTTATTGCACATTATTCATATTTTAAATTTCGCTGCCGGTACCTATTTATATTGTTCTATATCCGCCAGAAACAGTTTCTTCCACAATACCACCATGATACTACCTTAAAAGTTCATCTAGATAGGAAATAAGGGGTCACTGTTGTTATTTAGATTCACACAGTGCATTATATAGCACATATATAAATATACATACATCTATATATATATATATATATATATATATATATATATTTATTGATACACTATATCAGTATATGTATATATATTTATTTACACATATAAATAAATAAACATATTTATTTATATATTAAATAAACACGCAGACACACATATGAATATGTGTGTATTTATTTTCTGTGTGGGTGTACGTATATTAAATGAATGGAGAATGTTAGTAGCATATTCTTTGTTGTAGTCGTGATTAGAGGCTATGCACTTAAAAAGAAGAAAAGAAACGTAATCGGAAATGGTGTCGGAATCTCTCCCTTTGTCCGAACTGTCTGTCAGTAATCACTGCAGCTTTAGCAGTTAGCAACGGTCGGCCAGAGAATGTCGGAATGGTTGTATGTGAGGGTGATGGCAGGGGAGTTGGGGGGGGGGGGGGGTGCTTCTTATGGGTGAGAGGGGCTGGCAACGGTAAGCATGAGAATGTTCAATTTATGAATGTTGAATGTTGACTTTAAAAAAAAGAAGAAAAGTTGCCTATTCCGATGGTTTTGAGTTTTTGTCATTTTATTAGATAAATACATTAGGTTGATGTTTATAATCTATCTTACTTTAGTTTGAAATAACTTATTTTCAATGGTTAACCTTTGAGATATTTGAAGTGCAAATATGCCAAATTAATTTTGGTAAGCACTCCAAAGCTCTGACACCATAGGCTTATTGCCTTCTATGTGACGACAAATGCTTAATAAGTGCAACAGTATCTAAGTTGGATATGTACAATCAAATATAGGTCAGTGTTTTCGTTTTGAAAATTTGAGAGACAGATATATATATATATATATATATATATATATATAGAGAGAGAGAGAGAGAGAGAGAGAGAGAGAGAGAGAGAGAGAGAGAGAGAGAGAGAGAGAGAGAGAGAGAGAGAGAGAGAGAGAGAGAGAGAGAGAGAGAGAGAGAGAGAGAGAGAGAGAGAGAGAGACAGAGACATGTTATGCACAGAATCCTCATACATACACAACCCTCACCCAGACACACATCGCTCACACATGTACACAGCTAACCCACAATCCTTACACATGTACATGACATATATTCACACAAGCATATACAAAACACACAACCGTCACAAACAGCTATATCTGAAAATATAGTCACCGATACAGTCACCACATAGACAGGCAGATACTATTGTACATGCATACAACATTTACACACAGGCGGGCTAATACAATCATCGTCCACACATATATTACTTACACACATACAGTCCTCACAAGACAGGTGGATACAATTATCATACACATACAATACTTACACACAGATACAGTCTTCTCACAGACACCAGATACAATCACCATACACACATACCCTATTTACACACATACATTCTTCTCACAGACAAGCAGATACAATCACCATACACACATGCAATACTTACACACAGACAGTCTTCTCACAGACAAGCATATACAATCATCATACACACATACACTATTTACACAGAGACATTCTTCTCACAGACAAACATATACAATCATCATACACACATACACTATTTACACACAGACATTCTTCTCACAGACAAGCAGATACAATCACCATACACACATACACTACTTACACACAGACATTCTTCTCACAGACAAGCAGATACAATCATCATACACACATACACTATTTACACACAGACATTCTTCTCACAGACAAGCAGATACAATCACCATACACACATGCAATACTTACACACAGACAGTCTTCTCACAGACAAACATATACAATCATCATACACACATACACTATTTACACGCAGACATTCTTCTCACAGACAAGCAGATACAATCACCATACATATACACTACTTACACACAGATACAGTCTTCTCACAGACACCAGATACAATCACCATACACACATACACTACTTACACACATACATTCTTCTCACAGACACGCAGATACAATCACCATACACACATACACTACTTACACACAGACATTCTTCTCACAGACAAGCAGATACAATCACCATACACACATGCAATACTTACACACAGACAGTCTTCTCACACACAAAATATACAATCATTATACACACATACACTATTTACACAGAGACATTCTTCTCACAGACAAGCAGATACAATCACCATACACACATACACTACTTACACACAGACATTCTTCTCACGGACAAGCAGATACAATCACCATACACACATACACTACTTACACACAGACATTCTTCTCACGGACAAGCAGATACAATCATCATACACACATACACTACTTACACACAGACATTCTTCTCATGGACAAGCAGATACAATCACCATACACACATACACTACTTACACACAGACATTCTTCTCACGGACAAACATATACAATCACCATACACACATACACTACTTACACACAGACATTCTTCTCATGGACAAGCAGATACAATCACCATACACACATACACTACTTACACACAGACATTCTTCTCACAGACAAGCAGATACAATCACCATACACACATGCAATACTTACACACAGACAGTCTTCTCACAGACAAACATATACAATCATCATACACACACACACTATTTACACACAGACATTCTTCTCACAGACAAACAGATACAATCACCATACACACATGCAATACTTACACACACACACAATCTTCTCACAGACAAGCAGATACAATCACCATACACACATACACTACTTACACACATACATTCTTCTCACAGACAAGCAGATACAATCACCATACACACATACAATACTTACACACAGATATTCTTCTCACAGACAAGAAGATACAATCACCATACACACATACAATACTTACACACATTCTTCTCACAGACAAGCAGATGCAATCATCTAACACACATACAATACTTACACACAGATACAGTCTTCTCACAGACAAGCAGATACAATCACCATACACACATACAATACTTACACACATTCTTCTCACAGACAAACAGATACAATCATCTAACACACATACACTACTTACACACAGATACAGTCTTCTCACAGACAAACTGATACATCAATCTACATGAGCATGTTACTGGCCTACGTCACTCTATTAGATCATTTCACTGCGGAGGTTCATTAGTGTTGACTGACGCTAATGGCCGCCGCCTGACCCAAGAGGCCTTCATCCCAGATTAGGCCAGGCCATAAATAACTGCCAGTTTCAAAATATACCGACTATGAATAGTCCATCATGATAGTCGTGAGTTTGGCGAGTTGGAGTAGTCATTTTCGTTGACCTTTAGGCGGGTCTACAGATTAGTAAGGAGTCCAGGTCGGGTGGGGGTTGGGGAGGGGAGGGGAGGATGGGGGCTCATTGTTCATATTCATCTTATTGATTGATGGCATTTCAAGAGTGGTCTCGACAAATTATTGGTAAGATGGCCTCTGCTTCGTGGGAAACAGATGGACTGGTCACGTGGTTCATTGCGGTCACGTGAGAGGGTTTTTAGGTCCACACCATGGGGAAAATTCGGCTCCCTTCACTCGGGTGATGCTCACAGGGAAAGAGGGATGTTGTGGGTGTGGCCTAGAGGGAGGGAGGGTGTGGGGTTAGCTGAAAGATAGAGATGTATTAAGTGGGAGGTAGTGGGGCTGGAGGATGTGGGGGGTGTTGGGCAGACATATATATATATATATATATATATAATATATGTGTGTATTACTATTAGTCTGCGCTGACCTCTCAGGCAAGGAGCCGCGTAGACAGGTGGGGTATGGATAGAGTGATGGCATCATGGAGTCTAGGTGGTGTGATGTTTAGCACTCTAGCCCAGAATGCAAAAGGTGTGGGTTCTAATCCTGCTGTAGGCACAATATTTCCCATTTCCATCACCCCCAGTAACAAATGGATATGGATAATGGAGTATATGCCGCAACAAATGGATAATAACAATAATAATATGATGATATACAGCAACAAATGAAAAATAATATATAAAACAATATTTCCCGTCCTCGCTTTTATACTCGCACAATGCTTATACTGTACATCACATAATGTGTGTGTGGCTGTGACTGAAGGTTGTGTGTGTACATGTACAATCTGGACGTGAGGTGTGTGTGGGTCTTGGTGTGTCGGTGTTGGGCGGTGGGTTGGCGGGTACGGTGTGGGTCGAGGTGCCAGCCAGTTAGACACGCTATTGCCAGACCTTTGTCTCCCAGTGCCCGCTGCTGCTGTTGCTGCTGCTGCTGCTGTTGCTGCTGCTGCTGCTGCTCCTCCTCCTCCTCCTCCTCCTCCTCCTCCTCCTATTGCTGCGGCCGAAACTGGTTTAGTTGATTTGCCACCGTCCTCATTAAGTCGTGGATTCTGCTTTTGTAACAGACATCTCTCCGACAAAACCCACCGGACGCGAGCCCCTGCGTCTGTACTCCTTCCCTGTATAGCATGCACTGTCTGTCGTGTTTGACATGTCATGCACTATCATGACTTGACAGTGTCCTTTCCCACCCACCCCCCATCTAGTAGGAGAGTAGTGAGCGATGAACTGTCCATCATCATATCCCAACCCTAAATTGACCTGCTCTGTCCAGTTCAGCCTTGCCTTCTTTGCCATGCCTTGCATTGCTTTCCTTGCCTGGATCTGCCTTGCCTTGCCTTACTCTGTCTCGCCTTGCCCTGCCTTTCCCTCCCTACCTTGCTTTACTATGCTTTGCCTTTCCCTGCCTTTCCTTGCCCTGCCATACATTGCCTAGCTTTGCCCTGCCTTTCCCTGCATTATCTTGCCTTGCTCTGCCCTGCCTTACTCTGTCTCGCCCTGCCTCACTGCTCTCAGTCCTTTCCTGTGAACAGGAATCAGCCCTTCTCTTGCTTGTCCTTTGTCCTGCCTTTCTTAGCCCATTTCTGGTCTGTCCAGCTCTGACTTGTCCTGCACTGGTCAGACATTCTCTGTCCAGCCTTGTCCTGTCCTCTGTCCTTCATTGTCCTTCCCTACTCTAGTCTGTTCTCTCCTATTTAACCCTGATTGACCCTGTTCTAGTGTATTACTGCCGTGTTTAGCCCAGTACCGACATTGTATTGTCCTGTCCTGAATAGACCTGTCCTGGGTGTATTTGTATCGGTCCTGTCCTGATTAGCCCTATCCTAGTGCATTCCACCCTGTCCTGTCCTGATCATCCCTGTCTAAGTGTATTCCACCCTGTCTTATCATGTCCTGATCAGCCCTATCCAGGTGTATTCTTCTCTATCCTGTCCTGATTAGCTCTGCCCTGGGTGTATTGTTGTCTGTCTTGTCCTGTCCTGATTATCCCTGTCCTGTTGTATCCCACCCTGGTTTGTCCTATCCTGATTATCCCTGTCCTGGTGTATTCCTCTCTGTATAATACTGTCCTAATTAGCTCTATCCTGGTTTATTCCACTCTGTCTTGTCCTGTTCTGATTATCCCTGTCCTGATGTATGCCATCATGTCCTCTTCTATCCTGCTCTATCCTGCTGACCCTGCCCTGCGCTGTCCATCCTCCCCTGCTTTATCCTTTCATGCCTGACCATATTCTTTCCTGCCCTCTCGAATATTACCAACCCTGACCTTCCCGCTACAATCCCATTCCCTCGACATATCTCCCCCCCCCCTCCCCCCTCCCCTCCCCCTCCCCCTCTCCCCCCACCCCCCTCCTTCCCCTCATCCTCCTCCCCCTCCCCGCCCCCACCTCCCTAATCCACGACGCACGCCGCGTTGCCACAAAGGCAGAGGGACTGGACAGGACAGCCTTAACCCTGTCTTTTCCACAGCTTTCAATGTAACCACACAACGGAATGAGCAGGTTGGTGCGCAGCCCGCGCGCGCAGTGTCCATTTCATCTGACAGCGGAGAGGGGGGTGAGGGGGGGGGGACGGGCAGCCTCCCTTTCCGCAACTTCCATATCTGTATCTAGTCTTCATCGCCAGTCCCCGCCGTTCCATACCTGACGTGTGGCTTCCGGTGTTGCCCACTTCCGGTGCTGCACACTTCCGGTGCTTCCCACTTCCGGCCTTTCAACAACAGCTTAGCTGTCTTTATTTTTAGCACTCTACAAAAATAAATACAAAACAAATTAAACCAATAAATAAAAAAAGGATCTTTCTATTTCAAATCATGCTATCCACTTGTTTGCGCCTAGCCCCCCCCCCCCCTCCCCATGCATCAGGTGGACAATTAATTATTCAACTCGATGGTCGGGGAGGGGGGGGGGGGTTGTTGGGGTAATTTATGTACAATAGATTCCCACAGAGCTCAGTGTTCTCCTAGATTGGAAACATTAGGCATGGGTAGAGTTAGAAAGGACTGCTGTTATACAGTGTTAAATGTGCCAGCAGCACAAGCAGCATCTGCTGAGTTCACATGTGGGGGGGGGGGGGGGACGATACCCTGGAGACCCAGGGCTTCAGAACCAGGTGTAAAAACACACACAAATAAACAGTACTGCGCACTTAAAGGCTGTCTATGGCTAAGCTTCTCTGAATATTCAATAGATCTTTATTTTATAATTAGTTATGTCATGAAAGCAGCTATATTTTCCCGTTATATATGTGATGTATATGCATAATACAAGTATAATTAATCAGAAGCTTTCACTCTCATATTATCCTAACTCATCCATTGTGCTGATCTTACTATTAATTGTTCATCGATTATGTAACCGGCCCGATTGTGGCGCCCCCTGTCTGCAAATGCGGTAACTTGTCTGGCCACAATCAGTCACTCTGCCCGCGATTTTTATATATATATATCTGACCATCCGATCGGGTCTGGCAGCGGTAGTGACCAGACGCAGCTGGTATCCGGGTGGCCAGGAGCCACTCACAGGTGGCACCCTAGTGGAGGATGCAGGAACTAACTCCTATGGAGTAGTACAGTAGGTAATAACTAACTCCTATGACAGTAGTACAGTAGGTAATAACTAATATAGGGAGAACTGATAAGTGATAGTGTCCTTGTTTATATTCCCATAATAGATTATAGAGCACATATATAACGAAGTCTTGTATCAGTAGTTGCAAGTTCTATTGCAAGAGCACAATTACATCAGTGCAATTGTAATTAATAATACTAGTTGATACTTGAGGTGACCATGATTCATCTATGGCAGTTTGGGTCTGCCACTGTACAATTATAGAATCAATGGTTTGAGAACTGTTTATTGATTACTCTAATTGATAAATGATGTGGAGCTAATGACTAGAGCTTGTGTTGGCAACGTCACATTAACTACCAACCAGCCTAATCGCTCGTCCATGCAGTTTAGGTGCTAGTCGTCATAGCCCAGTGGTTAGCTGGTGTGGTAACGTCGGTAGCTAATACCCCAGTCACACTACAGCTTGCGACCACTTTGCAACCACTTTAAACCAAAGAACCCACACTCACCAGTGACTCCCAGACATCGGCAACCATTGTTTTGGTAGCAAGGACATCCCTGGTGAGTGTGGGTTCTTTGGTCTAAGGTGGTCGCAAAGTGGTCCCAAGCTGTAGTGTGACTGGGGTATTAGGCCGCATAGTCCGATAAAAACATCACATTTTCTAAACGAAGGCACACCTAGATTTGGTCCTACATTTCCCACTTAGATACTGAAGCCTATAGTGTCAGAGTTTTGACGTGCTTGCCAACATTATTTTTTGCATGTTTGCATTACAAAAATGTCTCAAAAGGTAGTCATTTAAAATAAAAATTACTTCAAACTAAACTAAAGTACGTAATAACAATCACCCAACTATTTTTATCTCAAGAACTGACATAAACTCAAAGCCATCGGACTATGCATCTTCAATGCTCAATGTGTACAGTGGATATTAGGATATTACTATGTAGCTCACTTTCAAAAGATCATCTAATTGTTTATCATGGAGCAATTTTGAAATAGCTGATGTTTCAAGCCCCTCTCACATTACAGCTTACAACCACTTTGCGACCACTTTGGACCGAAGAACACCTTGCGACCAAAGCAATGGTCGCTGATCTCTTTGCCACCATTTTGGTCGTAATGAGGTTTTTAGTGCAGTAATTGCAACCTTCTTGCGACCATTTTGGCCACAAGAAGGTGGGCGACCACTGAGGACCACCTGCGACCATTTTGCGACCTCTTTGTGACCACCCCTTTTTTGTGGTCCCAAGCAGTAGTATGACTTGGGGTATCATGCTGCACACTACATTTTCCATGTTTGTGCTGGAATAGCCGTGCCTGGAATGCGGAAGGCGCGTTCAACTGGAATCTATTTTTAGACATGGACATGCGGAAGGCGGTGACGTCACAGCACACCCTACTCATATATTCTACTCATGTGAGGGTAGGCCACGGAGGCGGACTGCCTGCTGACATGCACATGTCCCATAATACTAAGCGAGTCTAAATAAAACGCAATTAGCGATGAGAACCACGGATACAGCGAAGATCAGAGTCTAAATGGCCTTTAAGAAAGGAAGTTGTGTGCCTGGGTGTGTAGAAATGAAGGAAATCTGCCGGTTTTAATTAGGGTGGCAATGTCCTGGCAAGATCTAAGGTTATATCAGGTCGGGTAACAAATCAGGCCGCCCGGGCCATAACCCCATATCCCACTCAGTCGCATTATCCTGACACTGAGCTAACCAGTCAATTAAGAAGGTGGCAGTTCAGATCTCTAACGTCACCCCGATAGCGATTTGACACAATCGTGAGGAGGTATTGTCATTGGTTGGGTGAGGGGTGGAGAGTCCATTTAGTTATTATTTGCAAGTGCAAATGCAAGAATACATTACGCCCAGACCGGGATTCGAACCCACATTTCTGTCATACCAGGGATAGCATTGTTAGCATTAGACTATTTAGGCTTCCTAATGCAATTAAGTACCCTACTCACTTCTACGTGTGTCTGTGGAATTTCACCTCCGACTCACGGAACTGAGGAAGTCTGGGACACATCCACTCGAGTACCAGGGATTGCATGCAGAGATTCAAGGCCAGTTTGCAGACCACCTCTCCATATACACTGATGGTTCGAAAGACCAAAGCTGGGTAGCTGCTGCGGCAGTCTGCCGACGGGAAAAATTTGGCGTACGTTTGCCCGATCAGAGCTCGATTTTCACTGCAGAAGCCCAAGCACTCCTTCTCGCGTTGGAGTATATCGAGGTATCCAACCACACTAACTATGTTATATACAGTGATTCGTTCTCTTGCCTCCTGGCTGTTGCTGGACTGAAAACGAATCACCCTATTCTAGCAACGGTCATTTATAAAATGAACCAACTGACAACGGATGGGTATGACATCCACCTGTGCTGGGTGCCTGGCCATGCCGGCATACAAGGAAACGAACGAGCTGATCGGGCTGCGAAGAAGGCCCTGAACTGTGATCTTGAACCGTGTCTGATCCCTCACTCTGATCTGAAACCACTAATAGCCACCCACATAAAATCCAAATGGCAACATGAGTGGGATGAAAACATTAATAAACTTAAAGAAATTGAACCATCTGTGGGAAAGCCACCACAGACTCATGCGGGAGGTCGGCGGGACCAAGTGGTCCTTAGCCGCTGCCGTATTGGCCACTCGTGGCTTACACATGCTTTTCTGCTCAAGGGGGAACCTCCCCCTGAATGTATTGGGTGTCAGTCCCCGCTGACACTCAAACACATTTTACTAAGTTGCGTTGATTTTTTGGCCCTGCGCCAACAGTTCTACACTGCAGACAGTATGCATGACCTTTTTACTAAGGTAAAACAGGAAAACATTTTAGCCTTTTTGAGGGCAGCTGGACTGTACCACCTTATATAGTTTACTAAATAGATTCTATCAATTATTAATAAAACTTTTCTTTTTCTATGGGAATTTGTTTCGCTTGACCACAGGTATATGATTGTGAGCTTTCTAATTTAATGAGTGTCTATTGGCACATAATTGATTGTCTGCTTTTACATGTAAAAGCGATGGTTTGAACAAAAAGCAAAATTTCTCACCGTGAATATGGCCTATGCTGCCGACACGGCGTAAAGCAACCACCAATCAATCAATCAATCAACCTCACTACACTCACCGGCCCCTGGAATTGTAAGCCTCATATTTACAATTACCAATATCTATGTCGCACACTTCTATGACATACACAGGGCAGGTTCTTCAATCGATAGCTTACACCTTGGTCACAGCACCAATGTTGTCGTATGTGTTTATGCAAATACAGGGAAACCTCATGCCTACCGGGGGACTTGAACCCACAATTCTGCCATTTTGGGGATAGCTTCCTAACCATTAGTCTATTTAGGCTACCTGGGGTCACCCTACCCACGCCTATGTAGATATGTATATAATTGTGTATGTACGTATACATTATGTATGTATGTATGTATGTATGTATGTATGTATGTGACAGTTCATTTGGGGAGGTCAATGCACCTCACTCAATTCAGTAGCTATCTACAATATGGGCTCTTTTTAGTTTATGTTCCCATGATTTACTGAATGCTTGGGGTTTTACAGCTGAGCAACATCTGAGGTCATATCAAGAGTGGTCTCGACTTGTGACAGTGTCTGTGCGCAATCAGGGGATAAGAGTGGAGACTAAAGTAAAAACAAAACAAAAGAAATATCACTACACATATCAGTTTATTTTCGTTTCTGTGCACTAACTTCACTAAGAATAGACCTACTGGATGGACAGCTGTATAGTGACATAAAACAGGAAGTGCAAATGAGTTGAGCACTCGCTTCCAATATTGGCAGGTTATGGGATTCAAATGCTGGCTGAATTAAAGTTGCATAGTCCGATGCTTTTGAATTTCTGCAATTTTCTGAGATAAATACATTATGCTAGTCATTATAGTCTACCGTAGTTTAGTTTGAAGTAACTTTTATTTTAAATGGCTAACTTTGTGGATATTTAACGTCAAAACAGGCCCACTTAATTTTGGCAAGCACGTCAAAACTCTGGCACCATACACTTCAGTAGGAATACATTATATTAAATTGACTTATTATGACTTTATACGCAGCAAAAATGCTTAATAAGTGCACCAGTATCTAAGTTGAATATGTAGAATTAAGTCTAGATGAGTGTTTTGATTTTGAAACATAACTGTCTTATTCCTTCTGACAGGACAATGTTCAGCATAGTCGAGACTGCTACCAGGTGATAGTGGTGCTGACAAATGAATAACACTACCACTACCACGACCACCACCAAGAGATAAGAATGCTTGCATACAAAATACCGGCTGTATGCAAGTTAATTCTAACAACTTTCCATAACCGTCAACAGTTGTCAAAACACCTTTGTGTGGTGATAACTTGTTAGTAGACGGGGGCCCTCTCTGCAAGCAATATACATTCCAACAGCATCCCATACAACCATCAAGACTGGTCTTCAGCAATTATAGTTCCACGATACCTTTATGAGTGGAGAACTGTTAGTAGGATCCACAAAGCGGCTGAATCTAGTTAGATATCACTCTGCATTACCTAAGTCATTTAACTTTAAAGATCATGCTAATTATTTGTTACACCATCTTGGTGTTATGTTTGTTATAGTTAAACACGCCAACTCTGTGATAGCTTCTTTTGAATTGATTTTTTGGGGTGCATTTTTTGATTAAGCAGGAGAAATTTCAATCGCAGACAATTGGTCTTCCTCAATCTAGAGATAGAGAGATGGAGAGAGATAACGGTACTCGCAGGGTTGCAGGTGTGGGGCCCTCAAGTAGTAATATGCAAGTTTCCGGACTGAGGAGCGGGAACGGGAACGGGAGCGGGAGGTGCATGCTCTGTGGAAAAGGTCTTATAGGCGATTTCCACCACCAAACTGCCCTCTGATGGCAGTGGTAGGAACTCACTGTAGAGTATGCTCTGTGGTAAAGGTCTTATAGGTGATTTCCATCACCAAACTGCCCTCTGATGGAAATGACCAGAGGTAATTTGGTGGTGCTCTGTGGTAATGGTCTAATAGGCGATTTGTGCGATCAATCTGCCCTCTGATGGCAGTGGCGAGAACTAAAGTCGTGAATAGTAGTAGTACTGGAAGCAGGTCAATGCGCATGCTCCGTGGTGGGGGGGGGGGGGAGGTCTATTGCTTAGTGAAACAGACCCTAATGGCAGTAGTCACGTCTGAGCCTCGCGAGGTCTGGAACTAGGAAGCAGATATGGGGATGCGGAGGAGGCAAGAGTGTCTGTGGGTAAGTGGGTTTGTGGGAGGGTGAGTGGGAGGGGGGGGGGGAGACGGGTGGTGGCAGAGGACGCTGGTGCAGTTTCTTATGTGGTGGAAGTGAAATCAGTGGTAGGGTGCTTGTGGGCCCTCCTCAAACCGCCCTCCCCACCTCACCTCCCCCACCCCACCTCCCCCACCCCACCCCCTTCTCCTCCCACATTTTATCAAGTGGCGTTGGTTGTGCGGCGGAAGTGTCCACCAGGTGGCCCGAGGTGTGCCTCCGCTTTCTGCTTCCTCTTTCTTATAAGAGAACTTTTACCGTTGTAGTAGCTTGGTTGTTGGTTGTTGGAGTTTTACAGCCTGGCAACATCTAAGGTCATATCAGGACGTGTACCGACTTGCGACAGTGAACACTCATGGCGACTTCATAGTGCTGCCGCACCGGGAGACCAGGCCGCCAGCACCATGACCTGATATCCCACTCAGTCACATTGACGGCTCCTACACCACCCCATCCCAAACCCCGACACCACTCTGTACCACCCCTCGCCTATAGCCTACCCTACACCGGCACCATTTCCTCCTGACCGCTTCACCCACCTGGTCGCCCCACCCCAGCCACCTCTCTCCCACTCTACTCCACCCTTCACCCGTCATCCCCCGCCTCACCACTCCGGCTTCCCGCCCGCTGAGGCGAAACTCAGACTCTCAACAGGTCCAGTGTTGGCGGGACAGACAGATAGACACACTGGTAGACAGACAGGTAACGGGCAGGTAGGTAGGTAGGTAGATAGGGAGATAGCTGTGCGGGTTGGCACCCAGGTGGGCAGGCAAACAGGTGGACAGGTAGGTAAGCAGGCATATGGGTGGGTCGGCAAGCTGGGAGGCTGGAAACAGACAGGTGAATAGGCCGGTTGGCAGGCAGATGTGCAGGATGTCTGGCAGGATGAGGTGCTGGGGTTATAGAGGCTGTGTTGCGGGGGGGGGGGCGTAGCGGAAGGGGGGGGTGGGTGCAGGATGGGGTGTTGGGGTTATAGAGGCTGTGTGGGAGAGGAGGAGGCGTAGGGGAGGGGGAGGTGTGGGGACAGTGCTGGATGGGTTGTTGGTGTTATAGGGGCTGTGTGGGGGTGGGGGGAGGGGGCGTAGGGGAGGTGTAGGGGACAGTGCTTGATGGGGTGTTGGTGTTATAGGGCCTCTGTGGGGGAGGGGGCGTAGGGGAGGTGTGGGGGGACAGTGCTGGATGAGGTGTTGGTGTTATAGGGGCTCTGTGGGGGAGGGGGCATAGGGGAGGTGTGGGGGACAGTGCTGGATGGGGTGTTGGTGTTATAGGGGCTCTGTGGGGGTGGAGGGAGGGGGCATAGGGAGGTGTGGGGGACAGTGCTGGATGGGGTGTTGGTGTTAATGTTATAGGGGTTGTGTGTGGGGGGCGTAGGGGAGGTGAGTGGGGGGGGGGGAATGCAGGATGGGGTTATAGAGACAGTGTCTAGGGGGGCAGAGGGGAGGTGTGTGTGTGGGTGGGGGGTGGAGCAGTGCGATGTGTGAAAGTCCGGACAGGAGACCCTTGCTTGGCGGCGTTAGACGTCAGGCACCAGCCACATTAATCACAATCTGCCCGCTCTATAAACACCCTCCCACCCGGAACCAGCAGCCACAGGCCGGCAACAGCCACCCCGAACACCGGCACCAGCATCTGACACCTCACCACGTCGTCTTCAGTGCCGACAGGTTCACTATAGCCCTGTTTACACGGGCGATTTAAAACGCTTCATATGAAACCACTTGCCTAGATCGACTCACATTTGGCGTGTAAACGCGACTCTGAGGCGTTTTAGGGCTGAATCGATTCATATGAAACGGTTCATCTATACCACCTCGCGAGGTAGTATAGATGAAGCGATTCAGCTGGTTCCCGGCAGTGTTAGGGCCCATAGCAGTGCTCGCCGGCAACAAGCGCAACAAAGGCTGCTGGTTCCCGGTCACCGAGACACTTTCAACCTCGCTCGTGTAAACGCGCACCTACATCGCTTCATATAAATCGCCTTGTCTAGAACGTTTCACAATTCCCCGTGTAAACATGGCTATTGTTCATCCAGGTGTGGCTGAGTCCTATCAGCAACCTTGCTTACTTTGTAGGTGGCAGTCATGGATTAAAGTGGGTTGTCCGATGGGTTTGCGTTTCTGTCTTTTTTTCTGAGATACCTATATTACACTGATCGTTTAGATCTACCTTGCTTTAGTTTGAAGTAACTTTTACGTTAAATGGTTAATTGTTGAGAAATGTTGAAGTGTAAACATGTCAAATTAATTTGGCGAACACACCAACACTCTGATGCCATAAGGCTTCTGCAGTAACATGTTCTATTAAATTGACTTAGTATTAGTAGTATGCCCTGCATATACCCTACCCCACCCTATACTCCGACCATAATCTAGATTTATCTCTATCTAAATTTAGATTTATCTCAATATAAAAATAGAATTATCTCAATATAAATATAGAATTATCTCAATCTAATTGTAGGAAATGTGTTAACAAGAAATTTCTTCAAAGGGTTGTAGGCAATGACTGTTTAATTATTTATGATAGGTATTAGTATTACAGGCGGTAAGCCAGTTAAACAGGTGCTTTAGCAGACATCAATATCGGGCTCGGTGGCCTAATAGGTAGAGCATGGGTCTCGCGTGCGGAAGGTCGGGAGTTTGGTTCCTGGTCGAGTCAAACCTATCACTTTAATATGTCCTATGCTACCGACATGGCGTAAAGCAACCACCAGTCAATCAATATAAAACCTTTAAAGTTGATACTTGTCGCTTCTTAGCCTGGTGTTCGGCATTAATAGGATAGGTCAAGGACTGGTTAGCTCAGTATCAGGATAATGTGACTGACTGGGAAATGGGGTCATGGTACCAGTGGCCTGATTTCCCATTTGGGTAGCACTATAAAGTCACCATGAGTGCACTGTCACAAGTTGGTACCCGTCCTGATATGACCTTAGATGTTGCCAGGACGTAAAACTTCAACCAACAACCAACCAATGAGACATCCATTGCGTGGCCTCGGTGTGAATGGGCGCGAAGCAGAGAGCAGAGTGCCACCCAGCTGATTGTGTTAGAAGGCAATATTGGTTTTCAGACAGGCGCAATAAAACATGACCTACTAACAAGCTAACTCAACCGGGTGCGATGGCTGAATCTATAAGAGCGCTGAATCTATAAAAGCGCTGAATCTATCAGAGCGCTGGCTGGCTTCCCATACAGGAGGAGGCCATGGATCCAAACCCAGACCGAGTCAAAGCAATGACTTACCAAATTTATACTAGTCATCACCTAGTGGTTCTCGGCATTAATAGGATAGGTCACAAACTGGTTTGCTTAGTATCAGGATAATGTGACTGAATGGGATACTGGGTCGTGGTGACAGTGGGGCAGCACTATAAGCTTGAGGTAAGTCTGTACTGTCATAAGTCGGTACAACAAACAAGCAAATTCATCTCTTTACAAGGAGACACTTTGTCTCGGCTAATTCTGGCAAGATTCACGTGTGTGTCAATAACATGGCTGGCTTTGACCACCAGTGCCTTACAAGTAACCAGGGGTTGAACAAAACCAACAACAAACCAATAACACAAGGTGTGCAATATGGTAGGTGTGTATGTGGGTGTGGGGGGGGGGGCGTCATTGATGCTGGACTATCTGTTGTTGTGCAGGGGTTATGTTGTTTACAGGAATGCTTTCTGCCCTGCCGGATGGATCTAGTACTAGATGAAGCCACTCAGATATGGTTCATTCCTCAATAACACGTGTGCAATAACAAATAAGTATTCACATCCTTCTAGGAATCAGAAGAGTCCTCTTGGGAGGGTTGAGTGATTTCGGTGTTTGGACCATTTGAAATCCTCCCGCCAACTGCTTATTATTGTTATTGTTATTGTTAGTAAAAGTATTTATTTTTAGTTTTGGTGTTGGTATTATTTTTAGGATTATTGTTAATATTACTATTGGTAGTATTGTTAGTATTACTATTGGTAGTATTGTTAGTATTATTGGTAGTATTGTTAGTATTATTGGTAATATTATTATTGTTAGTAATATTGTTAGTAATATGGTTATACTTAATGTTTTGGTACATTAGTTGTTTAAGCAGGGAAAATTAAAATCGCGGACGATTGGTCTTCTTCATCCCACTGCTCCTTGCCCTATCCTAATAATGCCGAGTGCCTGGCTAGGAAGCAACAAGTATCAATTTTTAAGTCATTGGTTTGACTCGACCAGGATTCAATTCCATGATCTACCAAAACGGGAGATGGACGCTCTAACTCATTCGGCCATCCCGTCTGGTTATTCTTATTTTAAAATATTGTTGTCATTGCTGTTATCACAATCATCATCATGTACACATCTTTAAGATTGTCTTTCGATTACAATAACGCAAGATAGTTGACAGATAATTAGTAAACCCACACCATGTAAGTCATTAGGCTATGTAATACACCAGTACACTAACACATCCCCATTCTTACCCACTCAAGACATGGCGGCTGAAACAGAAAGAGATCCGGTGACTGAGAGAGACATCGAGAGAGATCAAGAGGGGATCGAGAGAGATTGAGAGAGGGATCGAGTGAGATTGAGAGAGGGATCGAGTGAGATTGAAAGCGGGATCGAGTGAGATTGAGAGAGTGATCGAGTGAGATTGAGAGGGATCGGGAGAGATTGAGAGAGGGAATGAGAGATTGAGAGAGGGAATGAGAGAAGGATCGATAGAGATCGAGAGAGATTGAGAGAAGGATCGCGAGAGATTGAAAGAGATCGAAAGAGTGAAAGTGTGTGAGAGAGAAAAGAAAGAGAAGGAGAGAAAGAAAGAGACAGACAAGGGTGCATGTATTGCACTCTTCCTAAAGCCCTGGTCACAAACACGTAGTTGAACGTAGGATACATTAACGTGGGTGAAACGTGCTATCACTACGTTAAACTACGTTAAGGTACGGCAGGTCACCCACCTAATAGTATGGATAAATATGTTACGGTATGGATAAATAGGTTACGGTACGGATCCCAGTAAGTTATGGTACGGTACGGATCCCGGTACGTCCAACTACGTTGAACTATGTTGAACTACATTACCCTCCACTACGTTCAACTACGTTCAAGTTCGCCACTAATGGCTATGTGACCATGGCAGAACGACCAGGTTTTGAGCCGGTCAAAGTATGCTAGGGTACGCTAGAGTATGTTAGAGTACGCTATAGTACAGTAAGAATTATGCTAGAGAACGCTAGAGTACGTTATCATCACATAGGCTACATCTGCCTTAAATGTAGTGCTCTTTTGAACATGTCCAAAGCTTAAATCGGACCTCACGTCCCACACACGTCCTTATCACATTCTCATCATGGAGAAGTATGGATGCCGGTACGTTCAACTATGTTCAACTAGGTTAGCATCCACTACGTTCAACTACGTTCACTAACATGTATGTGACCGGGCCTTAAGTCTGACCAATATGGCCATACGAAGCCAGCACCTTTCGCCTTCATTTTATTTAATTTAATTTAATTTAATTTTTCTTTTCTTTTCTTTTCATTTCTTTGTTTAAAGTTGAACAAGAACTCGGCGAACTACTAATGCGACGAGGTCAGGTGTTATGAATGGGCAGATAATTAACAGCGCGTCTATGGAGATGGGGGATGAATAGGGGGGGGGGGGCGGGGGGCTGGGTTACATCCCCACTGCGGCGCATGCTCATTGGCGGCTAGTCGCCATACTGGGCGTCATTAGGGTCTCTACCGAAGTCACGCACACAGGCGGTTTAATGCCTGGCACCGACCGGCCCGACCTGATCGGCCCGGCGACATGTTTCAATGCTTGGTGTTAACTGGACTGACATGCATGGTGAAATGGTTGGCTGCTGGTTGTTTTGATGCCTGTGCCTGGTGTTAACTGGCCCGACATGCCTGACAAAATGGTTGGCTGGTCAGTGTTTCAATGCCTGGTGTTAACTGGCCTGACATGTAGGAAAAAATGCTCAGATCGTGGCTGCTTCAATGTCTGGTGTTAACTGGGCTGGCTTGCCTGACAAAATGGTTGATTGGTGCTTGTTTTGATGCCCGGTGTTAACAGGTCTGACATGCCTGACAAAATTGTTGGCTGGTGCTTGTTTTGATGCCTGGTGTTAACTGGCCTGATATGCCTGTTGAAATGGTTGGTTGGTTGGTGTGTCAATGCCTGGTGTTGACTTGCCTGACATGCCTGACATGCCTGACAAAATGGTTGGCTGGTGGTTGTTTTGATGCCTGGTGTTAACTGGCCTGACATGCCTGGTGAAATAGTCGGGTGGTGGCTGTTTTGATGCCTGGTGTTAACAATAACAGCTCTGACATGCCTGACAAAATGGTCGGCTGGTCACTGTTTCATTTCCTGGTGTTAACTGGCCTGATATGCCTGATTAAATGGTTGACCGATAACTAAATAATCTGACCTATGTATGCAGGCATGCCATAACCCATCACCCATAGGGCACAAGTGGAATACAACAAGAATCGGGCTGTCTTGTGTAATCAGTTGAATTAAATTTTTAAAATAAATTCTGCCGATATAGTGAACACCTGACTAATAGTAATAATCAGCGATGAAAGATCTCCGCGGTTTCGCGGATTTCCGGGATTTCTTATATTCACCGATTAACATTAAACAAAATTACAAAAGATGGGAGGTATATGACAACAGTTGGGTGGTTTGAATCCCATTCTTATATGACCTTAGATGTAGCTAGAACATAAAACCTAAGCAAGAAAGTGTTAGATATGGGCGATAATGCAATCACAACAAGGCTAATTGAAACCTGACTTCCGGTAGTTTTCCGTGATTCCCTGACAATGCTAATATGGGAGAAGATCCGCGTTATCGCGGAAATTCGCTGTGTGTGTAATAATTTCAGCTTGTTTTCCGCGGTTTTTGCTCAAGACCACTTTCATCCCTGAGTACTAGAAAAACACAAACAGCAACACGAAACAGTCACACTCTGCTCCAAAAAGAAGTTATCAAGTGGGGTGGGGTGGGCTATCGCATCTGTTATCTCTCTTCAACCAGCCGACTGTTTTGACCAGACAAGATAGACGAGTGGTTAGGGTACCCGTTTACTATGTGAGAAGTAGTGGTATCGAACCCTGAATCAGTTAAGCCAAAGACTGACAAAAACGATACATTTGTTACCTGTCCTGGGATTACGAGCAAAGCAAGGCAAGGACCGGTTGGCTCAATGTCAAGATAATATGATTAATTTGAATATCGGGTCATTGTGCCAGTGTCGTGGTATCACAGTGGGGCAGCCCTATAAAGTCGCCGTGATTGCGCATCGTCACAAGTCGGTAACAGTCTTGATATGACCTTAGTTGTTGGTAGGACGTAACTCCCCCCCCCAATAAACAAACCAATGCTAGTTCACTCTGAACATATTGAAATGACGCCCCGTAAATGAACTAAAATAAGAGTTGCTCTACCAGTTCTGTGATTAAGAATAGACAGTAGCTGTTGTGTCTGAGATAGAGTCACGGGGCGAGGTGTGGGCGGGGGTGGGGGTATGGGGGGTGAGAGGGGGTGGGGGAGGAATACTCATAAGAGATTTAATTAAAACTGGAAACCGCATCTGGCAAATACAGTTTTGCACACGGCTTGTCGGAGCCAGTTTGATCCAACCCTCTGTTGCTGGGCGCATTCTCACAGTGATGACGTCACACGTGCTGACGTCACCAACTCGTCGGGGCTGGTTGCGTTCTGTGAGCTATGTTAGTACTAGTAGCACAGACGGTTAGAGTGTAGCTAATGCCCCTGACTGGCTTCCCTTGCGGGAGGTCGTGAGTTTGATATACAATATAATATATCATATATAATAATTCTTAAATTATCTTTACAGTACATGTATAAGAGATAGAGATAAGTATAATAGAGATAGAGATAAGTATGCGATATGAGTTGGGAGTAACTTATAGCCCTGTCACACTACGACATATCTCGCCGGCGTGTCGGTGATGCGGATTCCGAGGGACACCAGTTTGCGAGGGACACTTCCATTCAAATGCATTGTCAACGACCGTGAGCAAATCTTCATACAGAAGAAGTCAAATATCTCTCAAATTACACCACCTAGACACAAACCGCTTGGAACACATATAGAAAACATGTTTAGCAAAAAGATTATATTAAATTGATACGGTTAGGGTTCTGGATTTCTATTAATTTGTAATAAAACTGACGTTTTGCACTGCGCATACCATCAAACTCAAGGCATTGTCAATGGCCGTGAGCAGTCTTCATACAGACAATACAGAAAAAGTGAAATATCTCTAAAATGACAGCACCTACAAACAAATCGCTTGGTACACATATAGAAAACATGTTTAGCAAAAACATTATATTAAATTTATAAGGTTAGTGACGATGCTGTTCGAGTTTGACGCGTGTGCAGAAGCGATGTGTCCCTGGGAAACTGGTGTCACTGGGAAACTGCAACACCGCCAACACGCAAAATCACTTTAATCATCGAGAAACGTCAAGATTTTTGGCGTCAGCGCAACGTATTGGTAGCGTGCACCCGACGTTGTGGTAATAGTTTGGCGCGCTGTCCTGATATGACCTTAGATGTTGGTAGGATGTAAAACAACAAAAAGCAACCATTTGCCGCAACGTGTGGTAACGACCCTCACGCGCGTGCGGCGTCTGCCTAGCGTTCGCATAACGTTATTCCAGCGATCTCCACGTGCTCCTAATGTAGCCCTAATATTGGCACCCGCGCATTGGCGCACGTTGTCGGTCATTGAAAGTTTTGTGCAAGCACAAAACTTTGCCGATCGCCTGACACGCGCCGCCGACCGTCGCCGTAGATCAACGAATACCAACGCGCGCCTAACACGCGTGTAACGCTTCCTGACGTCTGCCGACGATTCGCCAAAAAGTGACACACATCGACGCGCGTTGGCGAGAAATGTCGTAATGTGACAGCACCATTAGACCCTCCGGGCGAGTGGAGGATTGATTGGCCCCGTACAGGAGGAGGAGCAGTGCATGCTAGTACCCCACCACCACCCCGGATAAGGAGGGTGGGGTGCAGGACACTACAAGCATTACTACATGCGATAAAGGGTTTATCACTATCCATATATGATATTTACACATTATGATTATTACACATTGAAGTGGGATCGATAAGTGCTAGTTTGGGGTTTACGGGACCCGAAAATGTGCAGTCGCCCCTGAAGTACCTAGTCGCTCTGGGGACTCGAACCCTGTTTGACTTCTGCCCTGTGGTTCCTTCTAATTGGAGGTTGAGCCTTACAGGTCATGCTTGTTTTGATCGCCTCTTTCGTTGTTCATTTCCTGATAAACTTTGTATTGACCTGCGCTATGGGAACACTACACTGTATATTGTGTTTTTGAACATAAAGCTGATTATATAAGTTGATGCGCAAGGCCCCCCCCCCCCCCCCCCCCCCCCCCCCCCCCCCCCCCCCCCCCCCCCCCCCATTTGAACATCCGGCATAGATGTGTCGGTGCAATGAAAAAAAGGTGGAATGATGAATAAAGAAATATATATTATGTGCTCTATAATCTATTATGGGAATATAAACAAGGATACTAAGTCTCTTCAGTTTGCTCTATTATTATATACCATTTATCTCTAGGCTCTACTGCATCCTGCATGTAGTTCCAGATTCGGCCACACTGGAGCCACTAGTCATAGGCTTTGACACTTGTATGCCAGCTGTGCCTGGTCGTTATGGGCAGGACGTTATATAATATATAATCATTTTTGAATGTATGGCAAGAGGTTATTTGCCCCATACCTAAATCCTTGTTGGTGAGACTGGTACATGCACACCTGGCTAGATGGCGCCACCAGCCGAGTTTGGTAGAGCCGCAGAAAGAGGCAGTTGAAGACTGAGATGGGTGTCTACAGAACTTCAGTTATTTTTACTCGTATAATTCTTATGCATCACATTTTATTGTTATTATTATTATTATTATTATTATTATTATTATTATTACTGACATGGTGGCCATTATACTTTATATTATATGTATTTAGCCGAACGGAAAGGGTCTGCATATAAATTTTAGGGATACAATTAATTGGTTTTTACCCCAATATGCATTAGTGGAAAGGAGGCTAAATTTATTATAACAAAAAGTGAATTTAAATAACATTTAAAAAAAAACCGGCTACTTATACCGATCGACCCAGCACATGTCATGCTAGGTAAGGTCATTCACCCACCCACCCACAGCTATCGCTGTGCCATAATTTGTGTAGGTCTCATGTCAACTCATTCCGTTTTGATAGCGTGTGCATTCATGAACATTTTAATACTATCAGAGTGTAGTAATTGCATCTTGCTACATGTCAACACTTGATCATATGAAAGGTTACAACTTATATTGCGTGTGAGCTCTCAATAAAACCTTGTCCTTATACGCTTGCTGACGTCAATGCGTCAGTAGCCTGGCGACCCGGTCGTTGCCATGGCTACGGTGGTTCTTAGCTGTAGGGACGCATTCTTTTGCTATATTACCATGTGTACCTGATACACTCTTCTATCTTCCGTGGTCCTTATATCGCCATAACAATTATTATTATTATTATATATATATATGTATATATATATATATGTCTGCTATATAATTTATTATGTGTATATAAATAAAGAATAGTCCCTAATGTTTTTCGGTGTCCTCATCCAGACACCTCTCGCTTCCCAACACCCTTTATTCTCTGCAGGCCCCACTGTAACCGGGCACTCTCTGCTTCCCTGCTCCTGGAAACCGACTTCAACGGTCTCTCTCTCTCCCTCTGTGTGTGTGTATATATATATATATATATTTTACCTCGGTATACAGCCTCAGGCTAGCCTCAGGCTAGGGAGAGGGAAGCACATCCGGTCCAGCAATTAGCATAAGAATCTCGCGGTACATGTACGTACGCGAGTTGTTCAGCGATACTTTTCTACAAATTTCTCCACAAATACCTGGATTTTGCGGATAATTTTCCACTTGTTACTTTATTAAGGACATTACCGTCCTTTGTGCGAGTTTTAGCTAGGTGGTGACTGTATTTTCGGAATTATTAGCGTTTAACCGTAATGAAAGTCCGGTTCGCTAGCTTTCGAGTCGCCTTTGTGTGTTGGTTTCGTTCGTTTGCTTAAATCCCCCATTTTCGCTCGATTACTTCTTATAGTTTTTTCGTCTTTCGCTAAGGAAGGACGTATATTACAGTTTAACCATTCCACACGTTTCTTTATTAAGGACAATTACGTCCTTTGTGTGATTTTTAGAGAGGTGGCGACTGTATTTGTGCAATTATTAGCGTTTAACCGTTCCGATTCCGGTACGCTTTTTTCAAGTCGACTGGTCCCTCTGTTTTTGGGGAGTTTTCAGCTGACCCAGAGTTCACTGCATAAACGATTTTATATTTATTTATATTCATATTTCGGTTAAACCCAAAAACACTGGAGGAAATGAATAATTGGAAAGCTTACTAAGTTACTCAGGAGGAAACCAGTCACTGACAGTTGACATAAGCCTGGAGTATTGTATTCACTGTAAGTATTAATACAAACTGTATGAAGATAGTTTATTTTGCATTATGGCTTCTTTTTGGAAGTTTAGAACTTCGTAAGTCTGTTTGAGATAGGTATGTTACAGACGGATAAAATGATGGTGACCGGCCAAAGAGCCTTGGTATACAAAACAAAACCAATACTGATTGGTTGTTGCACCCGTGGAATGTGGGTAGAGATGAAAGCGAAAGCTGCAGGGTGAAACCGCATCTCCAGTGGATTTTCTCTCGGACTCTCATAAAGAGTCACGTTGGGGATTATCCTGGGTTTCTTTTATAGACTCCCCAGAACTTTTTTAAGGCGAACCTCCGAGTTTCGTAGCATTTTCTCCAACTTTCTGGCGCAGAAGCCGCGGGAGGGAGAAGTGTACGGAACAGAGAGAGTGGGCGGTCCCAAGGCCGACCCCCCGTATGGTTGGTTTCGATACCAGACACCTACGGCATAAACTTAGCTTACCACGCCTGTACTGAGAATGGTGTAAATACGTTACTCAGTACCAAATACATCCTCAACCCAGGTTCCACCTGGCGTCACAATTATGTGTTCACGTTGAGTTGATACCGGTTTATAGTAACACAGTCGTTACAGACTACCGATGGCCACGAAGTGGAACAAGGTCCTGCCTGCTGCGTCAGCTGCTGTGGATCGCCCGGAGGAGGACTGTCACTCCTTTCTGGGGTTGACGGCTTTGCCGTCACCTCAGCCCGAGGCCTTAATCCCTTCCGACCCAGAAGCGGAGACCGACCATTAGGTTTGGTTGCGTCGGGATGGGAAAGCCATTGAAGTGCGCGATGTTGGCTGAAGCCTCATCGCGGTAGCCCGCCCGTCACCAAGCGGATAGAGCCGATGGTTTAAAAACCATGTTATGTGGTAGCCCTTAAAACGGAGAGACATGTTGGCTCATGCCGCATCCCGTTTAGGCCACCCATTCGACAACGGAGAGTGAGGTTGGCTAAAGCCACATCCAGTTTAGGCAAATGTTACCACAAAGGGCGATGTTGGCTGAAGACCGTTACTACATGGAGAGGGATGCTGGCTGAAGCCACATTATATTTTGTCACCCATTCGCGAATGAAGGGCGGTGATGGCTAAAGCCACATACCGTTAAGCCGCCCGTTGCCGAGCGTAGAGACATGTTGGGTGAAGCCACATTACGTTGTGATGCTCGTTGGCAAATGGAGAGCGTGGTGGTTCAAAGCCACATTACATTTAACCCGCACGTATCCGAGCGGAGACCGAGGTTGGCTCAAGCCACATCAAGTATAAAAAAATTTCCTCGGTTACTTGATATAAATACTGGTCTCTACACATCGTTTTGGGTTTGGCTTCCATACCGTTACCCTATGATTTTACATTCGGCTACACGCCGGTTTTGGGAACGGGGTGAATCGGTTCTCCGACACCAGTATTGCTCCCCGTGACCGAACGGAGGGCAAGGTTGCCAGAGGCCACATCACGTTAAGCCGCCTTTGCCTAACGGCGAGTGGTGATTGCTGGGGCTGTATTACTTTTTTAAAGCTAGTGGCAAAATGGAGAGCGATGTTGGCTGAAGCCTCATCACAATAACTCGCCCGGGATACCGCCCGGGCCAAACCAAAGAGAGAGATAGGCTGAAGCCTCATTACAGTAACCCGCCCGTGACCGAGCGGAGAGCGAATACAGTTATAACCACATCACGTTTGTAACGGAGAGCAATGGTGGCTGAAGCCACATCCCATTTTTTGGGTACACTTAAACTTTCAGTTGATGATTACAGGTTTTCGGACCTGCGAAGTAGTTTGGCTTTTATTAGCCATGAGTATGTTCTGTTACAAACGGTACCCGTCTGGATATGTTTATACATTCTTCCAGGACGGAAACCAACAACAAACAAACAGTTGGTTGAACACTCTGATTTTCATTGATCGGCACGGAACTGAGAGATACTTTGGCATTCATTAGCCATGGGTATATACTGTTATAAACGGTACCCGTCTGGATATGATTATAGGTTTTTTCCAAGACGAAATACAACAACAAGAAACAAACAGTTGGGTGAAAACTCTAATTTTCATTGATCGTTACAGATCTTTGAATTAAGGGTTTGTTGGATACGACGGGCAGTAAGCCCGAAGATCCCATTTATGATGATAACTTGTGATGGCTTAAGCCTCCCTGGCACACTTGAAGCGGCTCAGAAAGCTGGAGCAAATGCTCTCAGCAAAGTCTCAAAAGGGAACAAGTAGAGGTTGCACAGCAAACTCACATGGCCACGGAAACAGGTTTTTCCAAAAAGTAAAACTAAATGTGATGTTTCCTTACATAGATGAGTCATTTATTATGGCCCAGTCACAGTTCAGCTGCTCACAGGCAGTTACTAACCAATCTATCAAACAGACCAGAAATTTGGTATGGTTTGTTTGGAATGAACAACTATATGAATTTACATGTTTACCAACTGGTGTAGCTTGTAATTCATGATTATTTACTAAGCTCCGAACACACTATGTGTTCGCTCATAGAGCGGGAAGGACATTTTCGTTTCCTGTTTATTGATGATTAATTGGTTTGGATGCGCAGTTAAAAGTAAATGATTAATTTACAACATTTACAAAACTAAATTTGCTGGAAATAGTTAAGAATTTAGCATAAGATAGGACTAAAGGGTTTGTGAAGGCCAAGGCCTTCATAAAGAAGTTTAGATCATATTAATGGTCTAGACTTGAGAATAGTGTATTTAGGGTTATGTGGTTTAGTCTGCATGCACAGAGGCTATGTCAGAATGTTGACAGATAGTACTACAGCAATGGCTTCCATTCGCAACATGGGAGGGACAATGTCCAACCCATATAATTAAAGAACGAAGTTAATTTGGAATTGGGAAAGCCACATACAAATTTGTTGGCGTCCTGAAATAATAACATATTATAGAATTGGTCTTATGGCATCCAGAGCCTACCTTTTGGAAAGTTGATTTTTTCTCTTTATTTTGAGGAAAAGACAATTTATAACATACAGCCTAAATTGGCACAGTAGCAAGGAGGGCTTGGAAGTTTTAGCCTTAAGAGACACAAACTGTACATTTTTCCTACACGAAGGGGGACAAATTTTTAAGCATTGATGTTTCGTGGAGAGGTGTTCACAACACCCCTTCTGACATTCCCTTTCGGAACACGTGTTTATGACAGTTTTATTTACATAAAGTTACTCAGCTGAGATTAACTTTGCATGCCTGGAGGAAAGGAACAGTTCAGTTATATTCAAATTATTTGAAAAACTGGGGTTACCATGGTTTACTTCTGAGGCCTACAATGGCACATCTTGTTAGATTTCCTAAGGATGCTTGATAAAGCTTTAGGTTGGAACCGATTAACGCTGCAAGATGTGGTTTTCGGTGATACATCCGCGAGGAGATGGACAGATAGTTGGTAGGCACCAACTTATTCACTGGCTGTGAAATCAGTTTACAAAAGGAATTCCCAAAAACCTAAAATTTAATAGGTTTTTGGGTTGTGTTAATGATATTCGGATTATTTAAGAAATGGTCTGGTAATAGTCTTTTAGATAAAACAGATAGTTTTAAACTAGCAGTATCATACTGTTAGTTACTGGACACACGGGTCAATTTTGATAACATTGTCCCTGAATAATTTAAGAATAGATCGCAAGAAAGCAATGTTTGATTGATAAAACAGATTTTTTAAATCAAACCGCACAGGGGAACAATTATCCACAGTGCGTTTAAATAGTTCCTGGATGACCGACAACTTTGTCGGGTGTCTGCCATAGGGGTATATATCTATTCAAGACAACTGTTAGTGTAGCTTACTAAAACTACACAAGGCAGGAAGGAGTCAATACGGAACGATATGCGTCCCATTCAACGAGAGGCGCCATGGTCTCGAAAGCGTGATTGCTAGGGATTTACATAAAACGAATCCTAGCACATGCAGGCTGGAAGACCACTAGATCGTTTGCAAAACATTACAACAAACGACTAGAAAAGTCAAGCGGAATCGCACAGCGATTGCTCAAAGACAAAAATACATAGGTGAGAAACAAAAGTTTTTTCACTCTCATTGATACTGTATACAAAGAACATAAAATTTTCATTATAAAACATTACAGAGGTAACAAAGGCACTAATCTTGTCGATTAATGATTCCCAATGTACTTTAAATTGTTATTGAATAGTTAACATGATATACAGGATAATTGATTTTACGTAAACGTCTCCCTAGCCTGAGGCTAGCCTGAGGCTGTATACCGAGGTAAAATAGATTAGTTAGACGAATCTTACCTTGGTATAGATGATGGATAACTGTTGTTTTACCGAGGTATAAGCCTCAGATAGACGTGGGCTAGGGCCCGCCCACCACACCCTTCCACGTCTATTCGTTTGCTTATACCAAGGAAACTTCACAGTTTAATACCATTGTCATTCTTAGATATTGTTTGTTTTATTTGGATCATTTATCCTGAATAAGTAGGTAAAGATTGCTGGACCGGATGTGCTTCCCTCTCCCTAGCCCACGTCTATCTGAGGCTTTTATACCTCGGTTTGTTATCCGAGGCTTATACCTCGGTAAAACAACAGTTATCCATCATCTATACCAAGGTAAGATTCGTCTAACTAATCTATATATATATATATATATATATATATATATATATATATATATATATATATATATATATATGGTTTATGGGAATATAAACGAGGGCATTACTACCATCAGTTTTTCATCTCCTTACAACCAATCATACTGTATGCTATGTGTGTATATGGAGGGCCTAGTTCCCTTTTCTGCATGGTGGCGCCATCTGCATGTAATAATTACCACTCATTAACCGACACAACTGGATGGAATTTAATCTGATTATATGTGATGTATAGCGCATTATATGAGTATAAAGAAGTGGAAGGGAATAACTGTTGTATATTTTTATATCCCCTTCGACCCAACACAAGTAACTGGTGGCACCCCCTCTTGGGCTTTCTCATACCGATGGCTGCTGTCTAGTGTCAGTCACATCGGAGTATGGTGATATATATATATATTATATATATAATATGTTCATATTCTCATGTTAAATTATAGACCCCATATATACACCCATCGAAGTAATCAAACTAATTCAATATTAAGCATACATATTCAACCCATCTACTTTATATTTACATAACGCATTATATTATTATGGGAATTAATGTCACACAAAGATGGCGGTAGGAGTACTTTAGTGGTGCCTTGAATGAGGTCAGCGAGAATTACAATGAAGTCATTTGTGCGCTTCTATCGTTATCTTTAAAGAATAAATCGTATGGTAATATATATGTTGTATATATATATATATTATTATATATATATATATATATATAATATATATATATATATATATATATATAAAGTTTATCCTAATTCAGAAGGTTGTGATATCCCGCACATTTCCGTTCATACCTTTACCTATAATATAGGTAGAGGTATGAATGGAAATGTGTGCGATATTATATATATGTAGTTTTGAAAGTGAGCAGAGTGACAGTTGGCTCACGGTGTAGGGGAGGAGAGAATGCCTGCTCCGCAGTGAATAACATGGAAGTTAAGGTGGTTAGAGGAGAAACATTAAGGGGCTGCCATTATTTATATCCACGTAATAAATTATATAGTACATATATATTGACCAATTTCATATGACGTCAGTACGTGTATTTAGGTCAGTGCGTGCGCCACTTGGCTGCAGGACAACATCCATTCACTGCAAACTGCATTGGCTATGAGCTCAGAATATCCCAACTTTCACTATTATCTCTGTTTTTAATACTTTCAGAGAAAATTTCCCTTAGTTAAATTAAATACTTCAGATCTTCCTCTTCAATCGCGCATTAATATATTTTTAATCGACTCAGTGAAAGCTTTTAAATTAATTTTGCTAAAATAAATGCTCTGCATAGACATAGCATTGCTGCAGCACAAATCAATGCAGTGTTTACCCTTCACGGGCTAGTCAGCAAACTCAGTGCATTGTCAATGGCCGTGAGCAATCTTCTTACAGAAAAAGTGAAATATCTCTAAAACTACACCACCTAGATACAAACCGCTTGGTACACATATAGAAAACATATTCAACGAATAGATTATATTAAATTAAAAGGTTGGGGTTCTGGATTTCTATTAAATTTGAATAAAATAAGGGTTTTGTACTGCACGTACCGGCAATCTCAATGCATTGTCAATGGGAGTGAGCAATCTTCTTACAGAAAAAGTGAAATATCTAAAAAACCACACTACCTAGAGACAAACCGCTTGGACCACATATAGAAAACATATTCACCGAATAGATTATATTAAATTTATATGGTTAGGCTTCTGCATTGCTATTAATTTTGAATAAAATAAAGGTTTTACACTGCGCGTACGGGCAAACTCAGTGGCAGTGTGCCTTCGTTCTGCAGCCGGGCTGCGCGCGCATACACAATGTTTACAAACATTGAAAGGCATCTATAGGGAGAGGTAGGAATGGAAATATGCCGGATATTACAGCCTTCTGATATTTGGGATCTAGTCTACACCACTAACATGATAAAATGTTCTGTCACACAGGAAGCTTTCTAACAAGGGGGAAATTGTCTAATCACGTTATGCACAACCTGACATGGGATCAACTAATAGGATGAAGGATGCAATATTCTGATACAAAAAGTGCTATATGCCAAATTATAGGCCCGTGAATGTCAGCATGCGTGGCTTTAAAGAAGTCTCGTAATTGAACCACACAAACACGATATCAGTTAAAGAGTTGGTATTTATTTTCCCCTGACATGTCACAGTTTAACGTTCATGAGTAAGTATATATCTTGTGTAAGGCCTAATATGTGGGACCCTATTAACATGAGGGGTGGGTGGGACAGCAAATTAAAGTCTCTAGCCAGTCCTGTCCTTAGTGTGTCCTCCCTGCTCCATGTCGAAGTGAGAATGTCTGCGGATGGCGGCCTTATATAGGCCGGGAGCGGACTTCGGTCACCGGTCATTTTAGTTTCAAAAGGCACAAGTAGTGGTATGAACTACGCAGTTGGAAATGGTGTTCTCTGTGGTGGAGTGGTTAGAGTGTGACTTTTTTCTAGGTCGGACTCGCAATCTGAAGGTCGGTGGTTCAATTCCCCATGCCTCCCCCACCTCTGCCAATTTGGATTCCCACCGCTGTGTATAACTTACAGCGACATTAAAGGCGAGTTGCTCTCATACCATGTGCATGTGGTGTGGGAGGTTAAAAATCCCTTGGGTCGGTAAAAGTGTAGACTCAGGCTTTCTATTGATAAACTGTCTAATGGTGAAAACAAGTCTATTCAGACTTATCCATGATAGGCAGTATAAATCTTCAAGAAAAAAAAGAAGAAAGATTAGATATGCAAATTAAGAAGGCAATTGCCTTGGTTACAGCACCATAACAGTAATCGGTAGGTGGCGGCATGCATGCAATCACAGTTTCTGGTAGATGGCAACACCAGTGTCAATAAGAAAGAACAAATAGTTACATATGAGAGATAAACCCAGGTTAGAATACATCAGTCAGTGAGAACAAGTCACAAAGAAGCAAAGATCAGTGGCGGCGCCATTTAGGTTTCAGTGTTCAAGTGGATATGTAGTATATGGAAAGAGTCCTAGCGTCATGGCAGGGGATACAAGTTTGAGTGGCTAATTTACCCATGTTCCAGTCAACATGCACATTGATGCGGCAAACAAATTTTTAAACAAGAATGGTTTAAGTTATTATTGTTAAAGATGGCATAGAAATTATGTCACCAATGATTCACTTAAATGTTTTAACATTTGTCTTTATCAAGACTGCAATAGACTTTACAAGGAGCACGTGTACTGAGTTGCTACCCACATTAGTTTTTCCCACTGCCATCAGAGGGCGCGTTGGTGGTGGAAATCTTCTATAGGACCATTGCCATAGAGCATGTTGCACAGTGATCCAAATCATTAGTTCTTCCCGTCAGCTGCCAGGTTGGTGGTGGAAATCTTCGATAAGAACTTTTACGCAGCATATACTGATATAGCACAGTGGGGAGGTCTTCTAGCTGGTGTAGATTCTGATTGGTGTGAATGCTGATTAGTGTAGATGCTGATAGGTGTCGATTCTGATTGGTGTAGCTGCTGATTGGTGTAGATGTTGATCAGTGTAGATGCTGATTGGTGTGAATGCTGATTAGTGTAGATTCTGATTGGTGTGGATACTGATTGGTGTAGATGCTGATTTGTGTAGATGCTGATTGGTGTGGATACAGATTGGTGTATATGCTGATTGGTGTAGATGCTGATTGGTGTATATGTTGATTAGTTTAAATTCTGATTGGTGCAAATGCTGATTGGTGTGGATGCTGATTGGTGTTGATGCTGATTGGTGTGGCTACTGATTTGTGTAGATGCTGCTTGGTGTAGATTCTAATTGCTGTGGATACAGATTGGTGTAGATGTTGATTTGTGTAGATGTTGATTGGTGTATATGCTGATTGATGTGGTTACTGATTGGTGTGGTTACTGATTGGTGTAGATGCTGAGTGGTGAAGATGCTGATTGGTGTGGATACTACTTGGTGTAGATGATGATTTATGTAGATGTTGTTTTGTGTAAATGCTGATTGGTGTGGATACTGATTGGTGTGGATACTGATTGGTGTAGATTCTGATTGGTGTGGATTCTGATTGGTGTAGATGTTGATTTGTGTAGATGCCTATTGGTGTAGATGCTGATTTGTGTGGATGCTGATTGCTGTGGATATTGATTGGTGTGGATTCTGATTTGTGTAGATGCTGATTGGTGTAGATGGTGATTGGTGTAGATGGTGATTGGTGTGAATGCTGATTAGTGTAGATTCTGATTGGTATGGATTCTGATTGGTGTAGATGCTTATTTGTGTAGATGCTGATTGGTTTAGATGTTGATTGGTGTAGATGTTGATTGGTGTAGATTCTGATTGGTGTATATGCTGATTGGTGTATATGCTGATTGGTGTAGATGCTGATTGGTGTAGATGCTGATTGGTGTATATGCTGATTGGTGTATATGCTGATTGGTGTAGATGCTGATTGGTGTAGATGCTTATTTGTGTAGATGCTGATTGGTTTAGATGTTGATTGGTGTAGATGTTGATTGGTGTAGATTCTGATTGGTGTATATGCTGATTGGTGTATATGCTGATTGGTGTAGATGCTGATTGGTGTAGATGCTGATTGGTGTATATGCTGATTGGTGTATATGCTGATTGGTGTAGATGCTGATTGGTGTAGATGCTGATTGGTATAGATGCAGATTGGTGTCAATGCTGAATGGTATGAATGCTGATTAGTGTAGATGATCAGAAACTCAAAACCACCAGAGTACATGGTTTACATGTAACATTAATGAATGCTCCAGTATCTAAGTGGGAAATGCAGGATCAAATCTAGGTAAGTGTTTGGGTTTCGAAAGTTTCATGCTTTCATCGGACCATGCAGTTTAAAATTAAAGGATAAATGTAAAGATGATGGAGTGGCAGTGGTGGCGTGCATTCTCACCCTGAAGGCCAGCTTTAACTACAGTCTCTGGGAGCAGTCAGTGACAGATAGGCATGGTGCTGTGGGGAGTCTACCTTTAAATATTTTATCCAAAGTTATGGTTAATTAACATCGTCAGCCTTTGTCGATTTGAATTATGAACGAACGTCTAGTTGATATAGTTGGTTTAGTCATCGTTAGGCGTCCTTGTTGTCTGCAGACCCAAGAACTGTGCCCGTCTCTGTCTCTATGTCTATACCACGCTCTGTCTATCTCACTATCCGGTTTGGGAGACCAGACGGGGTGGCCGAATTAGTTGAGCGTCCATCCCCCGTTTTGGTAGATCGTGGGATTCAAACTCATCGGTATGAACCCTGGTCGAGTCAAACCAATGACTTCAAATTTAGACTTGTCGCTTCCTAGCCAGGGGCTCGGCATTGCTAGATTAGGGCAAGGACTGATTTAGCTCAGTGTCAGGATAATGTGACTAAGTGGGATATCAGGTCATGGTGCTGGTGGCCTGGTCTTCCAGTGGGGCAGCACTATAAAGTCATCATGAGTGTGCACTGTCACAAGTCGGTAGCTGTCCTGATATGACATTAGATGTTGCCAGGACGTAAAACTGCAACAACCAACCATCTGGGATGGGATGACCAAATTGGCAGAGCATTCGCATTCCATTCGAGTGGTCATGGATTCAATCCGCGGTTAAGTTGGAGGGAAGGATTTACTAAAACTGATACTGGTCGGTACCCTGCCTGGTTGGTTTGTTTGTTTGTTTGTTGGAGTTTTGCGTCCTAGCAACATCTAAGGTCATATCAGGATGGGTACCGACTTATGACAGTGCACACCCATGGCAACTTTTCTAGTGCTGCCCCACTGGGAGACCAGGTCGCCAGCACCATGACCCGATATCCCACTCAGTCACATTACGGAGCGACAAGTGTCAATTCTATTAGTCATTGGTTTGACTCGGCTGGGAATCGAACTACTAATCTCTCTCACGGGGAAGCTTGCGCTCTACCGATTAGGAAATTTGGGGTAGGTAGGGCCGATATATATTATGTAAAACCGCACGCGGGTCCCGTCCCCCTCCCCCTCCTCTCGTTGCTAGTGCCGCATTCTATCACCATGTGCTCGTGCGATTTCTGCCGACAGGTGGTAGTATGGGTTGACGTAGGGGTCTCTTCCGGTGTGCAGTGTCATCTGACCCGGTTGCGTAGGCTCGCCTGTCTCGGCACTGCCTCCAATAACGGGCCCGTAGCATTCCTGTCTTCCATTCGACCAATACGGCGGCGAAGTGAGCCGTCTTGGTATTATAGGGTCTTTGTATAAACATAGACACTAATAAAGTCTGTACTAGACTACTAAATGACTGAAACGTACAATCCTCCAAGCATTGTTTATCCCATCATTACTAACTACCTACTTACTCAAACTACGTCATGTAGTCAGAAAACACACCTGAGGTATTAACCTTTTAAGCATAACCCTACAAGCTAACTACACGCTATCTAACAGAATAAACAAACCATTCTACTAACACTCAGTCCATCGTGTTGGGAAGCGAGAGGTGCCCAGAAGGAGCACCGAAAACATTAGGGTCTATTCTTTATTTATATTCACATAATAAATTATATAGC
>CM059196.1:43279812-43317164 GCA_030323885.1 Branchipolynoe longqiensis | reverse complement strand
CCGACCCAAAACACAAGGCTAAGGCTCTCGGGGCGACCGCCGTCACCTGCCTTGGGACGTAGGCGTGGACGGCGTCAGACTCCCAGGTCCCTTGGGCCATTATGGCCGAAAGGTCCACGCCTCTGGAGGCGCAGGCCTGGGCCGCGCCTCGGCGTAGGCCGTGGAGAGTGTATCTTGATGCGTCCGGGACCCCCGCCTCCCCGAGGGCGGCTCGGAGCAGGGGCGTGATGTCGTTGGAAGTGAGAGGCGTGTTGTGGCGAGCCATGAAGGCCGGTGCGTCTCCGGCAGCCGGGACGAGGGTGACCGCCCGGTCCCACGCCCGGACCGGACACAATGGTGATCCGGGGAGGGCGGGCACGAACAGGGACACCGCCTGGGCGGCGGAGCGGATAGTCTTCGAGGATGCCACCAGGACCCTGAGGCCCCCGGGGGCGAGCCGGACGTCGTCGCGGCGAAGGGTGTGGCGGCCACCCCAGGGGGCGTGGGAGGGCGAGAGGAGGTTGGATTGCCCCAGGAAAGTGAAATAGGCCAGGACGACTGCGGCCCAAGGTGCGACCCCGAGATGCCCGAGGGACCTCAGGTGCGCGTGTATAAGGGGCAACATGTCGGGGGTGATGGCGAGGGCCCTCCTCACCGGAGCGGCGAACAGCCTCTCCCCGCCTCGGCGGACGCGGGCCACGAAGGGGGCGTCAAAAGGGGCGGGGTCGCCCCCCGCCTCCCGGAGCCAGGCGCGTGCGCCCGAGATCACATTGGCCACCGAGGCGGGGGAGGGCAGCTCGCGATGGAGGTGGGCAATGAACTGCCCCACGTCGTAGGGGAGGGGGCGGAGATGGTCGACGCCCCGCTCCAACATGAATTCGAGGTAGCGCCTCGCGTGCCGGGTCCGATTTTTCCAAGTCCCGGGGGCGAGGGCGGCCGTGTGAAGGGTCATCAGGTGTTCGTGGTCCCTGGGATCGTAGTCTGGGGGAGAGAATTACAGGTCGTTAGAAAGTAACTCCGGGGAGTGCACTACCCTTACTCGACCCAGACCCATGTCTCGACAATGATCCCGGACAATTTTTAAGGCGGCCCGGGAGGAGTGGGCCCGGCTGAGTGCGTCCGCCAGGATCAATTCGACGCCCGGCTTGTGGCGGACGACTATCGTGTAGGACCCCAAGGCCGCGACCAGCCAGAGCTCCCGGGCGCACGCGCCGAGGGTCGGGTCCGAGGCGCGGCCCGATTCGAGGGCGAGGGCAGAGGCGGCGTTGTCCGTGTTGATTAGCACCTCGTAGCCGCCCGGGGCCGGGGGGCCCAGGGTCTTGACGGCCATGACGAGGTTGACCGCCTCCAGCTCGTGGATGGTCGGGAAGGCGGCCATCATGTCGTCACTGTAGGCCTCGGAGAAGCACAGGTCGCGCGAGAAGGCGCCTCCCCCGGTGAGGCAGGAGTCACATTCGATGACCCACCGGGGGGCGGAGGGGGGCGGCAGGAGCCAGACGCCGTTCCCCCTCTTCGCGTAGTCGCGAAACCAGCGCACGTCGAGCCGGAGGTCGGAGTCGACGTCCGCCTGTCCAGCGAGGGGGGAAGCGCGGAGGCTTGCAAGGATCCGCCCCATGAATTTCCGAGCCGAGGGGATACAGGTACTGATGTGGGCCAGGCGCCCGAGGAGCTGCTGGAGGGCCTTCCGCGTGAGAGTGGGGCGGGCCAACCAGTGCTCGCAGTCGTGAAGGACCTCGTCGAGCTTGTCGTCCGGGATGCGCAGCACCATGGCCTCGGTGTCGAGGTGAATGCCGAGCCAAACCAGGCGGACGGCCGGGGGGCAGCACTTATCGGGGGCGAGGGCCAGCCCGAGCTCTGCACACAGGTCCCGGAGGGCGTCGAATGCGCGCATGGCGTCGAGGTACGAGGTCTCACAGCCCACGAAGTCGTCGACGTAGACGAGGCTGGAGAACCCCCGCTCCCGGAGCATCCAGGAGACGGCCTCGGTGACGCGGACGCAGGCCGCTCCCGAGGTTCGACAGCCGAAGGGGAGGGCTATGTCGACGTAGAGGTCGTCGTCGACGGTGATGCCGAATAATGGGGCCGAGAGAGGGTCGGCCCTCAACTGTCTGTAGGCCCGGGAGACATCCGCGGACCAGCAGAAGGCCCCTCGGCCCCGGAGGGTCATCTGTCTGCCGATATCTGAGACAGAAGGGAGGGAGTAATGATGGGGGCGGCCCAGGTACTCCTTCCGGCGTATGCCCGAGTTCACGCTGCGACCGGGCGGGAAGGAGAGGTCGACTATGATCCGGCGCTTACCGGGGGTCGACTTGGGCCGCGTCATTATCGGGCTGCACTGGGTCCAGGGGGTGAACGGGGGCACCCTAAAGGGGCCCAGGAGGGCGCCCAGCCGGAGCTCCTCCTCAGCGTAGGCCGTGACGTGGTGGGCGTAGGCCGGGTCCTCGCGGTGGTTATGGAAGGTGGGGGTAGGCGGCCCCGGCGCGGTGTAGTTGGCCGGGAAGCCAAACTCCAGGTGATCGGCCAAGGTGGTGTCAGGGTGCCGGGCGAGCTTCTCTCGCCAGGCTCCAATGTTCAAGTCTGAGTCGACCGGGACTCGGGCAGCCAAAAAATTCGGGAGGCCCGAGGCCCGGGCGGCGGCGTAGGCCGCCGCGTAGCGCGGGTACCTGGTCCAACCCTCCCCCGAGAGGACGGGCCAGAAGCCGTCCAGAGTCTGTCTGTATTCGGCCGGGGTGGGGCCGCAGGCGGCCGCGGGTGCCCATGATTGCTGCAGGGTGTGGTCGAGGACCTGTCCAGTCGGCTCGCTCCGATCGGCCGTGCCGGGAGGGGCGGCGGGGCCCGCCTCGGTCACATCACAGATGCCGCAGGAGGCCGGGCCGATGGCGGTCGGTGTCGAGGTGATCTGGGCGGCGTGGGCGTAATCCGTAAAGGAGCGGTAGCCGGGTGTGTTGGGGGTGTCCATGCGGGCTGCCTTGCCCGCGCCGGGCCGGCCGGCACCAGCGCGGCCCGTGACGTCACTCGGGGAAGCCGCGGGGGAATCCCCGGGGCGGAGGCGGGCCGGTACCGGCGTGCCCACGGGCCGGGCGAGTGGGGGGCCGGGCCGGTCACCAGCGGAGACAATGACGTCAGAGGGAGTTCCCAGTGGAACTAGGCCGGGGAAGCCGGGGCAGTCGCCGCGGGTCGTGACGTCATTCCGGGGGTATCCCAGGGGCCGGGCGGCGGGGGGGAGCCCGGGAGGGAAGCCGAGTGGCTTCAGCAGAATGTCAACAAAGGAGTTAGTCCGGGGGCGTGCGAGGGGGTCGAGTACAGTGCTCCGGCGGGATCGCGGAGGCGTGGGTGCCCGCCGGGGGTCTAAAAATCCGAGTGGGGGCGCCTGCCGGTCTTGTCCCTCGCCTTTTTGGAGTAGCACGACGCCTCGGAGTGGTTCGTAACAATTTTCCGGACGTTAGCACAGTAGCCGCAAATGTGGGCCAGCTTCTGTGTACCGGCCCCGTGCGACTCGCCCTTCGCCGCCTTGTCGCAGGCCTGGGGATCCTTATTCCAGGCCTGGCAGGGGGTGCCCATGCTGGCGCGATCGTACGAGGTGCGGCCGTCCTGACCGGCCTTTTGTTGGTGGGTTTTTCCCGATTGATGATCGCCCGAGGCAGCCGGGGCGGAGGTGAGGTGGCTCGCCATTGCGATAATCTCCACCCTCGCGGCGTTGATGGCCGCCGAGTCCCGCCAGCCGTCTGGGAGGCGGCCGTCGGCGATCCTGGTGAAGATCTCCTCGGAATACCGGCGTACCACCGCCCATGGGAGCGAGCAGTTATCTTGGGCCACCATCTCCTGGTGGCGTGAGAGGGCCTCCCGGGCCGACGCCGGGAATGCTCGTTGATACTGGAGGCGCTTCAGGCCCAGGGTATACTCCTCCCGGGTCGCCTCCCCTTTTTTAATTGTTTTTCCCTCATCCCCCCTCTCTACGAGATCATACGGAAAGATATATTTGGAGGAAATACCTTTTTTCCTGCTGGTAGCCTTCCCGTCCGCCGCCGCGACTATGAGGCGCACCGCCTCCTCGGCCGATGACCGGGCGCCCCTTCCGTAGACGTCCTGGTCGTGTTGACGGTAGTCGGGGAGGCGGCGGCGGCGGGCCGTGCCAGCGTCGCGGTGTTGTCGGCTGCGGGGGCGCGGAGACGGGGAGGGCGAGGACCAGTCGCTCGCCGGGCTTCTGTACCGGCCGTCACGTCCTGGAGCGAGGGCCCGCTCCCGTCTAGTCGCAGGGGCCGGGCTCGGAGAAGCCGGAGAAAGTGTCCGGGGCCTACTATGGCGGACGCTTGGGGTCGAATCAGTCCTGTGGCGGCGCGGAGAGGGGCGGGCACGGGGGGGTGACGGGGCTTCCGCCTCCCGGCTCGCCTTAGTGGTTGCCGCGGTGAGGGCGGCTGTGGCTTCCGCGAGCACCCGAGACTGGGCCGCCATTTCTTCTCTCTGGGCCGCCAACTCCTGCCTCTGAGTCGATGCGTGTCGCTCCAGCTCGGTCCATTTTTTCTCGATCGCGTCGATCGACGCCTGCATTCGGACGAGGCCGTCCGCCTGTTTCGCCTTCGCTGACGGCCTTTTGGGGCGGGCGGACTGTCTCGCCGGCGGGGTGGGCGGCCGCCTCACGGCGCCGCCATCTTGGGAGCCGTCCGAGATGCTCCCGCCAGCTCGTGGTGAGGTTGGCGGTCTCCGCGTCGATCGCTTCGCGGGCCTACCTCTCTGAGTCGTGACTCGACGTGATGGCTGCATATTCCTTTTTTACGTGGGTGCCTTTTTAACTTTAAACCCTCCTGGGATCCGGGAGTACGTGGGTGGAGACGGGTGTATTACTGAAAGAACCAGTTTGAATTGTCACTGGGACCCGAATGCAGGTCAGGGGAGGAGGGGGCAGGCAGGAGGAGGAGGGGGGGGGCGTCCCGGGCTTCCCCCGCCGGATCAACCACAATTCAGGATGGTGGGCCAATCTTGCTTTATCGTTTCTTGTCCATATCTCTGAGTGAAACCATTTGTCATTTCATTGAGACTAATGCTAGTTATTTGTGTTCACCAACGGAGAAGTCTATGTGAGTAAATATTATCAGTTATGACATAAGTGACAGGATATAATATTTATCTTCACAATTCAACCTTGCAAAAGAAATCAGCTAAGAAGTAATATCCCAAATCACAGGACAAATATTTGACCTAATGGGGCAGAAAGGGGGTGATGTAATTGCCATACCTGATTCTTAACGTTTGTAACGTAGCCCAACTGCACCCAATCCATACTTTCGGGAACAGACTTGGTCTTGTCCTTCTTAAACAGATTAGTTCGCATAGCCCGCTCACCGGAAGGAACGCGCGCCCCGAGGAGGTACTTCCGATATTCACCGGGTGTCTTTGAAGTAAGTAACAGACATGGTGAGAGGTGGTACAATAATACACTGAGTAAATGCTCAAATCATAGACTACATATAACTTTTTTCATCAATGGAAGTAGCAGTGTACAATGGCTGGTAGCATTGTTATGTATATCCACTAAATAAATCATACAGTTCATATGTCATACACATATATATGTATATATACACAAACACACATATATATATACATAGAATATATAGACATACACATATAATATATATATATATACTCTACATGATCGATACCACTCAACTACGGTGTTGGGAAAGGTTGTGTTTTAGGATTAGTAATTTGGTTAACAGACTGTCAACTATCGACCCACGACCAGGTGGCACCTTTTCCAAGTTGCGAGTTATGTGAGTAAAAAAAAGTGGTTATCTAGGCCTAGTATTGTGTTTGTTGTTGTTTTACTTCCTAGCAACATCTAAGGTCATATCAAGACGGGTACCGACTTGTGACAGTATGCACTCATGCTGTCCCACTGGGAAACCAGGCCGCTGGCACCATGACTTCGTATCCCACTCAGTCACATTATCCTGACACTGAGCACACCAGTCCTTGCCCTGTCCTAATAATGCCGAGCGCCTGGCTAGGAAGCGACAAGTATCAATTTGTAAGTCATTGGTTTGACTCGACAAGGGTTCGAACCATGACCCCACGATCTACCAGGCACAGGAGACGGACGCTCTAACTCATTCGGCCATCCCTTCTGGTCTAGGGCTAGTGAGAATACCGAACAGAACATTCACGGGTAGAACTAAATATTAGGCGATTAATACTATTTAATAGGATATATACAGAATGCTACATGGACCCAATTCAATGGATAAATAATTTAATGATCAGATTGAGTTAATTTAAATCACTTCGATACACGAAAACACAGACTATGCATCTGAACAACATGTGCCTTTTCGCCAATCATGTAACTGAAATATTATAGATACAAACCATGATATAATTAACGTTCATAAATTAGCATTATGTATTTATGTATGGGATTGACCCGTTGACTTGCTACTCACCAGGTCACTGTATTCATTGAGTCCTAGGGTAAAGGTGTGCAATCCCATGGCGTGCTCCTTGTTGTGTTGAGCGATAATACGCACATTAGCCTCCCATGCCCTGCGTCTGTGAATTAACCAAATTTCCGTAAGTCACCATTTTACACAAACAAGACTGGGCGCAGCGGTTTTAAATGGGTCTCATCCTTTGGCTTCGACCTATGTATAATCAATATACCAAGTTATTGCGATGCCCATACGTATGTACAACCATGTGCTTAGGGTTTTCTTTTTATTGTACATGTTTGTTGGGATTGTAAATCGTAACAACATCCTAACAAAATCAAAAGTCATATAAGTCCGATGCCAGCATTAAATTCTAGGTTTCATTCTACAAATCAAACTTAGATACCAGTGCACTCATTATGCATTTGTTGTTGCATAAAAGTGAATACGTCAATTTAATAGAACCTGTTACTGCTGAAGCCTATGGTGTCAGTGTGGTGTGGGAGAAACTAGGTGTATGCGAATTCACGTCCCTCCCCCGCCCCCCTTCCCACACACACACACACATGCCTTCCGCAATGCAAACTGTAACTGTGACCCGGTCTCGCAGTTTGAGTGCCCTGCCAGTTTCAGCTGACTGCATACACTCAAACTCAAGGCATTGTCAATGGTCGTGAGCAATCTTCATACAGAAAATACAGAAGAAGTGAAATATCTCTAAAACCACACCACCTATTAACAAATCGCTTAGTACACATATAGAAAACATCTTTACCAAAAAGATTATATTAAATTTATAAGGTTAGGGTTCTTGATTTCTATTTATTTTGAATAAAACTAATGTTTTGCACTGCGCATACCGTCAAACTCAAGGCATTGCCCATGGTGGTGAGCAATCTTCATACAGAAAATACAGCAAAAGTGAAATATCTCTAAAAGCACACCACCTAGAAACAAATCGCTTGGTACACATATAGAAAACATCTTTACCAAAAACATTATATTAAATTCATAAGGTTAGTGATGATGCTGTCAGATTTTTTTACGCATGCGGATGAAACTGACAGTCACCTCAAACTGGCAGGGCGCTCAAACTGCGACACCAGCATGCTGAGTCTCAGCTTCAGTAATTCAATAAAGCGGAACTTATTTTCCCTTTTTTTCTGGGGTACATTAGTTGATTAAGCAAGGGGAATTTCAATCGTGGAAGATTGGTCTTCTTCATTCCACTGTTCCTTGCCCTATCCTAGAAATGCCGAGTGCCAGGCTAGGTAGTGTCAAGACAACAAGCGAAAATCTTGCAATGGCGCAGTCTAGCTGGCTCTCTGCATAGGATATAATATATATCATTTAGCAATAGACCTGTGTAGGCCCGAATGCATGCGTGTCATAGCCATAGCTAGGAATTTTTGTTTGTGGTGGATTCATTCTAGGAACAGAGGAGTGCTAAAGGCGCGAGACACTAGGGAGGTCTGGGGTTATACCTACTCCCTCCCCACAGGAATATTTTGAATCTAGAGACTCTGAAATGCCATTGCCAGCAATTTCAGAGAGGTTACATACTGGTTTTTTTTTGTGGTGGTGGTGGTGGGAGGGTAGGAAACTTTCGACCCTTTCTCCCCAACTAGTTACAGCCCTGAATGCACACCAATCCCTCTGTAGGTGTACCCGTCCTGATAGGACCTTAAGTATTGCCAGGACGTAAAACACCAACAACCAACCTACCTGTAGGCTGCTGAAGAACGGAACCCTACCTGAATGTTTCTTCCTTGCCCATGTACGTCTTGCCGTGCTGCACCTTGAATCTATCCCACTCCTTATCAATAGGGCTGATTTCGTTTGTCTCCACAGCCTTCATCCACACGCTCGTCTCGTTGCTGTGGGCGAACTTACGGGCGATTCTTGGGTGGGCGGAGACGAGGCACAGCCCGATACCCAGCAGTAGGTGCACCGCATTCAGTAGCTGAAATAAGCAGGAATGTTTGCGGCATGTTGCTTCAAGAGAATAGTTCTAAGTGCGAAAGAACAGTAGGAGCGTTCGTTGGGGACAGGCGGGACCGGAGGTGGCGCCACCGGTTCACACATGCATACGGTCAGGTTGGCGCTTAGTATACACAGCATCAATAATGACAATAATACTTTATACTCGCATAATACTTAAGCGGGCATTCCTTACACGCGGTATGCACTATGCGGCATGTGGCATGCAGCATGCAGTATTCAAATGGCATGATTCCTTACACGCAGTATGCAGCATGTGGCATGCGGCACACAACTGGCTATATTATTGCCAATTTATAGATAAGTATTCCTATTTCTGTGAATCTGGTAGCTTTCCCTTGGCTTTCTCCCCTCCTCTCTCTTCCCTTCACTGCTTACTCACCTCCCTGCCATCCTCCCCTCGGCTTTCTCCCCTCCTCTCTCCTCCCCTCACGGCTTTCTCACCTTCCCGCCTCCTTCCCCATTATAAGCACACACTAATCATTATGTACACGGCACCCCTCTAGGCCGTTCCGTAATGCTCAGTCGCCTCTCCTAGTGTTAAACTAATGGACACATCAGACTCAGGTTTCTATTCGCACCCTGCTTGTCGCATTGCCACATGCCACACTGATCGCTACATGGACCGATCGGAAAAACGCATTCGCATTTGCATTCGCATACCGCGTGTGAGGAATGTAGCTCATAGGTTTCAAGGCGTTTCGATTTTTTGTCGCATTCGCGTTCACATTCGCATACCGCATACCACGTGTAAGGAAGGCACCCTTTATACATTCTGCAGTGAGTGTAGGTGTGTGTGGGGGGAGGGGCAGTTGATGGGTGAACAGACAAGTGGCGCCCCCCCCCCCCCCAACAGATCTGAGGTTGACTAGGCTGGAACAGTAGATGACTAGATCAAGGCTCCTCAGGTTGATGATTAAGGAGTTAGGGCTGAAGAGTAGATGGAAGTTTCCGGCCTTATTAATATTATACTCGTATACTGGCTTATACAGCATATCATACAGGTATTCCCTACTTAACACTCGAGATCAATCAATCAATCAATCAATAGTTCCGTCCTCTAGTCGAGGGTTGGATGCAATGGTTCTCCACTTGTCCCGATGGTGTGCTGTTCTGATAGACTGTGAATAATTCAAGCCTGCCCACTGTGAAATATTTGTAAACCATGATGTTCTTGGTCTCCCTCTCCTCTCTGCTGCCATTCACCTTCCCTTCCAACAATGTACGGTATATTGAACTCTGACGAATGATGTGGCCAAAATAAATAAGTTTCTTTGTCTGTATAGTGCAAACAAGCTTTTCTTATTTTTAATTTTTCTGAGAACTTCTTTGTTGGTGATCTTCTTTGTCCATGATATTTTCATCATCCTTCGATAAGTCCACATCTCAAATGCTGCTAAACGTTTGTACATTTTCTTAGAGATTGTCCATGTCTCAGCCCCATACATTAGAGTAGACCACACATAACACTGAAGAATACGCTTCCTTGTTTGTATTAATATCTTATTTGATGTTAACACTCTATACATTTTGGAGAATTTTGTTCGGGCTATTGAGATATGTTCCTAAAAATGAAACAGTGTTATACGTGTGTCAATATATCATAAATCGTTTGTTTGTTGGGGCTTTATCCCTAAGAACATCTATGGTCACATTGGGATGGGCATACTGACTTGTGACGGCCTCACTGGTCGATTGTGTTATAGTTAGAAGGCCCTACGTGTGATGTTCTTAGGCTAAGGCAGCGGAAAGAACCCAGGTTTTATTCCATATATGTATTTGCCATGATAAAGGAATGCTATAGCGAATCATGACTTAATGGGGTAATAGCCCTGTCACATTATGACGTATCTCGTTAGCATGCCGCCATCGCAGAAAATCACTGTTTTATGTCGAGATACATCAAACTTTTCGGCATGGGGGCAAAAGGTGGATGTATACATACCATATACACAGCGCATGGCCAACGTATGGTTAATGTACCTCCCAGCGAAAAATGCTCGAATTACGCTCATGGTATGTTCACAGCATGCCGGTAAACATTATATACGTTATTCGATCGCCAGAACTATGCGTCATACATTACATACGTCAAGACACGCTGGAGAAATGCTAAACATACGTTAGAGGTATGTTAGGCGCACGTTATCCATATGTTGTCAGTACACGGACTGTACATTCCCACTGCCTTTAAAGTAGGTCAACGTAAAATCCACACATTGTCGAACGTTGTCGTGCATCGAAAGTTTTGTGCATGCACAGAACTTTGCCGACCACCTGATGTGCGACGCCGTATCTCGATGAATGTCGACGTACATTCACGTATACCAACGCATGCCTAATGCGCGCATAAAGCACACTGACGTATCCCGATATAGCGGCAAAGAAATCACATACATCGACGTACGTTGGCGCGAAGCGTCGTAATGTGACAGCACCATAATGCTAAGCAGGGTATACCAGTATATATCCTTTTAGTAAATGTTATCTTATTCATCAAACAAAGCTATTTTTTTCAGTACCAGAACACCGGTCTTCCAGTTGTGTAATATTTAAATTTCCTGATGTATAGGGCCTACATAAGGGGTGATACAGTAATAGAAGTGGGTAATGTAGCGCAGAGTTGTTCATCAAACAAAATAAGCACGTGGATGATGATCTATATAATAACTTATATAAGTAAGCTTGGTTTGACTGTGTTGTCAGTGGCTATGTGTATACATGATGTAAGAGTAGATCTAAACGAGTCAAGTATGAAGAGGGGTCAACAGAAGGTCAATAAAGTTACTTAGCAGACAAGTCTTGGAGGCAGTGCTGCGGGAGTAACTAGTAGTTACTATGTCTTAGCCTAGACTAATTGCACGGTTATATCTATATAATGATGAGGGCTGCCCTCTATGGAAGATCTTCTGATCAAAAAGAATCTCCGGTGGACTGGATACCTCATGAGGATGTCATCAGACAGGCTACCAAAGCAGATCCTCTATTCTCAACTGTCTTCTGGCTACAGAAAGAGAGGGCGCCCCCGTCTCCGGTTCAAAGATACCATCAAGAGAAACCTGAAGCTGAGAGACATTAAGACCGACTCATGGACGCAACTCTCACAGCAGAGAGCTAAATGGAGAGCGGCAGTCAAGTAATGAAAGCAGTCTTTGTCGCATCACGACCGACAGCATGATGATGATGATGATCTATATAATGAATTGCATATCACAGGCACATATCACAGGCAAGAAAAAAATCCTCCGGTGCGACTGACACTGTTCAACATCCGGGGGAAGTGAGGTGGGTGAGATGGCGCACCGGTAAAGTGTTGTATCTTACGGAGGATAACAATAATAATAATAAGTAATATTCCCTTACGTATCTTTATACTCGCATAATACGCTATACATCACATATACATCTCTCTATATATCGGTTCTATAATTTATTATACGAGTATGAAAACAATCAAATAGCATCATTTTTATTCATGTGTACTATTATTTGTGTTCCTGACCCCAATTTCTTGTCTTGACTATATTCTGCAGATTAACCCGACATTGACGCCACCTATCTAGATATTGCTTCACTAATCCAGATCCAGGGCTCCCGCTGATAACATAGTTATTCAATTTGTCGGTAGAACCTATTTTGTATCAAATAATCTATACAGCTTTATTATTATTAGCGATTTCAACAGGCGAACAAATACCATACAGCTTCACTGAGTATTAATTAAATAAATTTCCCAGGAGTCTCCTGTCTCAGCATTGTTTGCAATCCTTTGTCGTATTTAGCTAATTTAATTGAATGTTATGGGCAGTTAGTCTCCACCCAGTTATTTCTGGAATATATACTATGGAATGTATAAATTGGGTATTATTAATTATGTAATTATCCTGATTTGGAGCTGTCTATTCTTCTATTGATTCTTCAGAATAAATCCAGTAGAATAACTTATTTACGATTTGCGTCCACTAGCGAGCCAAGCTAAGTCTTTAGAAATAAGTTATATAAGAAAGCCACGTGAAGGTAATATTTTCTTTAAAGTGGCCAGATATCCGCCGCGTGGAAAACAAACGAACTCGGAAATAGTTCAGATGTGTGCCACAGGGGTGTGTAATGTATGTGTCTTCCAGTTGTGTTGTTATCCGAACACCCCCAGTGTGGCACAGAGTGAGGTCACTACAGAACGTTCTAAATAAAGTTAGTTACAGTACAGAACTCATTGTGTTCAGACGTCCTTTACATTACTTGGTGTCAGATGTGGAGGCAATGGTGCTTTCAGGCCCATTGCTTCCGGTGGATACCGGGCCACGACACCCCGGGCACAAACCAACATATAATACAAGTTCATTTTACCAGGATCGACACCCTGGTCATAGAGAAGGTACCACTTGTTTGAACTTTGTGTTGACGTAGCGGCAGCACGCCGGGCAGCCACTCCCCGGGCGCCAACAAAACCTGCACAGACTTTATTGTAACGAGTGACAAGACGTTGCACAGATGCCTGGAAAGATGGCACAAGGATGCACGGATGCCTAGAGGCACATACACGACTACACAGGTGCCAAGAAGCACGGATGTACGGATCGTCGGTGGAAACGAACGGCTCTAATTAAAACAGCCGGAATGAGGATGCGCAGGACGTCACAACATTGCTTGGAGTGAATAAATGACAATACGATGCACAGATGCCTGAGAAGATGGCACACAGATACACAGATACCTAGAGGTACAGACACAGATGCTACGAAGCACAGATGCACGGATCATCGACAGAGATGAACGAAAACGGCCGTAACAACGACGCACAGGACGTCAAGCCAGCTAAGCTACAGCAGTACACGGAGCGCTGGTAAGCAAGCACCAGACGCCACACCACTTGAGGTACGTGAAAGGCATGAAATATGATACGAGATGCAGTGTCAAAACAAACATTGATATATTCCATCCTAATATTGCTATGGACTAGTTATTAGTGATGGTAATTGTTTTTGTCAGTTGAAAGACAATACAACTGATTATGTATTATATGACGTGTAGCATATACGTTTACGTACATCAAATTGTCAAAGTAATGTGCGCTGCTATCCGAACACCCCCAAGGCAGCGAGAGGCCACGTCATGAAAGAATGTAGTTCAAATCAGTGAAAGCGACAAAGTAGCAGTTGGTAGTCTGCTTTGTTAAAGCTGCATACTCAATAACAAATATATATAAATTATTTCTTTTTTAAATACCCAACATTGATGTATGGTTCCATCCTTTAATATTGTTATGGACTAGTTATTAATGATGGAAAAACAAAACCTAAATCTGCTATATCGTATGAAAAGTAGTACATACATTCATATATTTATACTATGCAGGTGACAGTACTGTTATTGTATGACACTCCCATGTTGAACGAATGGCAATATATATATTACAAAGGAATATATATATATAACAAAATGTTAGTGTGAACATAAAAATGACTATATTGTAGGATGTCAGAGTTACATGGTGAAGTGTGTGCCAATATTTTCACTATGAGAAAGGCCTGTTGTTGAACACATAATTGTTTGACAAAATGTTATCACAACATGCAGTTATGTAACCTGTAAATTCTGCAGTTGTGTAGAATATTGGTTATATAGAAACCAGAGTAAGCCGAATATGCAGAATCTACCGGATATACTGATATTGTAACATTGAATTTAATGTCATATGCATTAAAATAAAATAATGTATATAAATATATTTAATAAATATATCTATATGTAATAGAAATATATATATGTGGAAAAGGTCAAAGAATGCAAACAAAGACATAGTATGTCGATTATGACGTTTTGAATTAGGAATGGTTTGGTTAGACTGTGCAACTTTAAATTGTTTCAATATGTTACCATGACAATACATGAAGAACATCAGACATTTGAGGTCAAACAAAGACTTTACAGAACACATTCACACATAGGAAATGGCACATGAAGGTAACTTAGTACGCTTTTTGGTGATGTTCTGTAAATGCTGTAAGATGTCGTACTTGTCATAGATCTTGTCAAATAGCTGTTGACTCATTACTGTTATTGTAGGTGATGTTCACTGATGCAATTGTAATAATTAAGCAAGTGACATGCTAGAAAAGCAGTACAGTAAGAATGACACATGATTAAAGTCAAATAAAGAATGGACACAACACATGCAAGGATAAGAAACGACACATGAAGCTAATTAAGTATACATTTTGTGTGTTGGCATAAATGCTTTAAATTGTCTTACGTGTCATAGATGTTATCCAATAAATATTCACTCAATACTTATTAAACAAACAAACAAAAATGTTCACTGATGCAATTGTTATAATTAAATAACTGACATGCCAAAAAAAAAAAAAAAAAAAAAAAAAAAAGAAAGAAAAGCAGTACAAGAATTAATAACGACACATAGTTCAGGTCAAACAAAGAATGGACACAACTCATGCCAACATCAGAAACGACACATGAAGTCAACTGAGTATGCATTTTGTATGTTTTTATAAATGCTATGTTTAGTTGCTCTTCATGTCATGGATGTTCTTGACTATATATGTTGACTCAATGCTTATTAAGCAAACATAAAAGAATGTTCACAGTTGAAATTGTTATAGTTAAATAAGTAACATGCTGGAAAAGCTGTACAATAAGTGGTAACGTCACATACTTAAGTTCGAACAATGAATGGACACAACGCATGATAACATAAGAAACAACACATGCAGCCAGCTGTGTATGCATTTTGTATGTTTATGTTTATACATGTTTTTAAGTTGTCTTGCATGTCAAAGATGTTATCAAATGAATTTTGACTCAATGCTTTTATAAACGAACAAAACAAAAATATGACGAAATGTTCACAGATGAAATTGTTATATGAAGCATGAGTTTAATTTGAACATTTTGGGAAATGTTGTGCATGAAATACTATATTGAATATTTGAATCTCATATGTTATATAAGTCGTTTACTGTTGTTGCTATGCCACTTTCTGTTCTGCCAGCAAGTGCACTGTTATGTTCAGTTATGAATTGCATACAACATTATGTAATAATACGCTCGTTTTTCAGGTCATATGAAGAAGAGAGAAAATAAGTCTACATTTAAGAAGTGACAACTGACCCTGACTATGTATTCGTTGTATTACTTTATGGGTCGTGTTTTTGTATGATGGGCTACATTCGATAGTTTCCCATTTACATGTTTCATGGTTCTCTTCTTAAACATAGTATGTATAATATCTCTATATGTATTAGGTCTTCATGTACAATGCCATTTACATTGTTCTGGAATGTTAGTAAATTTAAGCATGGCATTTTATCCTCGCAATACCTGGTACCATTCTGTTATGGATAGGAACTATTTTAAAGAGGGGGATATGGCGTTATGACATTAGTGATAATAACACAAGAAGGACCTGTTGCTATCGATGGTAGTTTATATATACAAAATGTTACCATTGAATTTTGTTCCTCTGTTCCAGACAGGGGCGCCATTTCTGGATAGTGGCAATTCACAGAATGAAACAGACAAAAATGATCCATTGCAAATAATATTGGCATATTCAAATATAGATGTAGAACACAATATGTTGACTGTTATCTAGTTTACTGTAGTTTGAAGTAACTTATTTTCAATTTTTAACTTGAAATAATCGAAGTAAAAAAGATGGTGGATATTGTAGGCTTCGGTAATGACATCTTCTATTAAATTGTAGTACAATTCTTTCGATGCAAACAATTAATGGATTACTAGTGCATGAGTATCCAAGTTGGATATATAGCCGGAATGAAAGATCTTCACGGATTTCCAATATATTGTGGATAAATTAGCTGTTTATTTCATGCCCCATTAAAGAAGCAAACTAATTTTCTGTTTTTTCCCCCCATCTCCATCTACTACCGAATATCAACATAACAATTTCTAAAAGCATTTAAAGGGTGAAAGATTTCCAATATTTTTTATTAAACCTAATAAAGAAACACCTTTTTGTTTAGTTTTTTAAGTATCGGGGTGGTAGGTTGTGTTACATCAATGACCGGTCTGTTTTGAAATTAAATAAGATATACTGAGATAATGTAGATTGTAACGATCAACTTAATTTTAAAATGTATTTGTCCAAATGTGGCAGGAACAGAAAACCATTAGCACACATGTGGAATTTTAATATGTTTAGGAGCCTGAACCAGCTGCTCCTTGCGCTGTTCTCAGGACTGTGGACAGAGGGCGCCCCAGGGGCGGTCTGGCGCTACTTGGTTTGAAATGTGAGCGAGGTCCCACGCTGTCAACCCATCAATCACCCCTGAACTAGCTACAGCCGATGTGCTTGAAATCGACTTGTTTACTTAAAGTGGCCAGATATCCGCCGCGTGGAAAACAAACGAACTCGGAAATAGTTCAGATGTGTGCCACAGGGGTGGTGCATGCTTAGTACTGAACTTTTCCACTTGGTGGTGTGCAGGAGAGTGACCTAGTTAGTAGTTGGGGGTAATACTGAGGTATTTTCAATCTTCTTTAGAGAAGTGCAATGAGGAAATATATTTGTGTAATGTGAAATATATGTTAGTACAATTACATTGCATAGTTCAATGAGAAACAGATATAAATGAAAAACGTATTTTTTTTGTTGAATATAAAAAAAAAGTTCTTCTGTGGATGGGGTTTGAACCCACACAACCAAACAACTTCTGATCACAAGTGTTACACTCTAACCACTAGGCCACAGTGACCACACATAATTACTAATCTCAGTTCAGGATATTTGTGTATAGGACATCACATATAAAACGTGTGTGTGTATGTGTTTGTTTTGTTTGTTGTTGTTTTACGTGCTAGCAACATCTAAGGTCATATCAGGACCGCTACCGACTTGTGACAGTGCGCACTCATGGCAACTTTATCGTGCTGCCCCACTGGAATACCAGGCCACCAGCACGATGACCTGATATCCCACTCAGTCACATTATCCTGACACTGAGCCAACCAGTCCTTGTCCTATCCTAATAATGCCAAGCGCCAGACTAGGAAGCAACAAGTATCAATTTAAAATCATTGGTTTGACTCAACCAGGATTCAAACTCACAACCCCACGATCTACCAACACGGGAGACGGACGCTCTAACTCGAATCCTGGTCGAGTCAAACCAATGACATTAAAATTGATACTTGTTGCTTCCTAGTCTGGCGCTCGGCATTATTAGGATAGGACAAGGACTGGTTGGCTCAGTGTCATGATAATGTGACTGAGTGGGATATCAGGTCATGGTACTGGTGGCATGGTATTCCAGTGGGGCAGCACTATAGAGTTGCCATGCGCGCGCACTGTCACAAGTTGGTACCCGTCCTGATATGACCTTAGATATTGCTAGGATGTAAAACAACAACAAAAAAACATACGTACGTATGCATGTACATACGACGTACATACGTACTTACATACATATGTACGTACATACATACATATGTACGTACATATATACGAACATACATACATACGTACATACATATATACGTACATACGTACATATTTACATACATACATACATACATACATACACACATACATACACACACACATACACACGTACGTACGTACGTACGTGCGTGCATGTGTGCGTGTGCACGCACGCACGCACACATACATACATACATACATACGTACATACATACCTTTTATATGTGACGTCCTATACACAAATAGCCTGAAGTGAGACTACTAATTATGTGTGGTCTCTGTGGCCTAGTGGTTAGAGTGTTGGACTTGTAATCTGAAGTTGTTTGATGTGGGTTCAAACCCCATCCACAGCAGAACCTTTTTTACATTCATCAACAAAAAAATTTTTTTCATCTATATCTGTTTCTCATTGAATTATGCAATGTAATTGTACTAACATATATTTTACATTACACAAATATATTTCCTGATTGAACTACTCTAAAGAAGATTGAAAATACCCCAGTTTTACTCTCCCTTATCTCCACTCACCCAGCCATTTTTAAAACAACAGCTGCCAGCTATTCCCAGCCTCAGAACTGACCCACTTCTGGTGGTGAAGTGGGTCCCCTACTCTCCCCACACATACTTGGTTCATTTAAACATAAAAACTAAACAAAGTTGTGCTTGGAGAGCATTTGTCGGAGTACGCACAGTGTCCCAGCGAGCTATAGCTGGTCCCTTTAAGAGGTTGCCGTCGAGGCTGCGGTCCACTTAGAAATTAAATACCATGTCTTGAAATGCACCGTTTAGCTTTTTGGGGTGTTGAATGTTTAAATTGTGATTAAAGCATCCGATTTGGGATCGATGCTTTTTGGGGAAAACTCAGGGGTGAAAGATCTCCGCCATTTCATCGATTTCCACCATATATATTTTTTGTAAATCTGCGAATCGGAGAAACAACTTATCTCGGACCTAAAACCCCAACAAACATACCATTTTTTCCCTCCAACTAATACCTAATATTGACCCCATTTGAAGTATGTAACTGCCGGTGTGTGGGTGGGTTGGGGAGGGGGTTTGCTGTGCCTTCCCTGTGTGATGTCACAGCTACTATTAATAGCCAAAAGATATATCAGGGTATGATGAGGCTGGACAGATCAATCCCGACAGACATACTGCTTTTTCGCTCAATTAACCCATTCTAAGTGTAACCTTTCATTAAGATTCATAGACAATTTTCATGTAAGGAATACGTGGTAAACTTACATGCCCAGATCTTTACTAGAACCTGTTATTGCTGATGCATGTAGTGTTAGAATTTCGATGTACACGCCAAAATTAATTGTGCTAGTTTCCAATTCAATTAGAATATATCAGCTGTTAGTCACTTATAATAAAAGTTACTTCAAGCTAATGTGTGGTAGATTAAATGATCAAGATAATATATTTATCGGGGGGGGGGGAATATTGCAAAAATTAACAACCATCATTCTATGAAGCTTTAACGAAACCTGCCAATTGTTATGAGGCATAAGTATTGGATTAATATATTTATTTGATGCGGTTTCATTTGCACCCATCTAACAATTTAACACAACCAGTGCAATTTAACATCAAACTTTATTTCTATGAAACAGTCATTTAATATTACTTTATAATTCAGTAATTATCTTTAATCAGTAATTTTCATACTAAAATGGAGTGAACACCAGACACATCTAATCCACGACATTTATCTAATTCTGATTCAACATTAATGAGTGGCTTAAAATACTATCAACAACTGGGCTTTGAAGCCTCATTTTCCTCCTTCCGATCCTTCCATTTTGTTACATTTGTTGATTAAGGAGGGCAGATTTCAATTGTGTCATGTTACAAATGGCTTACTGTAAAATGTATATCGCCCCCCCCCCCCCCCCCAAACACACACTTTCCGGCATTTAAGCTGTAGTAGTGACCGGGCATGCTAGGCCGCAGCATCAGTTCTTCCTGGGGGACCAGCGGAACACACATTTATAAAGCTACCATTTTGGGAAATGGTATCATTAGGTACTGATTTTTTAAATGTATATTGGCATTTCACTTTTGTGATAATCAGATAGAACTTTATACTCTGATTTCAGTGGTATAACATTTATCTTAATGTGATAATTGGTTCAAAGGTTATGAGCATTTTTCAAATATAATTTTTAGGGCTTTTTTCGCCCAAAAACGAAATTGGCAAAATTCACAAATCCATAGAAAATGTGCAGATACTTGGAAACCAAAACTAAGCACATAATCAAGTTTCATATATCATATAGATTGCATTTGGGGGGGGGACCCCCCCCCCCTGCAATTACACAACTTTTAAAGCAGCTAAAATATCAAATTGGCCCTGTGGTAAAGTTACCAGTACCTATTTACTACCTAAGAATAAAAGTAACATTTTCATGGAAATTAAGATACATAGATAAATTTGGTATCACTAGAATCAGCAGAACTGTATCTATAACTTGCATATACTTTAAAGATTTAGACAATTGAACACTAAACTTGTGTTCCAACTACCATTCATGACAAATGAAATTCGGTTATATGCTTTCACAATGTCTTCAATACACTCCATATGACAAACACAGCATTCACTGCTTACAGACAGAACCTTATTATGTAGTAGGATATCAGTTACAGCAACATCATCCACTTTGGAGCATTTTGAAATAGTGTTTTCAGCTCACTGGCTGCCAAATCGGTCTCACTTCTATAGCTTCTTGATTTGTGTGCCGTGAATGAATTTACTATTTTTATGCTGATTTAATAGCAAACACTTGCTCTTCAATTTAACAGGTGTTGAACCTGGAATTTTTGTCTTTGTCACCATGAAATCTTGTCTTTAACGTTTCCTTTTGAATTTTCCCTGACTTATATCACACGTATCTCAACATGTTTGGTCTCAAAATGAGGCTCAAACTGTCTTCTGTTCTGCCATTGTTAGATAATTTTAGTAACTGTTTAACACGCCAATCACTGCCACACAAAAGACATGGGGGTTCAGGGCCAACTCCTGCCAGGTTTCATGCAGCCTGACCGAGTCACTGATTGCATCCTGTTTGGAGTAGCTAGTATCAGTGCTTCTTGCGTCCTGATGTCGCTGCAGCAGCTAAAACCCTGTGTGCACCGCTCTCCTGACCTTCCTTCTGCGTACAATGCTCCATCTCCCTGCTCCAGCCTCTCCCACCTCCTCGCCAATTTCCGCACCTTCTGCGTGCCACACCACACCGCACATCTACTGCATCCACTGTGAATGTCTGGCGAAACATTATCAACGCCTGTCACCGTGAGGAAATTAAAAACGTGCCACTGTAAGGTTCCCCATTCGGACCTAACAGATCGAATTATACCTGAGATAAATTTTCCATTCACGCTCACCCAATGCACTTGCTTGAGATTTCTGGTGACTGCTTATGCTGAAGGGTTTAAAATTGGTGAACTAATTATCATGTTATATAACGAGGGGTGAAAACTCGAGGATTTGTTTAGTTAGCATTTTTGTGTTAATTTGCGGACTTCTTTGGATTTAGTTTTTTTGTGATGAATTTATTTAAGATGCTCATAACGGATAAGGACTAGTAGTGGTGGGCAGCACTAGTCCAATTTGATTCAAATCTTTTGAATTTAGTTTTTTTTAGTAATAATTGAGGTTTTCTTGCTTGGCGATTTAAAAAAAGAGATTCATTCTATGTTTTATGTATTCTACATACTTTATCCATCTATTATATTACTATCTTGTTGGCGTTTGGCCGATGCTGCCCCCACTCTACTCTGCGTATTGAAATTTGAATGTGGTTACATTTCTGCATCGTCGCGGAAGCTGGGTATCAGAAATAGTGACCTTTACTACATGAACCCACAATCTAAGCTTATTTCGGTGCCTAGCTTTTAAACTCACAGTAGTGTTTTCTGACACATCAATTGATTGTATGCTTTTACATTGGGTGTGAAAGCGATGGTTGAATAACAAATAAACACTTCTCGCCATGGATATGGCCTGCGCTGCGTCATGGCGTAAAGAAACCAATCAACCAGTCAGCAGTCCCTAGCGTCATAGATACTCGATAGTTCAGGGAGAGAAAAGCACTTCCGGCTTAAGTGATTAGAACATCTTGCTCACCAAGCAGCAGTTTTTGTTGTATGATTGAGCAATGGGAATTTCAATCGCAGAGTATTGCTCTCCCTAAGTCCATGCTCCTTGCAGATCACTAGGCAAGCTAGCGACAACAATTAAAAAAAAAATTCTTTATTCAGTCAGGGGTCAGTCACGGAGGTTACAAACCCCACAACCGATCAAAAACGGATGTTGTCATTTCTTACATGTTTAAAAAAAATCAAAAAAATCACAAATCGCATTTTGTCAACCCAATAGTATTTTCTTCAAGTCCCATTCCCTCATTCAGCTAGTAGCACTCTATTGATCCGCAAGTGTTGAGCATTCATAAATAACTGGGAACTCCCCTCTTGTACACCACCAACTAGTTTACAGAAATTATTGATAAAGGAAATCAATCCATATGGATTGTGACTGCTACTGCACAGCGACGAGAACAAGTGCGTGCAATTAATCGTTATGAGCAGAATATTTAAAACAGCGGGGGGTTTATTATCTTGTCTAAGCTTTGCTGACTTGTGTATTTGGTGAATCATGCCCAATATCCCCATGGTTCTGCCATGTGCACGGCTGTGTAGGCAGGCTAGGGTGAAATCAATACAGACAAAGAGAAAGGAAGAGTATAAAGTGTAAAGAAGAAGAAAGGCCAGCCCTCTGGTTACATGGGTTCATTGTAGAGTATCGCCCCACCCCTTTCCCCCAATGGGAAACAAGCATTCTAGGCCCTACCAATATGGATCCAGCATTCCTGGTCCCCATGGATACGAGTGGTCTGCAAGCCACTACAAGCTGTATGGCCCCATGGCCACCACTAACCTTGACTTTTGAGGGTGGTGATCCCTATCCCAGCAGAGGGTGTATGCCCTGAGTACACTCACATCCAGACCTGCCAGCACCACTGTCTATTTACATCCCACTCAGGCTGAATATCGTAATATTTTACACCGCATCACGTGGTGTTGATGGAGCAGCTCCTGCCATGGAACTGCTCCCTTGATACCTCATGGAGCTGCGCTGTAAACATTTCATGGAGAAACTCGTGTTGGAGGAGCACCTCCTATCCATGGAGCTGCTCCCTGAACAGCTCATGGAGCATCTACTCCCCATCGAACTTCTCCCTAAACCTATCCATGCTTACCTGTGTGTGCCATTTCACCTGTGGAGGTTACCGCACCTCACTAAATGTAAGTCTCACTTAAAATTGCAAATATCCAGGTAGTACACTTACAGTGCATAACTATGGATGGTCCAACACTATATATCACGCAGCATGTTCAGAATACTGGTCATGGAACCATTGTTATGAGCGGGTGGCGTGGCCTAATCGGTAGAGGGCGGGCCAAGCAATTAACCCTACTCACGCCCACCTGTGTATGTGGCATTTCATCTGGGGAGGTGAGTGCACTTGTTTGGTTTACTAACCTGGTCCACCCTATTCCATATCCTTGAGATCGGAGTTATTTACCGTCTCAGTCACAGCGTGTAGGAGGGTTAAGCTCCATTTGGGAGCCTTATTTGAGCGTCCGTCTGCGATCATTTTGCACCCTGACCTCAGGTGTTCCTTGAGGTAGGTAATCGAACCTTCAAACAACACTGTGTGTGTGTAGCCTCAGTCTAGGCGCGGTCCCATTGCTAAGCCACAAGGTTACTTCAGTGCCGTTGTGTCGCGTGGACACACTGGGCAGTCAGTTGTCGGGGGGGGGGGGGCAATTTTGGGGGCTCTGAAATTCTAATTGAAAACTAAAAAAAATTATGGTTCATGGTATTAAATAGCGGTGGCGTTAATGTCGGATCAGGGCCTATCTATCTCCTTGTATTCAAAATGAATGTTGGATCTGGGCCATAACATTTATTTGTGTTGTAGTCGGCGGGGGGTCGCGCGGGGCATATATCGTTTGGCCTAAAATAGTCTTAAGACTGCCCCGGGCTACTTGTCTGCCCCACGTCAGATGTTCTGAATTTATAGCCTGGTTTGTATTGGGTTCAGAGAACCGTTGTGACATTTCAGGAAATTCAGGCTCTTGGGAGTGCTTGAAAGTTGAATTTGTTTATATTTGTAACGTAATGCTTTTGAAGGTTGTGGGAAAATAGCGTGATGGTTTGTTCATTTCATCATATTAACTGCATTTTGTTCTTCTTTAGCCCAAAGCAAGCGATATTGTCTTAACAAGCCAACATTGTATATTTTCAGATATAATCAGTTTTAAAAAAATGCTAGAAAAATGCGAGTTCCATGCTCCTGGAAAAGTATTGGAACATGGTCGCTTGCTGTACTGTTTATTGCTAGCGAAAGGATTGATTGATTGGTGGTTGCTTTATGCCATGTTGGCAGCATAGGCCATATTCACGGTGAGAAATGTTTGTTTGTTGTTCAAACCATCACTTTTACATGTAAAAGCAGACAATCAATTATGTGCCAATAGACACTCATTAAATTAAAAAGGAAGAGAACTTTCATATGTCAATAACAAAAAAAACAAAAAAACAATTATTGCTGTGGTTCTCAATTAGGCTGACAAATTGCAGCAACGGTAGAGCCGATAACTCATGAGTTGTAACCCTTTGGAGTGGTAACCCTTCAGGGTGCGGTGATCTGTGCCAGTGCAATGCACTCAAATGCTCGTACATTTTATAGTGCCTTCTATGTGGCATGTGTTGCAAAATAGGGACTACTGAATCAATTTAATAGAGCCAGTCACGACTGAAGCCTATATAGTATTCAGCAAAATTAATTTGGCATGTTTTCATTTTAAACAGCTTGTGATCTGGCCATTTATCCTAAGCGTTACATCAAAGTGTAACCTAAAGTAAGGTAGATTATAACGATCATCTTTATACGTTTATCTTAGAAAGATGGCAGAAGCCCAAAACCATCAGGCTAGGCAACTTTAATATACCCGTTAATTACAGATGTTCCATCCTGATTGCCTACTCAGACCCCAACAATGACCCTTAATTAATAGCCTTCTATCCCGTGTGGGGGTTGCAAAGAAGAACCCATCTATTTTTGAAGGGCCGCTATAATGAGAGAAAATGGTTTCAGACCACCCTTGAGCTCGCCACTGCTTTTAATGGTAGGACCAGATTGGCTATCCAGTGCGCATGCCCTGCGGATGCCCTGCGGATGTCTCATTACAGGTCTCTGCGCAAGCGCAGCGGAAGCCAATGTCCCTATTTGAGTGGAGCATCCTTTTCTTGTTCCGCTAATTCAGTATCATCTCAGATTCAGAACTTGCCTGCGGGCAATGCTACAACCCAATAGAGCCTGCATTTGGGTTGGGAGGTAATGGGGTCCCTAGTTGACAACGTGTGAGTGATTGATAGGCGTGCATTTGGCTCCTCGTTTATTGCTGGGATTTACTCCGCCATAGCCCGAGGTATAGTGGTTATTTGCTATGTGCTTTTGTTTTGTTTTGTTTATTAATGAACACTTAATTTTTAATAAATTTTTGTTAAAACCTCTTTCTCAATTAGAAGCTGGTCACTAAAATCATAATTTGAACGCGCCTGGCCGTGGACGGACACACACACGCACGCTGCACCAGTAATACAACATAATCAATATTGAGTTCTAGGTTTTAGTAACCGTCTGTAAGGCTATCAATGATGAAGCACCAGCGTATTTGTGCAATCTTTCGGTTTCTCGGTCGTTCCAAACTATCAGGTCATCCAATCAGATGGGTTTAGAGTAAACTCGTATCTTGATTTGTGCCTTCTGTGTGGCAGGTCTCACTTTATGGAATAGGTTGCCAGAGGAAGTAAGAAAATCAGCATGTTTGTAAGACTGATCTGACAACTGTTTGTGAGACTGATCTGTTTATAGTCGGCTTTGGAAAGAATTGTTAATGCAATTTCTCTATCTTTCATCTATTTTAAGCAACTGGTGGAGATGTCATATCACTGGTTTTGTTATACATTTTATCGTTATAATCTGCTTTACTTTAGTTTGAAAATCACTTATTTTAATGGGTCAACTTGATTTGAAGTGAAAACATATAAAATGGTTTTGGTGTGTGTACCGAAATGGTGAACTTCAGTGGTTCTATTCGATAGACTTAGCAGGAATTAGAATTTCACACCAATTGGGAGTCTCCTGACTTTTGGACAATGGCCTGCCTTTTTAGGTCTGACCGGTTCTCATCCATGACTTAGTGTGCGTTCTGACCCCCAATAGCCCATGTCTGCTTTTGTGCTGCGGCGGGGGGTCATTAAACAAAGGGGGGGGGAATATTGTGCATTGTATTCACCGATGAATGTTTAATGTGGTTAGTATCTAAGGTTGGATATACAGGGTCATATATAAGCGTTCCCGTTTAGAAATGTCGATGCTTTCATTAGATTATGTGTACGTATAAACCCCAGTTTCATGCAATTATTATATGAACACGCCCTATTATGGATCGCATGCTATGTTCTGGAATGTTCGGTATCTGTGCAGTTTGAGCAACCTGGTGGACAGTTGGCCTAATCCTATTGGTGCGGGTGGGGGGAATCTGCGTTTTCACAGAAATTCGCCATTGGCGTTTCCGCGTTTTTTTTCCGGAGGCGACTTTCATCCCTGATTTGTATGACAGCAAATTGAAAAACAGTTATGGATGCAATTACAATCCTGATATGATCTCAGATGTTGCCAGATCGTAAACCACAACAACCAATCTCTTACTAAAAACTTCATCCTGACTCTGGTCTATTTGTTGGTGTCTTGCGCCCTGGCAATATGTAATGTCTTCAGGTACCGAATTGTGACAGTGCACACTCATGTGACTTTTATGGTACTGCCCCAATGAGAGACCATGCTGCCCGACTATGACCTGGCCCATGCCGTCGCCAGATCCTGATGCTGAGCCAGCCAGTCCTTGCCCTATCCTATTAGTGCTGAATGCTAGGCTTAAGTAGCGACAAGTATAAATTTGGTATATCATTCGTTTGACTCAGTCGTGGTTCAAACCCACAATTTCCTGCACAGGACGTAAGAACTAATGTAGGTAACTCAGTATGTAGCTCTGGGGAGAAAGTAGTATAACTTATAGAGGCTTTATGCCCTAATTCCCCTCTGGTGACAGTGGGTAAAAAGTTCATTGCGCATGCTCCACGGAAATGGTATATATACTGCTGAAATTCAAATGGCCTGTGTTCATATTTAGTCAAAATGCAGAGCTTGTATTATTTATTTATTTAGTTGGTCATCAGCTTGTTTGGTAGGGTGTGTTGCTGCAGTCTATTTATCGGCTTCCCGCCACACCACCACATGCCAGTTTGTTAGTGACAGTAAAACCTCTCTAAGTGAGTTTAAAAAATGAAAAAGTAATGCTGGCACGTGTACGTCATCTTGCATATTTGTCGGGTGGAAATGTAACTAAAATAGAAAACGAAATATTATGGTTTTTTCAAATTGGCTAGCAAAACTGTCAGCCATTTCTGCCTGATTTTGCGTTGAATGGATTGAGGTTATGCTACGCCGGTGATCTGTCCATAACACGGTGTAACTGACAGTTCCTCCAATCCCTAATGAAGCCTAATCTACAGCCCGGGTATGTTGCGTTGTGGGTGTGAGGGGTGGTGGTGATTGGACCTGTGGGTGAGGGACTGTGGCCTGGCCAATTACTGTGACTTGGCTCTGGTTTCTGTCTGAGAGAGGACATTGTCAGAGAGGTGCATGTCCTTGGCAATAATACTTGGGAGAAATGGATGCTTTTTCTCATTTGTGCGCTTGGCATGATTGACTACGTTCTGTCAGTAAATCCCAGGTGGCGTTTTGTCAGATACCATATATTATATTGCAGGTGGCATTCGGTCAAGTACCATATATTTGAGGTGTTGTCTTGTCAGGTGCGAATAGCTTTTGGCAAACAATTGTACTGCAATGGTAGCCTTTCTGTAGTAACTTTTGTTGTTGTACCGTCACTATTTTATTCAGCATTTATCAAAAGGGATGTCCAAAAGAATTGAGCACCTGCTTCCCTGGTGGCAGGTCATGAGATTTGAACCGTAGTCAAGTGAAGCGAATCACTTAATATTTTATTCCTGCCGCTACCTAATCTGGTGCTCAGCATTACCAGGATAGGTCAAGGAGCAGTGGAATGGGGAGGAGCAATTTACTATTTGCAAAAGCAGCTACCACAATAGTGGTTCCATGACCTGGATTCTGTACATGTTACATGCTGTATTGAACCTTCCCTATGTATGAACTGTAAGTGCACTTCTTGGATATTTGTAATTCTAAGTATGGGACTTTTATTTAAAATTCCACAGGGGCGATTGTAGTGAGGGCATTGACCTCCCAAGGTGAAATGAAACTTGCACAGGCAGGCATTGATAGGTGCAGGAATTAGACAGTCTAGATAACCTAATGATTAGGATGCCAACCCTAGTAGAATGGAAGGAGAATGGGTTGGAAACTGCTCTAGGCATATTGTTTTCCATTTGCTAAACCATTCCACAATATATGTAAGCATGAGCCAGTTGCATTAGGTCTAGCGTACTAAGCCTGAATTATTCATGGTGTGGACAAAAAAGATGCAGTATGGGTGACGTGGTCTCTGGTATATTTAACTACATTGTAGTTCGAGAAAGGCTCTCAATTATATAGATATTTGTGTTCAAGTCTGGCTCGGTCAAGTTTTAAATAATTCTGTGGCTTTTTGCATACACAAGGCAATGACTCATGCATTTGTGCCTGGCAACCGGCTCCTTTTTTGTAATCCTATTTACCTCTTGAAAAGTAACTGGATACAAACATCTGCTCCCAGTCAGGTCAACCCGCCGTCTTAAAAATGTATTCTTGTTGCGATCTAGCGTGGCGCAAGGGAGCAATAGGACAATACTGAGAGCTGTGGAATGAGTCATTGTTGATTTGTTCTACATAATCAACTAATGTAATCACAACGCAGGTGCCATGGCAGCATGACTGCTAGGTTATTAGTAATTTACTTCACTATCCATGATGGTGAGCATCAAGCCATAATACCGGACGCGGTGGCTGAATTGGTAGACCACAGGCCTCCTGTGTGGAAGGTTGGGAGGTCAATTCCCAGTCAAGTCAAACCAATGACATGCAAAATTGATACTTGTTGCTTCTTAGCCAGGTACTCTGCATTGTTAGGACATGGCAAGGACTGGTTTACTCAGTGTCAGGATAATGTGACTGAATGGGATATCAGGTCCTGTTGCTGGCACCCTGGTCTCCCAGTGGGGCAGCACTATAAAATCAACATGAGTGTGCACTGTCACAAGTCGGTACCTGTCCTGAGGTGACCTTAGATGTTGCCAGGACATAAAACTCCAGCAACCATCGAGTCAGAATTGATTTGTAGAGAATGAGGATTTTAAGGCCAGTGTCACCTGTCTGCATCCATGGCACAACAGACTCTGAAGGCTGCCATCATGCAGCAAGATGGTTGGAATGACCAAGTGGTTGGTCTGAGCGCATGGGTTACTTTGTTGATGCTAAAAATGCTGGTACCATAAATTACTGCAGTATGCATGTAGCTGCTTTCTAGGTACTGGATATGATTCTTAACGCCAAGTAAGTAGTTCGACACTTTGCCAGTAACAATAACTAAAAGCCTAGAAGTGAAATATTCAAGCTTCATCAAGCACACACGTCATTTTGATTTCTGAAACTTGTACCAGTCAGTTTGCAATAACTGGTCAGTATATTTTTCCAAGTTTTTGTTAGGGGAAGTCTGTGCCATAGATTCAGCAGGCAATTTGGATCACACAAAGATCTGATAATTGTAAAGAGATGCAAACTCTAGTGGTATGGCCATATTTCCCTGTTCATCGGGTCTGGCCAAAACCATCTTACAAGGCACATTGAAAGGGGGAAGAAAACAAGGTGGACAAAGGAAGAGGTGGGAAGACAACATAAGGGAATGGACATGCTTGGAGTTTGGTAAGTCCATGCAGGTAGGGGAGAACAGGTTGCAATTTCATCTGTGGTTCCCCAAAAACCCTTGCGGTTAAAGGATTGATGATGATGTGGTTTGATTCAACCACGTTTTAACCTAATTCGGTTGGACGCGGTCGGGAATAGAACCAACGACTTCCTGCTTGGTCACCAGACGGGATGGCCGAATGAGTTAGAGCGTCCGTTTCCCGTGCTGATAGGTCGTGGGTTCGAGTCCCGGTCGAGTCAAACCAATGACTTTAAAATTGATACTTGTTGCTTCCTAGCCAGGCGCTCGGCATTATTAGGATATGGCAAGGTGGTGTGCAGTGTCAGGATAATGTGACTGAGTGGGATACCAGGTCATGGTGCCGGCGGCCTGGTTTCCCAGTGGGACAGCACTATAAAGTCGCCATGAGTGCGCACTGTCACAAGTCGGTACCCGTCCTGATATGACCTTAGATGTTGCTAGGACGTAAAACAACAACAAACAAACAACAAACCTGCTTGGTCACAAAAAACTGAAGAGATACAGTGGCAGGTGCACTCTTCTTCCGCTGGGTGGCGCCACCGTGCTCACGATGCGGCGTTCCTACTAACCAATCAATAATCAGTCAAAAGCACGGTCCCATTGGCCCTCTATCGGCAGGGTCTGCAATCACCAGGACGCCAGCAATGCATCGCCATCTGTCAGCGCCCCATACCCCTAAAGCTGCATAGTGAGAGGAGCAGGTTTTCTTTTAAATCCCCCCATTTAAAAAAATTAATTTTTGTTACCTAGATTTAATTCTACTTAGATATCGATGCACTCATTAAATATGTATAGCTGCATAAAACTAAAGGGAATGCCACCTGAATTTAATGGAACTTATTGTTGCTGCATAAAACTGATGCTAACTCAATTTAATGGAACATATCGCAGGTGAATACAAAGAATACTAACTCAATTTAATCGAACATATTGTTGTTGCATAGAAGGGATAGTTAATCGAACATATTACTGCCGAGTACAAGGAAAACTAGCTCAATTTAATCTGACATATCACCGCTGAATACAAGGAAAACTAACTGAATTTAGTAGTGTCTGTCACGGCTGAATCATGTCCAGTATTTGATGGGCGCTGAATGCAACTTTTAGTCGGCCTAAATGGCTAACTTGAGCTGGATTTAGTTTACAACTTCAGTGCATGTGGCAGCAGTTTTGTAGTGTGCGAACAAAGAAGCACTCTGAACATGCAGGTTCATTAATGTTAGACATATTTAATTGACAGCTTATGGCAATGCCACCATAAACTCTGGCAATAGCTTCATACTAATTACACACATTTACTCCTGCATAATCCGACCAGACCGGATGGCCGAATGAGTTAGTGTCCGTCTCCCGTGCTGGTAGGTCGTGGGGTCGTACCCTGGTCGCGTCAAACCAATGACTTAAAAATTGATACTTGTCGCTCCCTGGCCAGGCACTCAGCATTATTAGGGCAGGGCAAGGACTGGTGTGCTCAGTGTCAGGATAATGTGACTGAGTGGGATACCAGGTCATGGTGCCGGTGGACTGGTTTCCCAGTGGGTCAGCACTATAACGTCGGCAAGAGTGCGCACTGTCACAAGTCGGTACCCATCCTGATATGACCTTAGATGTTGCTAGAACATAAAACAACAAACAAACAAAAAGCATAACCCGATGGTTTGGGGTTTTTGTGGTATTTGTTTGAGATCATTATATTAGATTGATCATTTAACCACCCTAATTTAGTGTGAATTAACTGATTATAAATGGTTAACTTGTGAGGTATCTGGTGAAAAGGGTGACAATAATTTCACTATGCAGGACCTAGGAAGCTGGTAGCCCCCCCCTTTTTTTTTCTCTCTTTAAAAAGATAAAAGCATGGCACAGGAGCATCCAACTGCAATAAATGTTTAATTCTGGACAGTATCTCAGTTGGATCCAAATCGCAATGCTTTTGTTTAGAAAATTTATTGCTCATCAGGTTATGCCGTTTTAATTAAAATAGCGTTTAAACAAGTTAAAAGTCTCTTCAAACATTTTTTTTTTAATCCCCAAAATTTGTTGTCTGTCGTTTAAATGATATCTGAGATTTAGATTAGCAGTATTCGGGCCGGATCACTAAGAGCACTGGCTGGCTTCCTGTATGGCAAGTCGTGGATTCGAACCCTGGTCAATTCAAACCAAACCAATGGCTAACAAAACTAATGCTTGTCGCTCCCTACCATGGTGTACGTCATTACTCAGTATCCGGATAATATGGCTGAGTATGGTTATCAGCTCATGATGCCGGCAGCCTCGTAAAGTCGGTACCTGTCCTGATATGATGTCCCTATGATATAAAACCATAAACAAAACCTTTAAAAAAACCCAGCTAAATCACTCGTTCAAATAGAACTAAGTTGATTAAACCCTGCGAAACACATGTTCTAGATTACCATGGGGTTCCTTTCCCCCCCCATCTCTTTCACTTTTAAATGTTAATAGGCGATAGTTAATGCAGATCCAGGATGTCCGTAACAGATACGATGAAGCCGCTAAATACTTGATGAGGACCCATCTTACCCCATGTATAATTCACACCGTTTTTTCACGGATGCCATCACTCAGCCGGTGTGAACAGTAGGCCTACTCATGTTTTATTCATGCCTTGAAAACAGCCGTTTCACACAACAGTTGCGCACCATATTGTTATACCTCTCAGTAATAGGCCATTTCCACCAGCAATCCACACGCCGTCTGATGTGGGTGCGCTGTGGTAACAGTCTTGTAGACATTCTCTATTGTAAACCTGCCCTCTGATGGCAGTGGCAGGAACTAATGTGGGTAGCGGCTCACTATGCAGGATGCGCTGGGTAATAGTATAGTCTTGTAGACATTCTCTATTGTAAACCTGGCCTCTGATGGTAGCAGCAGGAACTAATGTGGGTAGATTTCTATTACTAACTTGTTGAGAAAAATCTTAGAATGCTCTGTGTAACAGCTCACTGTGCAAGAAACTCTGCAAAAAAAATAACAACAACAACCAGGGACCTAGCGCGGGCTTCCCAACAAACGGCATAAACGGTATTATAAAAGATTTCGACAACCAACCTGTTGAAAAGATCGTAGATTGTCTCATACTTACCAATAATTACCAATAACCAGGTAGTAACACTTGTATCACGAAAATTAGGCAGGTTAAACACCACTTACACCACATGTGCAGAAGTATCATGATGGGGAGGGGTGATGGTGACCTGCAACAAACAGGAACATGGCACCTAAAGTGTGACTCGAAGTGACATTTCTAGAGTGAGTGTCCTAAGCATTAGATTATCTAGGCACCTGATGCATACTATAAACTTGCCTTGTTTTATAAGAGAAAAAATGTAACCCTCAACGATTGTTGCCCCGAGTATACATTTTCTACTCGGTGCTGCTCCCCATTTTTGCATGAACTACAGTGACTGGTGCTGTACATTATACAGCAGGAGCCACTGCCTTAATTCTACAGGATCGGTGCTGTACCTAATACACAGGGATGAAAGATCTCCGCGATTCCGCGGATTTCCGGGATTTTTCAATCCCGCAGCACCATCAGCGTACACTAATATGTGGTGCTGCGACCACAGCACTATCAGTGTACACTACTAATACATGCTTCAAACGGCGCAGCACTATCAGCGTATACCAATATATATGTAACCGGACTTCCGGGAATGTTCCGCGATTCCCTGACTATGCTAAACCTATGTGAAAATATTAGCATTTCCGCTTTTTTTCCGGGAGAGCACTTTCATCCCTGAATACAGCACTATCAAACTTAGGTTATTTAGACTATCAATTCCAATAGTAAGATGGCCGGAAGACCAGTGCTCCGGCGTTGACAAATGCCATATTCAGATGAATATATACTTTACCCCCTCCCCCCCCCCCCCCAAAATCAGCTTACTTGTCTGTGGATGTGGTGGTGGTGGTGGGGGGAGAGGGTGTAATTCACTACATATGGATATCCCGTTACACAGCTTTTTTCACGTGCGTGTTTTTTTTGTTTTTTTTTTAATGAAAAAGCGGGGTTTTACATCTAAGATCATATCAGGACAGATATACATTTGATGGTACAAAGAGTCATGATGACTTTATAGTGCCACCCCACTGGGAGATCAATGCTGGCACCATGATTCAATACCCCACTCAGTCAGTCACATCCATCATCCTGGTACCGAGCAAACCATCCTTTACACTATACTATTAATTTCAAGAGCCAGGCTAGGTAGCGACAAGTATCAATTGTGTATGACTTTGGTTTGACTCGGTCGCGGTTCGAACCCACAATCTCCCGAACTGGAAGCCAGCCAGCACTCTTACAGTCTTAGTCTTCCCGATTCGGCCATCACTCCCGATAGTCAGTGGGCGACCTAGTTCGGGTAGTGTGACCAACCTGCACATGCCAATCACGACCCTAATTAGCGCGTCAGCCCAATTACTGCGCGATTATTTCTGTTAACACCCGCTGTAATGTGACCGTATAATTACGATCGGGCGGCGTGATTGGCGCGTGCCGGTGCATTATGGGTGTTTACCGGAAGTTGTGGCCGTTGGGGGTTTACCTGGGTTTTTAGGGAAAAGTGTTCCCTGCAAGTGGCAATTGATTGTTTGTGAATCCGCAGTCATGGCGATTTACAGTGCTACCTAGTTGTGGGACGCTCATCGACTAGGGTTGAAAGCCAGTTTGAGTACTTGTTTACAAAAAGCAACTGATGATTTTAGTTGATACTTCAGATTAAATGTTAGTTGTTTTACGGGTTAGTTTGAGCGCTTGTTTACAAAAAGAATGATGATTTTAGTTGATACTTCAGATTAAATGTACACATTTTAATATGTGTACATTTGAGGCAAGTTGTGACCGTTGGTGGCTTACCCAGGTTTTCAGAAAAATGGTTTGTGGCTCCACAGTCATAGCGATTTACATTGCTACCTAGTGGTGGGACGATATTCGACTAGGGTCGAAAGTTTAGTTGTTTTACCGGTTAGTTTGAGTGCTTGTTTACAAAAAGAAACTGGTGATTTTAGTTGATACTTCAGAGATTAAATGTTAACACCTTGTACACGTTTAATATGTGCACATTTGAGGCAAGTTGTGACCCTTGGTGGTTTACCCAGGTTTTCAGAAAAATGGTTTGTGGCTCGACAGCCATAGAGATTTACATTGCTACCTAGAGGTGGGACGATATTTGACTAGGGTCGAAAGTTTAGTTGTTTTACGGGTTAGTTTGAACGCTTGTTTACAAAAAGAAACTGATGATTTTTTAGTTAATATGTGTACATTTGAGGCAAGTTGTGACCCTTGGTGGCTTACCCAGGTTTTCAGAAAAATGGTTTGTGGCTCCATAGTCATAGCGATTTACATTGCTACCTAGTGGTGGGACGATATTCGACTAGGGTTGAAAGTTTAGTTGTTTTACCGGTTAGTTTGAGCGCTTGTTTACAAAAAGAAACTGGCGATTTTAATTCATGTTTCGGATTAAATTTTAACGCCTGGTATGTTTTATATATATATGTACATTTGAGGCAAGTAAATTTGTAATGTATGGTTTACTATATATAAATATACATTTAATATAACTTAACTCTGTGTTGAATTAATAATCATTCAACATTCGTCGCAGTTCGCGAACACATTATCTACAGATATTACAAAAGAGTTATTTGTCTGACCGGGCGTGGTGGCCTAATCGGTAGAGCGCGGGTCTCGCTTGTGGACGGTCGGGAGTTTGGTTGCAGGTGGAGTCAAACCTGGCGCTTGTCACTATTAGGATAGGGCAAGGACTGATTGGCTCAGTGTCAGGATAATGTGACTATGGGGGATATCGGGTCATGTTGTCGGCGGCCTGATTTCCCAGTGGTTAGCACTATAAAATTGCGAATCAGTTTTCTCAAGCCGATGATTGATTATGAAGATGCAACCGACTCCCAGTGCTACCACACTGGCTGGGCTGGGCTGGGCTGGGCTGCGAGCACCATGACTTGATATGCCACTAAGTCATATTATCCGGATCCCTAGCAAATCAGTCCATGTCATATTCTACTAATGCCGAGCACCAAGCTTGGTAGCAACAAGTGTAAATTGTTCATGTCATTGATTTGACTCAGTCGGGGTACGAGCACACGACCATTAATATTGCACATGGGGAAGGTTATCAATGGGAAATTCTGGTGACTTATGGGTGAATTAGTCCTACCTAGTGGATAGAGAGTGGTTGTCTGCCTTTCATTAAAACCAATTTGGATGCGACTGCTGCGAATAGCAATTCAATCTAGCGTGCTTTTTCTAAGTGTAGCCAGCGGTCTGGTCCCCCAGTTGGGAAGCACTATAAAGTCATCGCCGTGAGTGCACACTGTTACAAGTCAATACCCGCGTCCTGGTATGACCTTAGCTGGTGCTAGGATGTGAAGCCACAATTATGCGTGCATTGTGGCCTTCCAATAAGTATATTTCTCGCTTTAACTTAGTTTGAGAAAAAGGAAGGTTTTCATTCTGCCTCCTTAGTGACAGCAGACGACATCTTTCGGCCTGTTTTGAGACAGGTGCGCAGCGCACCCCTAACATGCCTAATCACTTATTCTCAGACTCGTGCTCATGACAACAAAGCCATTTTGGATCCATAACCAGCTCTCGTCCGGAGGCTGTGGCTAATCCGGAGAAAATCTGTGTGGGGGGGGGGGGGGGTTAGCTCATGTGGCCATGATTTATAGTCGGGGCTATATTCTATGTTTGGATATTTGGAAACAACTAACTCTGTTATTTAAAGTCCAAACAAGGCGGGCTGGCGCTGTGGTCAAGCTGTGACTATCAGTCATTCAGTTCTAATGGTGCTCCTTGGCTGATAGAGTGATATAGGGCAGGACATACTTGCACAGTCCTGTAGGCTTTCTATGTGAAATAGAATTGAAACCTACTTTAGACTAATTGGTTATTATTATAAACAAGCACTTGACCACAGCGTCTTTTCCCAGGGTATCACGAAGCCTACATTGACTAGTCGTGAATTTGAAGCCCTTTGACTAGTATTTCCACCTATCATTTTCCTGTATGACATCACAAAATTGTTTCTGGTTTAGTCTCATTAATGCCAAGTATCACATTGCTATTCTTCGTCGTTCTAAGTGTAATGCAGTTGATGTTTCTAGAATATGAATATTTTGTTGAGATATTGTGAATATTCATGCAAGGAATACATGCTAAAATCGGGTGACCGGATCTTTAAATACTGACTTCATGACAATAATACACCGATATTGCAGTAATTCGCAAATTAAAATGTATAATTTTTAAAAGTGCCTGTGTATATATATTCGAAGGTCTAATCCACCTAATTCCACAATCTTCCTGTTGTCCACCCTTTTTCTGAGATGCGATCGATTTCCAAATAATTCGATAATTTCCGACAGCATGGGCACTCCAGGAATATATACATGTG
>CM059196.1:43255062-43279315 GCA_030323885.1 Branchipolynoe longqiensis | reverse complement strand
GATTAACCTGTATTTGGAGATACGGGCTACTCGCCATGGCAGACCGCGAATGCCAAACATTCACGGGCGACGGGGTTTTCGGCCGTAAAGCGTTGCTAGGAGACGCGAATAGCGTCTCGCCTGGCAACGAAAGGGGTTCGGGCGTTCGGGGCCAGACCGATCAGACGTACTTTATGACGCTCTGATGTTTTAGCCGAGTTTTAGGTCTATATTATCGAAATTCTAAAGTTGTTTTACATTAAACATTACGGGAAGGGTTCGAACGATATTCTATACTATGTCCTACCACGAATGTTAGTTTGGCTAAGAATAAACAAAGCCGTGAGCTCTTGGAAAAGTTGATTGGAACGTTCCTTGCATTCTTTACTATCCTCCAGTTTTCTATGGAGTAAACCGCTATGGTCGAATCTAACTTGGGAATACTTTATATATATAATTAAGGGCCTTAAGCCTGACTAGGCCTTATGCTGCTACTTAGCCCATCTGCGGGGAGATTAAAATGGACATTAATAGCATTAACATACCGATCTTTCAGGCTGAAATAAGACAGTAACCTAGGCTGATTATCAGTGACAGTAGCAGAGACACTAGCGCCTCTGCTTAGTTCTGGATCCATTTAAACATATTAAATACACCGTTCGGCGAGGAAACCAGCCAGTTAGTTGAAACAATGTATGCCATTATTTAAGTATCATGCTTTATCTTTGTGGTGATCTACAAGCTGTGATTGGGAGCCATTGGCCGATTTCTGTAAGAAATTTGGTTTTTTTTCTGCATTGCTTAGATAGTAAGACGTTTCACTGCTCCCTTTGAGAAACTGTCATTAGTCATGGGTAGTAACCTCGCTGTGATCTCTGTATTACCCCGCTCTCATCCTCAACTCCGAGCTCAGACCCCACCACCACCACCACCACCACCACTACCTTTTGCTACAGGAGCCGGCTCCTGCCTGGTGGCCCCCATCTACTAACAACTCCCCTCATAAATATTTTGCTTATTTTAAATGAAAGAAATGATTGACAGTTGTTGGTGACGGTTGCTGGAATTTATATATTGCGCACACCTTTGGCCCCACCTACCAACAGTCTCTCGTCATAACAGATACACACATTTTGATTGTTATGGCACTATGTTGAACTTTATATATTGCATGCAGCATCCGTACTGGGTACCAGCAGCGGCATGAAAAAGTCCAGCAATGGTGCTTTTTTCATCAATATTCACATGCTTATAACTATTTCTGTTTGTATTTGATTTTGATGAAATTGCATAACCTAGAAGATTGACATATTTTGTATCCGATGTTCTTTTTGGATTGAATATATAGTAAGTTTGTATTTAAGTAAAATCCATTTGTATGATGAGTGTATTTAGTGAATATTACTTCATTACTGGTGTCAATGAGAACGACTCTGAAAACAGGGTCTCTTTAATGGGCCCGCGCTTCCTTGCACTAGATCGTAGAAAGTCATGGTTGGTACCAAAAGAAGTGCAATCACCTCAGCTTTCTATCGATATATATAGTTTACCATAGGTCAAAATCAGGTCAAATTCTAACAGTTCTCCGCTCATAAAGGTATCATGGAACTATAATTGCTGAAGACCAGTCTAGATGGTTATATGGGATGCTGTTGGAATGTGTATTGCATGCAGAGAGGGCCCCCTTCTACTAACAAGTTATCACCACACAAGGGTGTTTTGACAGCTGTTGACGGTTATGGAAAGTTGTTAGAATTAACTTGCTGCATACAGCTGGTATTTTGTGTGCAAATATTCTTATCTCTTGTTGGTGGTGGTGGTGGTAGTGGTATTCATTCCTGAGTACCACTATCACGTGGTAGCAGTGTCGACTATGCTGAGCATTGTCCTGTCAGAAGGACTAGCACTAGTACAGGTGGCAGAATTCCCGACCTCCGCCCCCGCCCCATGGAGGTTACATGTTACCAGGCCAAGCAGTGCTTGATCAGTCCACTCGTAGATCGAGGCAGAAAAAATGTGGGGAATGATCCCAAAGACTGTCTGTCGTCTTTCTGTTTTTCCCCTAGGCGGATAGAAAGTGGTTATCGTAATGGTGATAATAATTAACAATAAAAACCAAAAGCAAGGGGAATTGTGACTGGTGTGTTGCTGCTGTAATAACTGTGTTGCTCGTTGCTCTCCGGTGTGGCGGTTTCAGCTTGTTCCCGTGCTCAGCCGTGTCCCGTTGCTTCTGCGCATGCACGGATTTCGCATCAACTCGGGTCACCCGAGACACTTATTGGCGCATGCGCACATCCTACAAACTCGGGTCGAATAATCGAATACGCTTCTCTGCGCTCGGGTGAACAATTTTTTCTTTTTTTAAAAATAACCGATAAAACTACAGCAAAATAGGATTTAAAGTATTTTATGATGGCCTAGTTTACCTATATTTCCATTTAATTAATCTAAGTTATTCTTTTTTTGCACACGGCACGTGTATTTGTCGTCTCCACTCGCCGTGTTCTATTTGAAATTCTGACGACTGGGATGACCCGAGTCGCCCGGGTAGTGTTAATCGATTACGGCCATGGTTTTTAGATTCTGACGCATGCGCAGAATCGAGGTACACATCTGAGCACGGGAACAAGCTGAAACCGCCACACCGGCGTTGCTATGGCCGACTCTGGCGTCGCCATGACGACCGCGCCTCTAAGAGCAGGAGACCCCGAGCCCTATGTGCAAATATAGGAGTGTTGTCGTCCTCACTCAGTGCTTACAAAAAGTTGAAATAGTTTAAATTGTAAAAGTAGAAGTTGTGGATGTGGTGCACACCGCACTATGGAGTATAGTCTATGTTGTTGAAAAAGAACAGGTCACATGTGGGCATGTAGATGATGCTGGCGGCGTATGTCGGCTCATTTTGAAAGCACTGTCACTTCTGTTCTCTCCCCACACCATGGCGGTGTGAGTGGTGATAATTAGGTATAATATATTATGTAGTTATTCATGTATGGAAATGTGATTGAAATCTTAGTGAATTTATGTATTCAAATTGAAATAGTGGCATGGTGGTTTCTCCTACTCTACTCTGCTCTGCTCTACTCTACTCTACTCTACTCTACTCTACTCTACTCTACTCTACTCTACTCTACTCTACTCTACTCTACTCTACTCTACTCTACTCTATTCTACTCTATTCTACTCTCCCCTCCCCTCCACTCCCCTCCCCTCCTTTTGCCATTACACTATAGTGTAGTCAGGTTTGGTGCTGCCATTCTGTGTGTTGGTTCAGTTTTGCAAGACAGTCTACACACAGAGAAGTGTTAGTATTCAAAAGAAGGTGAAGTTGTGCCGCTTAGTTGCTCATTAATGTGACCGGCTCCGGGCTGCACACGATTGATTAGGCACTCCGCCAGAGGGCAGCCTTCCGCAGCAGCTGGAAATGGGATTTAAAAGAAAATGTCGCTCTTTTGATACACTCAACTTGTTGACATGGTGAATAGAAGCCATGTTAAAACTGCACTTTGGTACTGTCGTGCGAGGTGTAGCAAACAGCGAATGTTGTGTCTGGAGCGGAATCGAACCTACATTTTTGCCATTCTCGATATTTAGGAGTACAATCAGATGGATGTACTGGAAGTGGCAGGGAATGTAGGCGAGGCTTAAAGCCCCAGTTGCAATACGGCTTCCAACCACTCGTGCATGTGACCCCCTACATGTGAGGTGTAAGCGTCCTACTACAAACCAGGCAGGATGGCCAAATGAGTTGAGCGTCCATCTCCCCTATTGGTAGATCATGAGATTCGAACCCTGGTCGAGTCAAACCAATGGCTTAAAAGTTTATACTTGTCACTTCTTAGCCAGGCGCTCGTCATTATTAGGATAAGGCCAGGGCTGGTTGGCTCAGTGTCAGGGTAATGTGACTGAGTGGCATATCAGTTCGTGGTGCTGGCAGTCTGGTCTCCCAGTGGGACATCACTATAAAGTCGCCATGAGTGCGCACTGTCACAAGTCGGTACCTGTCCTGATATGACCTTACATGTTGCCATGACGTAAAACTCCCAACAACCAACCAACTACTACAGTGTCCTACTGTCATACGACAGTGCTAACGCCGCCGTGGCCTGCTGGTGTAAGGTGGACCACCCCGGGCAGGGTCCCGGGACCCCGGGGCGAGGACGACGGCCGACAATGCACAATGCACGAGGTGCTGGAGGTTAAGCGGCATGTCTGACCTTGGGGCGCCGTCTGACCTTGTGCTTCGGAGGCTTGGTGTGGCGACGCCTCAAACTGTCGGGGTCAGAGTTACATGTCTTTGCACTTTGCACCCAGACTGCACTCCACTCTTTCCACGCGGACTGTGCTGAGGATATCGGCTTTGGTGTGAGAGTGAGTGTGTGAGTGTGAGTGTGAGTGTGAAAAAAAAAAGGCTTGTTCACTCTTATAAGTTATATACGATGCTATGTGTATATAGGCTTGTCTACTCTTAAATGTGTGTGTAGTAGCCTGCACTGACCTCAGACAACGAACCACATAGACAGGTAGCCGTGGATAGGGTGGTGACTTCAGGGAGCCCAGATGGTGTAATGGTTAGCACACTTGTTCGAAATGTAAGAGATGTGAGTTCAATTCCCACCATAGGCAAAATATTTCCCATTTTCACCACCTTCCATGACATGTGTAAAAGGGCGTGCATACTCTTATATACATTGTGTGTATGTATTTGAATGACGCGAACACAGGGGGAGTAAAAGACTTTTTTATTAAAGTCGACTAAAGGCTAAACAGTGGTAAGAGACAATATCAAATATATGTCATAAGTTTAACCTTGAGCGCACAGGCGCGCGCGAGCTGCCCCAATGGGCACGTATGGGAAAGTCAATGATGAGAAAGAAAGTTAGCAAGTCAACGGGTAAAATAATATGTTTGCGCTGGGTGTTGAACCCGGTACCTGCGGGGAGCGGCGGCCGGCCGGCCCGCTGTGTGGCGATTCCCTTACAGTGCTAAGTATAAGACTAAAGTATGGGAGAAGATCCGCGTTATCACGGAAATTCGCACTAGCGTAGGTATAATAATTTTGGCTTGTTTTCCGCGTTTTTAGCTGGAGACTAACTTCATCCCTGCAAGGATTTTGCGCTATCCTTCCTCTCTCCATACTAACCCAGAATGTTGGATCACAAGCAAATCAAAGCCTGGTAAAAACGTTGGAGTATTATTATTCAGGGCATAGGCTATTTATCATTTAAGCCCCGGTCACACTACGGGTTACGACTGCTTGCAACCACTGTGGACCAAGGAACCCACCTCCTTGCGACCAAAACTATGCTCACCGACCTCTGGGTGACCATTTTGATTGCTAGGTTTTTAGTGCAATAGTCGCAAGTAGGTGAGCGACCACTTTGTGACCTCTTTGCGATCACCCTTTTTTTTGTGGTCGCAAGCAGTAGTGTGACTGGGGTATAAATTGTGTTATAATTCATTGTATGCCGGAGCCAGGAAGTATTAAAAGATGATGGGGATGGTGGAAAAGTTAAGTGAAATGCAATTTGAAGAATCTAATGTGTCATTCATGTGCCTGTGATCAGTAGACTTGCGTGGTGCCAGTCTCATTAAGTGCGTGCCCCGCTGTCAACACTGTGGGTATGTGACAGTCGTGGTCGAGCGGCTGTCACATTAGTGTCAACACCGTACACGGGGTGCTTGATGCCGGTAGGCGCAGTCCGATTGAACATAAACAAATCGTGCCTGGAGAGAGCAGCTGGTTTTACCTCCAGCTGTTGGTGTCAGTTGTCAGTTGTCACATAGGTCATCCGACTTGAGACGAACCATTCGCGGCTCTTGTGTTGATATCTAGCTGTTGGTAACCTCGGTCTATACCTCCCACCCCTCACCCCTCACCCAGCGCCTACTTCCTACTGAACCAACATTGTCCCTAGAAATTAGACGGGATGGCCGAATGAATTGAGCTGAGCGTCCGTCTCCCGTTTTGGTAAATCGTGATCGTGGGGTTCGAATGACTTAAAAATTGATACTTGTCACTTCCTAGCAAGGCGCTCTGCATTATTAGGATAGGGCAAGGACTGGTTGGATCAGTGTCAGGATAATGTGACTAGGTGGAATATCAGGTCATGGTGCTGGTCTCCCAGTAGGGCAGCACTATAAAGTCGCCATGAGTGTGCACTGTCACAAGTCGGAACCTGTCCTGATATGACCTTAGATGTTGCCAGGAGGTAAAACCCCAAACAACCTACTCCCCTCACTCGCTCACCCCTCACACACTGCCTGCTTCCTACTGGTCCAAAATTGTCCCTAATTCACGGAAGCTTGTAGATGTATGCTAAACAGCACAGATTTGTTGGGTTTCTATTTGTAGCAACCGGATGCGGTGGTCCAATAGGTGGAGTGCAGGCTTCCCATGTGTCAGCCGAGTCAAACCATTTACTTATAAAATTGTACTTGTTGGTACCTAGCCTGGCGCGGGGCATTAGCAGCATATGGACTGGGTAGCACAGTATCAGGATAAAGGGCGCATTCCATATACGCGTAATGCGAATGCGACAAAAAATCGAAACGCCTTGAAACCTATGAGCTACATATAGCTCATAGGTTTCAAGGCGTATTGCGAATGCGAATGCGTCAGAAATCCATTATCCCGATCGCTCCATGTAGCGATCGGTGCGTAATGCGTAAAGGCGGTGCGAATAGAAAATCATCAGTCGCATTTGTCCATTGATATAAGGTTGGGGGAGGCGACTGATAATTACGGACAGCCGGGACAAGGTGGTGCGAAGAGAAAAGCATCAGTCGCATTTGTCCATTGATATAAGGCTGGAGGAGGCGACTGATAATTACGGACAGCCGGTGCAAACATGTAGGTATATGCGGCGGACCTGCACAGAGACACATAGTCACAGACACAGAGACACATAGTCACAGAGACACACACAGAGACACGGAGACACAGACACACACATAGAGACACACACACAGACACAGAGTCACACACACTTTTATATACTTTTTATATACTTCACTGCATAACGCAATACACGCATTACACGTATATGGAATGCTGGCATACTCGTAACGCATAACCAATTACGCGTATATGGAATGCAGCCTTTATGTGACCGAGACTCATGTCATGAAGGTTGTGACCCGTTATCCCAATAGGCAGCACTATAAAGTCACCATGAGTGCACACTGTCACAAGTTGGTACCTGACCTGATATGACGTTAGATGTTGCTAAGACGTAAAACAACAAACAAACATTGTCCTATCATGCCGGCTATCCAGCCAACCAACGTGCTGATAAGTAATGTCGAAGCTCATTCACGTTTAGTAGTTGACTTAGAAGTTCATAGATATTTACTAGGTAGTGTAGAAGTTCATAGATGTGTGCTAAGTAATGTAGAAACTCATAGATGTTTACTAGATAACATAGAACCTCATAGACGTTTGCTAGGTGACGTGGAAGCTCATCTAGCTTTGCCAGGTGATGTAGTGCTATGAATAATGCGGAATTTATTAAGTGGGCGTGGTGTGGACGCGTATGGCTGTCAGTAGATCTATGGGAAATGATATTTTGCCACTGCCTCAGGCTACGCCAAAGTTGTCCCTAGTAACCGGTATTTTCTAGGGCTTTTGTGCCATGGTGACATTTAAGGTTACAAGACGGGGTATGGCTGAATGAGTTGAGGGAGCGGGACGTAGCTCAGGTGGTAGAGTGTCAACCTGTGAAGGTGTGGGTCATTCGATCGATCGTGTTCAGTGGACCCATTTGCAGTTTGGGCTATTTTCCGTTCCAACCAGTTGTCCATAACTGGTTCATCAAAGGCTGTGGTATCTGTTGTCTTGTTTGTGGGAAAGTGCATATAAAAGACCCCTTTCTGCTTATCGGAAAGAGTAGCGTATGATGGGGCAGAGGGTTTCCTCCAAAGAATGACCATATGTTTGATGTCCAATAGCCAATGATAAAATCAATGTGCTCTAGAGGATCGTTAAATAAAACAAACTTTTTTCTTTGAATGAGTTGAACGTCCGTCTCCCTTTTTGGTAGATCATAGGGTTCGAAATTCTTAGATACCGATGTTATTTCCGAATCACTCTTTAGGCGCGTTGCCTGGGATGAAGTACACTGCACAAATCCAGAAAACTGGATGTTAGTTGTTCCTCCTTTTCACTGCACTCAGGCTGGACGCAGGCGACATGCGCAGTGGTAGCTCACACATACTGGACAGTGCGCACTGGTGGTGGGCGTGGGTGGGTGGAAGTTACTATGGTTACCATAATGTGATCATGGTTTAAACTGCTGGTGACGGTTCGATAGATAGTGAGCTGCACATGGGAAATGGTAATTTATTTAATGTATACTATTTGCTGGCACAATCTCAATGAAATATACACCATGAAGAAATGTACGGCAATAACTATAATAGTAGGTACCGGCAGCGAAATTAAAAAATATTGTTAAATTCAGTTGATTATTTAAATTGCAGAATTTTACCTGATTGACCTTTTTGATCTAGGGCAAACCATATATGGTTAGAAGGCTGAGGTCATTGCGCTTCTTCTGGTATCATCCATGACTTTCTACGATGTAGTGCAAGGAAGCGTGAGCCCATTAAAGATACCCTGTTTTCAGAGTTGTTTTCATTGACACCAGTAATGAAGGAATATTCACTAAATTCACTCATCATACAAATAGAGAACATCGGATAGAACATATGTTGATGTTCTAAGTTATGTAATTTGTCTCAGATGTGGGAGAACTCCCGGTTCCCGGTCGAGTCAAACCAATAACTTATAATTGATACTTGCTGCTTCCTCACCTGGCGCTCGGCATTAATAGGATAGGGCATGGACTGGTTAGCTCAGTGTCATGATATGGTAACTGAATGGGATATCAGGTCATGGTGCCAGTGGCCTGATTTCCCAGTGGGACACTATAAAGTTCTGGGGCCATATGCAGGACGCGGTGATAGAGAGCCAAAACGTGTTTAGAGAGGGATTTCCAGTTTAGCGGCGAAAAGTGTGTATGTGGGGAGCGGTGTTACGCAAACACCGCTCATTTAAGGTCGGCTACACTAACACCATTTCATAGCACGTTTAAGGTTGGTGTTAGGCCCAAATCTATTCAATGCTATCATATTTGACAGAATTAAATACGCAATAAGTGAAATTTCATCAAATTAACCCTAAATTCGAAGCAAAATTAACGCCTCCGCCGCATCGGCGGCGATATTAATATTGTCGAATCGACGAGTGTAAAGTAAACAAATTGCCGCCGCCATCACCGAATGACAAGCCGTGCTGGTTCCCGGTGTGTGGAGAAACCAACCGCCGCATCAGCGGCAATATATTTGGCCGAAATCTATTCAATGCTATCATATTTGACAATTAAATACGCAATAAGTGAAATTTCATCAAATTAACCCTAAATTCGAAGCTATATTAACACTGCCGCCGCATCGGCAGTGATATTAATATTGTCGAATCGACGAATGGAAACTAAACAAATCACCGCCGACGAGTACAAATAGCGGTGCTCGCCGGGAACAGGCTCAGCAATGATAAGGCTGGCTGGTGCCCGGCCGTGTTAGGTACCGATTAGGTCCAAATCTATTCAATGCTGTCATATTTGACAGAATTAAATATGCAATTTCATCAAATTAACCCTAAATTCAAACCGATATTAGCGCGACTGCTGCAGCGGCAGCGATATTAATATTGTCGAATCGACGAATGTACACAAAACAAATAGCGTCGCCGGCAACAGGCTCAGAGGGACTTCATGTTTAGCTAACACGAAACGGTTAGGCGCCTCTGCATATGACATGACATACTTTGCGAGGGTGGTGATAGCTAAACGGTGTTACCGGCTAACACCAAATGCTGCTAACACTGCATCATGCATATGGCCCCTGGTGTGTAAACACAGTGGCTCGCAGTTTAGTTCCTTCCTGGGGGACAAGCAAACTATAACTAAAATATGCGATGTAGATGTAGATGGCGGATGTCACGAAAACCGAGTTAATGAACCCGTCTAGTATATTTTTTAGCATTTAGTAGGTGGCTGGTGATAGCTACTCTCAGTGCTCGAGAATAATTGCCGAGAAGTGTAGGTGAATGGGTAGCTCATGGTTGAGTGTCACAACACTGGCTGTTGTCCACATAACAGTCATGATGCATCATGTGTAAGTGATGTGAAAAAAAACCGGTAGCTTACAGTATAGCCTTGTAGATAGCCGTTAGAAAAGGGGTGGGGTGTTTGGGGAGCTGGCCAGTGTTTGGAGAGTTAGTTATCTGAAAGGTATTTGGAGTTCCATCGTATGATTGATAGTTTTGCCATTAATGTTTAGAGAGTTGGCTTGTCAGGCAAATGCTGGTTAGTGCTTTGATAGTTACTCTATTTAACCAAGATTGGGAGAGCTGTTTAGAAAAGAAAAATTCATAACCGATGCGCGGCAATGTAGTTGGCTAAATCTAACCAATGCTGTGAGAGTTGGCTCAATGCTTGGTATTTAGAAAGTTAGATCACCTGGTCAATACTGGGTATTTAACCAGTTGGTTTACATGGCCAGTGTTTGGGATTTAGAAAGCTGGGTTACCTGGCCAATCCAGTTGGCTAATCTGTCTAATAGTGTCTGGATAATGCTTGGCGGCTGGTCTTACTGATTGCCGAATGGGATAATTGGTTTAATTATAATTATACAAATGAGTAAACTCGTCATTGATTGCGGAGTAGATGTTAATCTCGACAGTCACATGGTTCTGAACTGTATTCAATTCAAATTAATTGATTTTTGTTGAGCCACTTGCTTAGAATGATTTGTTGTGGCCATTCCGAATTGATTATGTGTGGCTTTCTCGAATCCTATTTCGGGGAAGAATGCTGAAGCTACTCACATCTTGATAATGCATGTATGTGTATATATGTAGGTGCTGGTGGTGCCTGAGTGAGATGCAAATAGACATAGTGGGGCTGGCAGGGCTGTGTGTAAAGGGCACTCAGAGCCTACCCCCTACCCCCCTACCCCCTCTGCTAAGTAGGATCACCACACTCAGGCGTGCTCGTAGATCGTGGGGTCGTGGGTTCGAGTCCCGGTCGAGTCAAACCAATGACTTTAAAATTGATACTTGTCGCTTCCTAGCCAGGCGCTCGGCATTATTAGGATAGGGCAAGGACTGGTGTGCTCAGTGTCAGGATAATGTGACTGAGTGGGATACCAGGTCATGGTGCCGGCGGCCTGGTTTCCCAGTGGGACAGCACTATAAAGTCGCCAGGAGTGCGCACTGTCACAAGTCGGTACCCGTCCTGATATGACCTTAGATGTTGCTAGGACGTAAAACAACAACAAACAAACAAACAAACCACACTCAGGCTCAAGGCAGGTGGTGGCCAGGGAAGCCACCCAGCTTGGTGGTCGTCGGCAGATCACTGGTAACCATGGGGACCAGGAAGTCTGGATCCCTATTGGTAGAGCTAAGAATAAATAATAAACCAGAGGGCTTGACTCTCTCTCTTCTTTCACATTTTATACTCTTCCTTTCTCTTTGTCTGTATTGATTTCACTATAGCCTGCCTACACAACCACAGATTTGAGCTTTAGCCATTCTACAAGTGGTCACTGGGCTGCCATCTTGGATTACGAGCACCCTCCCTAGCCAAGTTCTGAATGCATGCAGATGCAGTCAAACAGTTTTCTTGTGTTCTGGGAGGTTCTGGGCAGTTTACATCCAATGTGTTTACTTACAGCACTTTAGCAACAACTTCGGAGGCCAAACTGCTCAAAACAGTTACAAATAAACCAACAAATCAGTAAATAAGCACAGTGTAGGCAGTTGCAAGCCTTCTGTATGTCCTCCAATATGGCCACCAAAAGTTGTCTTGTGACGTCATTACACCCCTTCTATTGATAATTGTAGCTACCTAGTCTGGCACTTGGCATCACTAGGATTAGATAAAAGATTCACCCGGTACTTGTAGTACACGGGTGAAGGACAATGTGTAAATATGGGCGAAAATAGGGTTAGTATGGAACATGAACTAGAAACTGTGGCTCCAGTATCAAAAGGCTACCCATATAGGCACAGAGTTGGTGAAATGGGAGAGAATGCAAAAAGATGGCGGCGCTAGAACGCCGTCGATTTCAATTTTAAATCGTATTAAACTAGCTATTTTATTATATTTTCCAACTCAAAGGTAGCGGGTAAATGTGAAGACATCTACAAAGAATAAATGTTGCTTCTTAGATTGTGAAATTAGGCTCATTTCATTAACCTGCTTTTTCGACCGTTTTTATATAGGGTTGGTATTCACCCGTGTACTGCGACTGCGAGTACTGGGTGAATCCTTTATCTACACTAGGATATGATTATGACATTAGGCAGTTGAATCAGACAGACCAGTTGTGCAGGGTTTCAATTTCCTCTGCTTAATCAACGAATGTAACACCACAATATAAAGAAAATAAAGCAAAAATCGATTTTTCTGCGGCTCTAAAAATGTACTTCCTGCCTAGTTCGTGATCTAATTCAAGGACACCATAGCCATTTCAGCATCGTTTGGTGTTCCTTTCCAGGTGCTGTTTGTAGCGTGAAACAACTAGAAACTTTAAAAGAGAGAAAAATAAATCAGGAGCAGAATGTATGAAAAACAGTGTTGTGAAAATTAGGATTGACGAACAACGCCTGGTTCAAGGTGGGGGTCTCCATGATGAGGGCCGGCCATGTTTCAATGTCACGTGATGTATGGCGATCATGTGACAAGTCGGCGTCCATCATGGTCAGGTTGACGGCGGGATTTTCTTTTTGTGACAGCAGGCAGATGAGTAAATGTCGTCTGCGCGCCGTGCCCACTAACCAGGCAGCCTGGGCGTTCTCCACCTCTCTGTCCTGTTGTCTCTCTGTCCTGTTGTTGTTGTTGTTGTTGTTAAAGTTGTATAGTCCGATTAAATTTGAGTTTTTAACCTATGTATATTTTTAGATAACATGGTCCGTACGGGGCATAGAAAATCATTTGCCTCATTTCAAATTTTTGAAAAGCCCTGAATTTACACCTATTTTGGGTAATTATTCTTGAAAAGACTTGAATCCATTAAAATGTATCCCTTTGATCTAAATTGGTCTGAAATTAACCAATGGCGATTTCGGACTGAATCCAAACGAAAATAGTCTTGAATTCCTACCAAAAACAACCTTGAAATTTGCTTGAATTCCATATTTTCATCTGTGTACGGACCCTGAGATAAATATATTAGCTAGATCAAATCAAATTTGTACCTTTATTTTAAAGAGTTAACTTTAATGAAAACATGACAAATTAATGTTTGTGTACACACGAACATGTAGAACATGGATGGTTTACTTGTTTTTAAGCATAGCCTAAGGGCATGAAACTGCTATAAATGTTTAACGACTTCACCTGGATTCGTAGGTTCAAATTATACATAAATGTTTTGGGTTTATAAAATTTGATGCTTTCGTCAGATTATGCGGCTTTAAAATCCATTCTGCTTTCCTTTCACTGAAGCAATTTTTGCCACGGCTGAATGGTTTGATAATGGTGCAGTGTCGGCACCATTGTGCTTGCAAAGTGAGTGTGTATAAAAAGTGTTGTGTTGTGTTGTGATTGATGGGGTATTAAACAGTTGTAGTGATTAGTACAAGCGAATTGGTAAATAGACACGCCATCTCCCCATTGGGTCTAATTTTAGAGTGTTTTGCCTCTTTTGTAGAGAAGCCGAAGACCTTAATGTGCTAACGGTAGTAATAATAATAATGACAAGAGCAATAATTAGTTATAGGTTTGAATAGTAGCAATGATAATGATGTGAGCATTAATTAGTCATTGTTTAAATATTATTAGCAATGGTAATATTGATGTGAGCTTTAATTAGTCATATTTAAAAAAAAAGTAATAATGACAATGTTTTTTGTGGTGGTTTTTATGTCGTAGCAATATGTCAAATCAGGACGGGTACCAACTTGTGACAGTGCATACACATGGCAACTCTTGTAATGCAGCCCTTTTGGGACACCGGGCTACCAACACTCAGTATATCACTCATTCACATTATCCTGATACTGAACAAACAGGTCCTTACCCTATCCTAGTATTGTTATGAGCGAAACTAGATAGCGGCAAATATAAATTTAGTAAGCTTAACTCGGCCTGGATTTGCGTCCCAAGATTACCTACAGGGATGTCAGCGAGTGTGCTTAGTCTTAGCGATTCAGCCATCCTGTCCTGGATTATGATGATGATCTAAGCAGTAAAGTCTTAGTTTAAAATTGTGGCAACATTTACAGTGGCAATTCATGGCAGTAACGATAATTGTGGACATAATAATGGTAATTAGTAAGAGTTATTGATATCCTTAAAAAAAAATAAGGATAACACAATGGTGATAATTCTAATAATACACGTCCTAGTTGCATGGATAAGTGAAAACATGCCCGCCTTACCATTAGACAAAGTAACCGGCAAGTCGCAGGACTGGCTCTGTTTCGGATGTAAATGTCGTGTTGATGACATGATGAAACACCTGCAGAGACAAATGCCATTTGGGCAGAAGGTCACATTGGTGTTGACAGTTATTTTGGTTTTTTAAATTGTTATTTGCGGATCTTGCACTTCAAATAGAGTGTGCACTGCTGGCGGTGGGACACGCCATCGTGGTGGTACCTAGCCACCTATCGCAGCGTCCGAAAGGGCACGAGGTTTACCAAAAGGAGCGATAGGTGAGCATGACCTGGTCCAGTTGCTGATTGCCCCCACAGGTGGAAAAAAGAGAAGACACCTGCCTCGATATGTGTCTGTGTGTTTGCGGCTGTATTGATAGATCGCTTTCATGAAGTGTTGTCTTAACCGGCTGGTGAAGGAGTGTAGTGGTTTCCTTTGTGGCTGGTTCATGCGAAGAACTTCTTACAGTGGTTCTCAATGTGAAGACGTTACCAATGGTATCTAAGGAGATGTGACTGCTTGGTCTTTGGTGGTCCTTTGTTGGATTTTTAGTTCTTCATGTAACTCGGATATAAATAAAGAAGGCATTATTGGTTCATGTATCGTTGTGCTGGCAACCCAGATTGCCTTTGTATTCACATCTGTCGTGTTTCTAGTTGCATGCCTGTTCAGTAATTAATTATCCTCCGATGTGAAAGAAAAATAAGGCGCTGTAACTTTCTTTAATCCTTGGGGTCATTCCCAGGTTTATTGCACCATGGTAGGAGAATGGAGTGACCTGCCACTGCGTAGCCAGGTAAGACATGACCTCCAGTTTGGGGTGAGGGTGGGGCTCACCACTATCAAGGTGGAACATTCCATGACAGGGACTGCTGCGCCAGCGTAATGACGTGGAATTGGGTCTGCATAGTCAAGACTGCTAGCGTGTGAGAGTGGAGCTCATATTCGGACTACTACAGTTGTAGCTTCACTTTCAATTGTAGACACATTGGGAACCAGCAATGTAGCTGACACTCAAGATTTACTGCAAATTATATTATATACTGCGGTAATTAGTGAATCAGATGTTAAATAAATTCTACAACGCTGGGGGGGGGGGGGGGGGGTAGGCAGATGGTGGCGCTACTGGTGCAGAACGGTAAGTTGGTCAGACATATAAATGATAGGTTTCCTTCCGTACATTTATACCTGCATAATACGTTATACGTTTGTCTAATAAAGAAGGATTTAAGAAACACTATAATAACCATGTCCATGAACTTGCGATTTGCCTACGGTGTATTGCTTTAACAAAATTATTATTCACTCTTTGTTTGACAGAATTATAATTCAATGTTTTTATTTTTCTAGGTGAGCACTCATTCTGTCAAAGTCTGCACTACTTTTGTCCAGAGTGGTGAGTTTAAAAAAATTGAATGTGTTGTTATAGGTCTCGTATTATATAAGATTACTCTAATGCTTGATTGATTGATTGATTGATTGCTTGCTGATGGTTTAAAGCCATTTCGGCAGCAAGGGCAATATTCACAGTAAAAAAGCTAGTGGTATATGTTGTGTCATTTGAACACAGGTATTACTGTATATATTATAGATAATATTTACTAATAGCATTTCCGTTTATTTAAAAAATAAAAATTTGATTCATCAGCATCAGAGCACTGATCTAGCCACAAGTCTTTTTGTTGGCGATAATAAGTGGTAATTAACGGGATGGCATATGAGCATGGGGGGAACGTTGGAGACATTGTATTGAATGTTTTTTTGCCTTAGACTACTGACGGTACTGTATTTAATTGTCAGCTTAACATCCGCTGGACTATTGGTAAATCTGCTCCTTTCCAATCTGCCAGTGCCGCTAGCCAATAACCAATAGGGAGTGCCACCAGATTGGATACCACGTCCCCTAGCGGGCTGGCGCCGAACTAAACCTTCGAAGGGGTGTTGTGTTGAGCTGTGTGCTTGTTGTATAGCACTGCAGTGGCTTTTGGGGACCCCGTAGGTCTTTAACTTGAAATGTTGGGGGGGGGGGGGGGGAAGAAGGAACCCCTTTATTGTTAATCTTCTAAGTAACCTCTAGATGGATCCATCATTGCCGCTCGCTCCGAGTGGCGCCAACAGTAAGCAGACCAGCCGGATACCCGTATTATCGCTCCCCAAGCATGCCCCCGGGACCAACGTCCGGTTTAGCTCCCACTCAGCCATGGTCCCCTACCCCCTGACCTCTAACCCCCCTCCCAAGGTCAAGGTCATCCCGCGGGTTCTTGAAAGGGCCCAGGACATGCTCTTCGTTTACCCCTGAGGTAGATTTAGAAGCTGGCCTTTAATGCCTTCTCATTTGTTTGCGAACACAAAGCCTTGTTCTTGAAAGAGTCAGTGCCCAATCTCAGAGCAGTAACGACCCTCTTTATGGCCAGCACCGACACGAGTACACAATCTTTTGAGCTGTGCCTGTGCAAAGCTTGTTTATGATTTTAAGTTTCTTTTGAGCGTTTATTTATATATATATGTGCCGCGTAATTTATTTATGCTAATATAAATAATGTATATATAGATCACCATTAATTATGTCGCTCATGTTGTGTGCGTTTACCAACCTGATTATTCACTGCCGGTTAACCACTGTCCCACAGCAAAAGACATTATGGAGCTTATTGGTACTATTTGTTGTTGTTCTCTGGTTCTTGGTCATGTGGTTTATGCAAAGCGCTGCTAGAGTGATTACTAATGATTTGCTATTAAGTCAGCAACAAAGGGTTGGAAATGGTACTGTAGTAAGGTGGTGGGTTCCAAGTTTTATAGATGGTTAATCTTTTCACAATTTAAAGAATCCAGCTGCTAATATAACATTTGCATTCAACTTGTGGTGTTAAAATTCCTTATTGGGGTTTTAGATCTGAAGTTATATCAGAACGAGTACTGACTTGTGACAGTGCACATTTAGGATGCTGTCCCAATGGGAGACTTGACCATCGCCATCTCACACAGTCACATTACTCGAATAGTGAGCCAACCAGTCCCTGCTCTATCCTATTAAGGCTGAGTGCTAGGGTCGGTAACGAAAAGTAAAGATTCTGTAAGTCATTGGATTGACGCGGTAGTCCAATTGGTAGAGTGCAGGCTTCCCATGTAGGTCGGGAGTTCAAATTCCGGCCGAGTCAAACCAAATACCTATCAAATTGATACTTGTCTCTACCTAGCCTGGCATCCGGCATTACTAGGATATGGTAAGGACTGGTTAGGTCAGTATCAGGATAAAGTGACTGAGTGGGATATCAGGTCATGCTGAGGGAAGCCTGATCTCGCAGTGGGGCAGCACTATGAAGTCGCCATGAGTGCGCACTGTCACAAGTCAGTGCCCGTACTGATATGACCATATATGTTGCAAGGTCATAAATCGCAAGAAACAAACATTGAATTGACTTGGTTGGAGTTCAAACCCACGACTTTCCATACGGGAAGGCAGCCAGTGTTGTCTTACCGATTCGTCTGGTATTAAAAAAATGTACTTTAAAGTTTAATTTAAGCTTAAATTAACATCGATATGTTTGAGGTGTATTTCCTGTCCCGTCCGGGGTGTGAGTGACGAGGGTTGGGGGAGTGGGGCTGGCATGTGCTGAAGGGCATAGAGATGGTCGGTTGGGGGGGGGGGGAGAGGATGTCTTGAGGTTAATTTATCATGTGACCAAAATTGTTATGGCCTCGTAAGTCACTCATGAGATAAAGAAAGCCGAGGACGACGGGGCTGTATATATATATTATTTTACCTCGGTATACAGCCTCAGGCTAGGGAGAAGGAAGCACGTGAGGTACCAGCAATTAGCATATACAACTCACGACTGGATTACGTGTCGTTGGGTTGCTCCGGCAAATTTAGTCTACATACAAGCTAATACGCAGTAAGTATCATAAAAACTGTGGTTAGCTTAATCATTAGAGCATCATTATGGAAAGTTTAGACTTTCTTTGGTCCATTTTGGACGAGTTATTTGGTTATAAAAAACCAAGGATAGAATTCCTTCTCGAAGGATTGAAACCGGTCATTAGCGGTTCTGTCAACACCCGAGTCACCGTGTGATTATGGGTAGAGATGTGGGCTCTGCCTCATCTCCTGTGGAAATTCTCTCGTACTCTAATAGAGAGTAATGTTGGAGATGCTCCTGGGTTTCTTTTATAGACTCCCCTAGACAAACTTTTTCAGGCGTTTCTCCGAGTTTCGTAGCATTTTCTCCAACTTGTTGACGTAGTAGTCACAGGTGGGAGAAGTGTGCGGAACAGAGGGATGGGCGGGCCGATACACTGGTCCCGACCCCGCGTAGGGTTTGGGCTTGACCCACAACCCACGCACAAATTTAGCTTATTACGCCTGTGTTATAACGGTATAAACACGTTCTCTAACACCAATAGATGTCCAAATGAGTTTGAAACAACCATATTGTGACATATATATATACCGGGACTGACCAAAAATCTTTGTTTCAGCTCCCGATGGCCACGAAGCGGAGTAAGCGCGGTGCAGCAGCAGCCGAGGGGCGTGTTCCGAGTGGAGGGGACGAGGAGTACGACTCCTCACCCGTGTTGTCGGCAGGGCCTTCGACACAGCCCGGGGCGCATATTCTCTCCGAGGAGGACATAGTGCCTGACGGCGACGCGGTTTGCGGCGATGGAGAGTCATATAATGGCTCTCAAACCACCGGTGTCTCGTAAACGGCGAATGCCGAGTGTTCAAGAGGAGTCTTCTTTGGAGGATTTCTCGGAGACAGACTCAGAGATGGAGCTTAGGGCTCCTCCTCCTTCTCCTAAACGGAGGAAGAAGAAGAAACATATCGTTTCTTCTGGTGATGATTTCACCAAGGAAAGGGGGAAGACTGGACTTCGCAAAAAGCGCAAGACCAAGTCCAAGAAGAAGAAGAAGAAGAGGAAAGATTCTTCTTCTTCCGACTCGTCCACAGATTCCACTTCCACGGAATCGGACTCAGACACGCGATATGAAGGTGTCTATGCTGCCATTGGGGGCAAAGTGGCTAAGAAAGTGGAGAAGCCAAGGGCTAAGCGTGTGAAAACCACTACGCTTATGCGTGAGAACATTAATGGCCATTTCCGCACGTTTAAACCGGCGGAGATTATTTCAAGTTATCAGATGAGTTAACAGGCATTAAAGGTGTTCCCAACTCCATCATTAAGGAGATGGATCGAGATGTCAATATGACAGAGGACCGTAAGAGATTTGAGGGTGTGTTGCACACAGTGCATAAGGCGGTGCTTGGTACCCTAACAGCTATTGCTCCTGTAGCAAACAGAATGCAACGAGAAAATAAGTTCTCGTCTTTGGCTAAGACGATGGACAAAGGCATTGCATTGTTGGCGGCGGCAGGTAATTACCTGTTGTATCGAAGATATGAAAATGTCTTCAAGTCGGTTTGCACAGATGCTGGCAAAGAAGTGGCTCGCTCAAAGAAGGTTACCGATAATGATGGGAAAGAGTTTACGCTCTTTCTTGCTCCAGAGCCGATTAAAGGGAAACCTTTAGATAACACGAAAATGTTTGGCGGTCAACTACAATACCTGTAGAAACTGCAGCCAAGAGTGGCAAAAACATGGATGGTAAGAAGAAACAGGAAACTCCTCGTTTCAAAAGGTCACGAGTGACCAAGAAATTTTACAAATAGTTAGGGGTGTTCACATTCCTTTCACCCAAATTCCGGTACACGGAAGGATACCTTTTCCTTATAACATTGAATCGGTTGAACGAGAGGCACTAACTAAACAGGTACAAAAATTCTTTGAGAAAGGAATTATACAAAAAGTGACATACTGTTCAGGAGAGTTTATTTCAAACATCTTCTCGAGACCAAAGCCTAATGGTGAGGTTCGAATGATCCTGGATTTAACAATCCTTGATAAAATGGTTGAATATCGACGTTTTAAAATGTTCTCGCTAGATACGGCACGAGATCTGATTACGCCAGATGCGTGGATGGCTAGTGTTGATTTACAAGATGCATATTATACGCTTCCCATAAGGGAAAAAGACCGGAAATTTCTTGCGTTTCTTTGGGATAACCAACTCTATGAGTTTACCTGCATGCCGAATGGTTTAGCTTGTGCCCCTCGTTTATTCACTAAACTGCTTAAACCTGTTTTCTCAGTAATGGCGCGGAAGGGTCATATAATGTTTCCATACATAGATGATTCCTTTATTATAGCATCAACACAAATTGATTGTGTGAATGCAGTTTTGGATTTATGTGCATTACTTACTAAATTGGGGTTTTATGTACATCCACAAAAGTCAGTGTTTAAACCAACAAAACAACTCAAATGTTTAGGGTTTATTCTGGATACACAGTCTCTTACAGTGTCGATAACAGAACAAAAACTAATTAAGTTTAGAATGCAGCGACCCAGCTTATTAAGTTACCAAAACCTAAAATTAGACAGGTCGCGTCCTTATTGGGATAATGATATCGTATGCACCCGCTTTCTATACGGGAAGGCCATATTAAATCTCTAGAAATAGATAAAATTTTGCGTTAACACGAACTAAGGGATTTTGAGCGAAAGATGTTTATTTCGCAAGAAGGGCTACAGGATATTGGATGGTGGATGCAACACATAGCAAGTTCACCAAATCCAATCCGCATGGCGGAACCTAATACAGTAATTACTACTGATGCTTCGTTAGAAGGTTGGGGAGCTCATCGAGATGGGGTCACAACAGGAGGTAGATGGCTTGATGATGAAAAATCAGACCATATTAATGCACTAGAATTGCATGCTATTTATCTGGGCTTATGTAGTTTAGTAAAGATACATAAATCACAAGTTAGAATACTAACTGATAATACTACTGCCATGGCATATATTCGTAACATGGGTGGAACCAAATCAAAGCCTTGCAATCAGTTGTCTAAACTGATTTGGAACTGGGCACAGGCTCAACAAGTCTGGCTGACTGTAGCGCATATTCCAGGGTCACAAAATACACTTGCAGATTATAAAAGTAGAAATTTCCATGACCATTTAGAATGGTCTCTCTCTACACCTTTGTTTAACTTCATTTGTGAAAAATGGGGTACACCTAAAGTTGACTTGTTTGCATCACGAAATAATAACAAATTACCTTGTTATGTTTCTTGGCATCCTGAACCGGAGGCTTGGAAAGTAGATGCATTTGCTATTACCTGGGAAAATAATTATTTTTATATTTTCCCACCGTTTAGCATTATCAGCCGAGTTGTCAGGAAAATCGGTTTGGAAAGGACACATGCTATACTGGTGGTGCCCGATTGGGACACGCAACCTTGGCTGCCAGCAGTTTCACAACTGGCAAAAGAACATATACGATTCCCAAGAAAACTCGGGAATCTGACACACCACGGACCGCTAGTGGTTCACGGCGACGTGTCAACGACGCCCCTATTGGCATTCCTTTTCTAAGGAAACAGCTGCAGCAATTTGGATTGGACAAAATTACTGAGAATAGGATAGTATCTGATGCCTGGAGGCCAGGAACTGTCAAAATGTACACAACCTATTTAAAGAAATGGGGTGTACATTGTTTGTTAATGAAAGTCAAGCCAACAAATCCAACAATTTCACAAGTAGCTCGTTTTCTTCGTTCTCTAGAGGATGAAGGACTATCCTTTGGGTCGATCAATGCGGCAAGATGTGCGTTATCAATCATATTACCTAGAATTGATGGCGAAACAGTTGGAAAACATTATGTCCTTTGTTATCTACTTCGGTCAATTTATCAAAGGAATCCTCCAAAACCAAAGTATAGTCGGTTTTGGGATGTTTCTATAGTATTTAAGTTGTTTCAGGCTTGGCCTCACAACTCGTGGTTAGATATAAAACAATTAGGTTTTAAGGTCGCGGTCCTGTTATTATTAGTAACGGGACACAGAGGACAGACGATTGTTGCTTTATCCTTGATGCGCGAGAAGGAAGAAAGCAGAGGCGGGGGTGGGAAAAGAGACGTTTTATTCACGCCTCAATGACATACAGGGCAAACAGTGTATCAATGAAGTAAATAAGTCAAATGCACAGTGTAAGGTAATAAGCAAATGTATCAATGAAGTAAAGTCAGATGCACAGCGTAAGGTAATAAGGAAAGTAATGTCAAAAGTTCATGGTGTCAAATGGTAGCAGAGAGGTATATAAGAGTTCATGTGGTGTCAATGTCAGTGGAGTGAGGGGGTGCCGAGGAGCCCTCCACCGCAGAGGGGGGAGGGTAGAGGAGGGAGAGTTGGGTGGGTGGGTGGAGAAGAAGAAGGGGCAGAGAGCTGGAAGGCGGCTGGAGGCTGAGTGCCTGAGGGAGGCCGGCGGGCGGCCTTATAAGGGGGGAAGTGAGCAGAGGCAGGAGGGGGGGAGTCGCTCAGGGCCGGGGGGAGGTGAGCAGTGGCAGGGGTGAGTCGCTCAGGGGCGGAGGGAGGTGAGCAGTGGCAGGAGGGGGGGGGTGAGTCGCTCAGGGGGGAAGTGAGCGCGGTCGGGCGAGGTGAGAAGGCAGCGCGACACGCGGGGCGGGGGAGGGTCTCTCCCTTCCCTCGCATCAAACGTAATGCTTCGCATTACGACCGATGCGCGAGAAGGAAGAAAGCAGAGGCGGGGGTGGGAAAAGAGACGTTTTATTCACGCCTCAATGACATACAGGGCAAACAGTGTATCAATGAAGTAAATAAGTCAAATGCACAGTGTAAGGTAATAAGCAAATGTATCAATGAAGTAAATAAGTCAGATGCACAGCGTAAGGTAATAAGGAAAGTAATGTCAAAAGTTCATGGTGTCAAATGGTAGCAGAGAGGTATATAAGAGTTCATGTGGTGTCAATGTCAGTGGAGTGAGGGGGTGCCGAGGAGCCCTCCACCGCAGAGGGGGGAGGGTAGAGGAGGGAGAGTTGGGTGGGTGGGTGGAGAAGAAGAAGGGGCAGAGAGCTGGAAGGCGGCTGGAGGCTGAGTGCCTGAGGGAGGCCGGCGGGCGGCCTTATAAGGGGGGAAGTGAGCAGAGGCAGGAGGGGGGTGAGTCGCTCAGGGCCGGGGGGAGGTGAGCAGTGGCAGGGGTGAGTCGCTCAGGGGCGGAGGGAGGTGAGCAGTGGCAGGAGGGGGGGTTGAGTCGCTCAGGGGGGGAAGTGAGCGCGGTCGGGCGAGGTGAGAAGGCAGCGCGACACGCGGGGCGGGGGAGGGTCTCTCCCTTCCCTCGCATCAAACGTAATGCTTCGCATTACGACCGATGCGCGAGAAGGAAGAAAGCAGAGGCGGGGGTGGGAAAAGAGACGTTTTATTCACGCCTCAATGACATACAGGGCAAACAGTGTATCAATGAAGTAAATAAGTCAAATGCACAGTGTAAGGTAATAAGCAAATGTATCAATGAAGTAAATAAGTCAAATGCACAGCGTAAGGTAATAAGGAAAGTAATGTCAAAAGTTCATGGTGTCAAATGGTAGCAGAGAGGTATATAAGAGTTCATGTGGTGTCAATGTCAGTGGAGTGAGGGGGTGCCGAGGAGCCCTCCACCAAAAGTAGGAGAGGGCTCGAGGCGCGCCCGAGGCGGGGGTCAGGTTCCCTCTGGGGGCGGCGAGTGTCCGTGGCCTGTGTCGGCAGGGAGCGGGCGGCCCAAAAAAGAGAGGAGGCCCGCTCCTTGGCGAGATCCGGTGAGGAGGTCCGACGAGTGTCGAGGAGGGGGGCAGCGAAGTCCTCAGGGCTGGGCGGGGTGGCGGTCGGGGGCGGGTCCGGTGGGTCGATGAAGGCGGTGTCGTGGGGGTCCACGACTGAGACGTCTACGTCGGTGAGGCTGGGCTGGGCTGTGGCCTGAGGCGTGAGGCG
>CM059196.1:43100573-43254562 GCA_030323885.1 Branchipolynoe longqiensis | reverse complement strand
CTTAAATCGAACACGTTAGGTGACCCTTTATCTACGGTTCACTTAGACTGCTTTCCGAGTGATCGGAAATTATGTGTTGTGTCAGCCATACGGGCTTATATATCTAAGACAAAGGATTTACGTGCATCACAACAACTATTAGTGAGCTTTATAAAGCCACATAAGGCAATTTCACGAGACACCCTTGCCAGATGGACAATTACGGTGTTGAAATTGGCTGGAGTGGATACGAGCAAATACTCATCCCACTCAACTAGAGGTGCCATGGTCTCCAAGGCACGGTTGCTCGGTATTTCTGTCAAAAGAATACTAGCGCATGCAGGCTGGAAGACGGCTAAGTCGTTTGCAAAACATTACAACAAGCGACTAGAAAAGCCTACCGGCATTGCAAAGCGCCTGCTCGCCAACTAACAAGAATAGGTGAGAACAAAAACGTTGAATATTATATAAGAATGGATGATATTAAGGATAAAAATGAATTATGTAAAGGTCTCCCTAGCCTGAGGCTAGCCTGAGGCTGTATACCGAGGTAAAATAGTATAGTTATACGAATCTTACCTGGGTATAGATGATGGATAACTGTTGTTTTCCCGAGGTAGAAGCCTCGGGTAGACGTGGGCTAGGGCCCGCCCACCACACCCTACCACGTCTATCCCGTTGGTGTACCGTTACGGGAAAATCATAGTATCCATTGTATTGAAAGATCATTTTTATCCTGAGGTTAAAAGTAGGTTAAAATTGCTGGTACCTCACGTGCTTCCTTCTCCCTAGCCCACGTCTACCCGAGGCTTCTACCTCGGGAAAACAACAGTTATCCATCATCTATACCCAGGTAAGATTCGTATAACTATACTATATATAAATAAGTAGAGCGTGACGCAGCTAGAAGTCCTGTGACTGTCAGTTTTGTTTTGAAGTTTCTTGGTATACAAAGACAGAATATTATAGTACACTCTCCCCCCAAAAGGTTTAACCGGTAAAAAAGACTGGTGAACACAAGGACAAGTGTGGCAGGGAAATAGAGAAACCTGTGTGGCAGGGAAATACAGAAACCCGTAGCATGAGCTTACACCCCCATCACACCAAAGTAGTTCTTAAAACGTCCGACCCTGTTCTAAAACGGGCTGTGGTCGGGGTAGAACGTGGCTGCCCGAAAATTTTGGGCATGCTCAAAGTTCTGGAGCACCATTCCGTTCTAGCCCGTCCATTCCATTGGTAAAACGTGCTGGTAGATCGTGGGGTCGTGGGTTCGAGTCCCGGTCGAGTCAAACCAATGACTTTAAAATTGATACTTGTCGTTTCCTAGCCAGGCGCTCAGCATTATTAGGATAGGGCAAGGACTGGTGTGCTCAGTGTCAGGATAATGTGACTGAGTGGGATACCAGGTCATGGTGCTGGCGGCCTGCTTTCCCAGTGGGACAGCACTATAAAGTCGCCATGAGTGCGCACTGTCACAAGTCGGTACCCGTCCTGATATGACCTTAGATGTTGCTAGGACGTAAAACAACAAACAAACAAACAAACCATTTGTAAAACGACTGTAAAAAGTTGCTACTACATCCATTCCGTTCACACACAGTTTGAGCCTTTCAGCAACATTTTAAAGAATGTAGTGAGAACTAGTTTGGTGTGATGGGGGTATTGCGGTTGTTGCGGTATGGTGTGCTGTGCAGAAGGGCAATGACTCACATGTCTTTAGACAAACACGTTGGTGTATGGAATGTAAGAAGGAATGTGGTTAGACCACTCTCAAGTTAAAGCTGCATCTAATCTGGTCAAAGCATAACATTTTCTAACTGAAATGATATAATTAGATTTGATCCTACATTATTGGTGTGTACGGTAAACATTAATTGTAATTTGGTGCTATTCTGATAGGCTTTAAAACAGTCAAGCAGACTAAAGTGTACATGCCTTCAGTTGAGGTTAACCCTTTAAAATGTTACTTCAAACTGAAGTTCCTTCCTTCCTTCCTTCCTTCCTTCCTTCCTTCCTTCCTTCCTTCCTTCCTTCCTTCCTTCCTTCCTTCCTTCCTTCCTTCCTTCCTTCCTTCCTTCATTCCTTCATTCATTCCTTCCTTCCTTCCTTCCTTCCTTCCTCCTTTTCCCTCCCTCCCTCCCTCCCACCCACCAGGAGTGTGCACTATCACAAGTCTGTACCCGCCCTTGTATGTTACTAGGACGTAAAACATCAACGAGTCACAAACTATTTTCATCTCGAATGTGGGTCAAAAACACACGCGAGGTGTGTTAGTACAAACCAATCTTGGATGTCGCTACGCGGGAGCCTCATCATAACTTTGTTCTTTCTCTTTTTCTTTTTTAATAGTGCTTGTCGGGGGGGGGGGGCGAGAATGAATACAATAAAATAAATAAAAGCCACTCCCCGATTTATGGGGCACTAATAGCACACAAAGTGAGGACTGAGAACATAGTACACGGAGTACCTAGAAATGGACCTGCGCCAATACATTAGCTAGGGTACAGTTGCATAGGCCGGTCATTTAAAGTTTTTGCGGTTTCTTTTAGATAAATATATTATGTTGATCATTTTAATCTACTCTACTACTTTAGTTTGTTGTTGGTCCATTAGTTGTTTAAGCAGCGGAAATTTCAGTCATAGACGACTGGTCTTCCTCATTCCACTGCTGGTCGATAGAAATCCCGAGCCTACACTTTTACCGACCCAAGGGATTTTTAATCTCCCACACCACATAGGCATGGTATGAGAGCAACCAGCCTTTGATGACGCTGTAAGTTATACACAGCGGTGGAAATCCAAATTGGCAGAGCTGGGGGCACAGGGAATCGAACCGCCGATCCTCAGATTAGGCGTCTGACCTAGAAAAAAGTCTCTAACCACTCTGCCACAAGCCACTTTAGTTTGTCGTAACTTATTTTGAAGGGTTAACTTTGGAGATATTTGAAGTGAAAACATATTAATATAGACATGCATGTCGAAATACTGGACATTCTTGGCATCAGCAGTGAGTGGCAGGTTCTGTGAAATTGATTTGACTTTCTAGACGTTCTGAACAGCAGTAACTGTTCAATGAGTGACTGAATATCTAATGGCTGGCACACACCTACCGTCTGTGCGCACCCACCTACCGTTTACGATTCGCGCACTAAAACTGACGACCCGACCCGACCCGTTTCCCGACTGGAGCGCTCACATATACCGTCCGTTTTCGCGACTCTCCCTCCCTCTCTCCCTCCCTGTGTCTGTGTGTGTGTTACTCTGTGCCTCTGTGTGTGTCTGTGTGTTTTTGTGTCTGTGTGTTTTTGTGTCTCTGTGTGTGCCTCTGTGTGTGTCTGTGTCTGTGTGTGTGTCTGTCTGTGTGTCTGTGTGTGTGACCCTGTGTCTATGTGCGTGTCTATGTTTGTGTCTGTGTGTGTCTCTGAGAGAGAGACACACAGACACTCTCCCTCCCCCTCCCTTGGTTTGTTGGTCTTGTGTGTGTCTGTGTGTGCATCTGTGTGTGTGTTACTCTGTGCCTCTGTGTGTGTTTGTGTGTGTCTGTGTGTGTGACCCTGTGTCTATGTGCGTGTCTATGTTTGTGTCTGTGTGTGTCTCTGAGAGAGAGACACACAGACACTCTCCCTCCCTCTCTCCCTCCCTCCCTGTGTCTGTGTGTGTGTCTGTGTGTGTCTGTGTGTGTGTTACTCTGTGCCTCTGTGTGTGTCTGTGTGTTTTTGTCTCTGTGTGTTTTTGTCTGTGTGTGTGTCTCTGTGTGTGTGACCCTGTGTCTATGTGCGTGTCTCTATCTCTGTGTCAGAGACAAACACAGACACACACTTAGAGACACAGAGACACACACACACAGACACACATAGATACACACATAGACACACACAGACACACACATAGAGACACAGAGACACACACAGACACACATAGACACAGAGACACACACAGAGACACACATATACACACACACAGACACACACAGACACACACACACAGACACAGAGATACACACACACGGACACACACAGAGACACACATACACAGAGAGACACACACAGACACATACACAGACACACACATAGAGACACACAGAGACACACTCACAGACACACACATATACACAGAGACACACACACAGACACACACAGACACACACAGAGACACACACACAGAGACACACACACAGAGACACAGAGATACACACACGGACACACACAGAGACACACATACACAGACACACACAGACAAAGAGACACACACAGAGACACAAGAGACACACACACAGCCATAGATACACACACAAAGACACACACATACACAGAGACAGACACACAGAGACACACACATATACACACAGAGACACACACATACACACACATAGACACACACAGAGACACAGAGATACACACATGGACACACACAGAGACACACATACACAGACACACACAGAAACACACAGAGACAAAGAGACACACACAGAGACACACACAGCCACAGATACACACACAAAGACACACACATACACAGAGAGACACACACATACACAGAGAGACACACACACAGACACACACAGACACACACACAGAGACACACACACAGAGACACACACAGAGACACACACAGAGACACACAGACACAGAGGACTTGGATCGCAAACGGCTGATCGCAAACGGCTGACCGCTCACACCTACCGTTTCTCGAACGGCCCGATTCGTTTTTCGAATCCCTTGCGATTCGAGTTTTAAGCCCTAAAACTGAGTTTTAAGTCGTGAATCGCAAGGCTCTGGTGTGTGCGGGGGCCGCACACCTAACGACTAAAACCCAGTTTTACGTCGTAAACGGGCAGTTTTACGTCGTAAACGGGAGGTGTGCGCCGGCCATAAGTTGGATATGTTGGTTCAAACCCAGGTAAGTGTTTCAGTTTAGAAAAATGTTGTGCTTTCATTAGACTATGCAGCTTTAATAATTTCATTGCTTAGATTGTCTGTTTGTTGTTGTTTTACGTCCTAGCAACATCTAAGGTCATATCAGGACGGCATTGTTTAGATGCAATCTATTAAAAACATTAGCAACAATAAGTAGTAAATCGACTTTGTGCACAAGTTATTTAGAGTTAAATGACGCGAACACACGGGGGGGGGGGTAAAAGACTTTTTATTAAAGTCGACTACGGCTAAACAGGTAAGAGACAATATCAAATATATAAGTAATAAGTTTAACCTTGAGCGCACATGCGCGCGCGCTGCCCCAATGGGCGCGTATGGGAAAGTCAATGATGAGAAAGAAAGTTAGCAAGTCAATGGGTAAAATAATATATTAGCGCTGGGCGTTGAACCCGGTACCTGCGGGGAGCGGCGGCCGGCCGGCCCGCTGTGTGGCGGGCGGCGCGCCCTCCCCCCGCGCGCCCAGTGTCCCCATCCCCTCTATTTTGTCCTTGTGCGGTGCGTGGGAGAGGTTAACTCCGTCCTCCGCCATGATGGTTGGAGCAGCGTTGGGGGAGGCACGTAGCCGTGTTGAAGCTGAGCTGCTCCGAGCGCGTGGCGTCTGGATGTGGCGGCAGCTGGAGAAGGCTGGCGGTGCGCGGCCCCAGCCTCCTCCCGCCTTATCTCTATGGGCCGCTCAGGTCTGTTAGCGCGCCGCTGCGGCGCGTCTGGTCCTGCCTTGACCCCGCCGACCTCGGGGGTCGCCGCCATCCCCCGCCTTATATTACGGACGCCGTCACGCCAGTTAACTCCGGGCTTTCGCCCCGTGCGCCGGCCTCCGTGCTGCGCATTTTAATCCCAGCGGCGAGCCGCTGGGCACATGAATGATTATTTGATAACAGTCAGTCAGTCACTTTGGGTGTGTACGGTGTTTATTTAAATATTTTATAGACAGGTCGACGTGATTGAAGGGATCCTAGATAGATAGGACACTAGAATGGCAGAAGTGTGGGTTCGAAACCTGCTTGGTACAATGTTCCCTTTGTTTGCATCACCTACTCTCTCTACTCATTAAATATGCCGAAGCAGAGTAGAATGCAACCAACTTATCCTTTTTGTAATCCACCACCGACGTGTTGCACCACCTTGAGACATGCGTTACAGTGCTGGCTACCTTTAGGATATGAACGCCGAATGAGTTATGGCTGGCGCACACCTCCCATTTACGACCTAAAACTGCCTGTTTCGCGCATAAAACTGGGTTTTAGTTGTTAGGTGTGCGACCCCCGCGCTCACCAGAGCCTTGCGATTCGCGACTTAAAACTCAGTTTTAGGGCTTAAAACTGGAATCTTATAAGATTCGAAAAATGAATCGGCCAGTTTTAAGTCGTAAACGAGTCGCGAGTCGCAGTCAGTTTTAGCACGCGAATCATAAACGGGAGGTGTGCGCCAGCCATAAAACACCAGTTTCAGTGTGACAGGTCATGCGGTTCAAACCCCGGTCGAGTTAAAACTGGTTTAAAAATGAATGCTAGTCACTACCTAGCCTGGCGCTTGGCAGTACTAGGAGGAGCAGTGAAATGAGGAAGACAATTGGAATTTTCCCCGCTTAAAGTTGCATATTCCGATGGATTCGAGTTTCTGCTATTTTCTGAGATAAATATGTTATAATGATTGCTATGACCTACTTTACTTTAGTTTGAAGTAACTTTGATTTGAAATATCTCGGATATTTAAAGTGAAAACATGAAATTGTTGTCAAGCATGTCACAATTCTGACATGAAAGGCTTCAGTGGTAACATGTGATATTACATTGGCTTAGTCTCCTTTTATGCATTAACAAATGTAAGATCAAGTGTAGGTAAGTGTCTTGGTTCTGAAAATGTTATGATTTCATGGGACTATGCAGCTTTAACCAACGAATGTAGTAATATGCAAAATAAAAACTTGGCCAGAACGTCGCTGTACGTGGCAGGTGAAAGTAAGCAGGTGAGTAATAAAACATCCTATATTAAAAACACGCTCAGTTATGTTTCCAAGGCAACCTGGGTGCCGTGGGGCTGAGGCGGTGGGCTGGTGTTGTCAATAGCAACACGTGGCTGAGATTAGAGCCAGGTGTGCGTGCGTTCTGCGCCCTGGTACACTGGTATGGCTGCTTTACCATCAGGTCACCCGACTAGTTTTTGTGGTTGGTACATTAGTTGATTAAGCGGGGGAAATTTCCCGATTGGTCTTCCTCATTCCACTGCCCCTTGCCATATCCTAATAATGGCGAGCGCCAGGTAGCGACAAGTATACATTTTTAAGTCATTTGTTTGACTCAACTATGGTTCGAACCTGTGTGTTTGAATCCCATGACCCACCAAAACAGGAGGCGGATGCTCAACTCATTCGGCCATGCCGTCTGGTCTGTTGTTCAGGCCAAAATTAAGACTGATGTATGCATAAAGTCTTCCAAATTCAAACACATACGTAGCTTTAATCCTAGTACATATCTACTTGATACTGGTGCACTCGTGACAACATATATATTAGCTAAAATACTACATCACAGTGTACTAATTTTCATTGAGAGCACACATGTCTGCCTCTAAGATGGTGTTGAAATGGGAGGTGTTGTAGGTAATCCTGTTTGGATTAATAATTGCGATTCCGAATTCAACACATGTGACAGTTCATTAGCGGTGCAGTCGTTGTTTATATCCTGCTATGAATCCAAATTAAGAATATTTTGTCTCCCTCCTGGAGCGTGTGCGGATTAACTTGGGATGACTGTAAAGTCCGTTCCACATTAAATGGAGTTTGTGATTAATGGGAAATCTTAGTCCGGATGCGGTACTTTTGTTTCAAGCCATGACCGGGCGCGGTGGTGTAATCGGTAGAGCACGGGCCTCGTGCTAAATGTTGGATAACGTGACTGAGTGGGATATCGGGTTACAAGTCGGTATCCGTCCTGATATGACCTAAGATAACAAAAAATTTAAAAAGTGACACTCGCTTATGGCGACTTTATAGTGCTTCCCCACTGGGAAACAGGGCACCGGCACCATGATCCGATTTCCCAGTCACATTGTCCTGATAATGTGCTAACCAGTTCTTGTCCAATCCTATTAATTAATGCCGAGCGCCAGACTAGGTAGAAACAAGTATAAATTTTGTACGTCATTTGTTTGGCTCGGCTCGGACTCGAACCCCCGACATTCCACACGGGAAGCTTGCGCTCTATCGATTCAACCACCGCATCCGGTATGGCTGTATTAAAGCAGTGAGTTATTTTTGGTGTGATCTGGGTTGCACTGCTTCGCTCACTGTGGTCTACCTGGGTCTCAGTGGGAACCTGGGAGATATATGATGCTATTAGTATTAGCTTTGTTACATTGCCACCAGCCTAGCGTTGCATCCAAGGCGCCGTCACGCCCAACGCAGTTCACACGCCCCGCCCCGTCTATTAAACACTTAAGTTGTTGATAACCAGACGGGATGGCCGAATGAGTTAGAGCGTCCGTCTCCCGTGCTGGTAGATCGTGGGGTCGTGGGTTCGAGTCCCGGTCGAGTCAAACCAATGAATTTAAAATTGATACTTGTCGCTTCCTAGCCTGGCGCTCGGCATTATTAGGATAGGGCAAGGACTGGTGTGCTCAGTGTCAGGATAATGTGACTGAGTGGGATACCAGGTCATGGTGCCAGCGGCCTGGTTTCCCAGTGGGACAGCACTATAAAGTTGCCATGAGTGTGCACTGTCACAAGTCGGTACCCGTCCTGATATGACCTTAGATGTTGCTAGGACGTAAAACAACAACAAACAAACTTAAGATGTTGAGCATGCCAAACTAATTCCACACACAGCAGACTAGACCTTCCAAATATAGACAGCGCAGATTGGATGGCAGAATCAGTAAGTGTGCTGGCAGGCTGCCATCCCATGTGGCAGGTCATGGGTTTCGAACCGTGGAATAGTAATAGTAATGTACAAAATGTATGCTTGTCACTACCTAGCATGGCGCTATGCATTAATAGGATAACACACAGTTTATGCTTGTCGCTACCTCGCCTGGCACTATGCATTAATACAATATGACAACTTTTATGCTTGTCGCTACCTAGCCTGGCGCTATGCATTAATAAATACACTATGACAAAGTTTATGCATTAATACACTATGACAAAGTTTATGCTTGTCGCTACCTAGCCTGATGCTATGCATTAATAGGATATGACCAAATTTACGCTTGTCGCTACTTAGCCTGGCACTGTGTATTAATAGAATATTACTAAATGTATGCTTGTCGCTACCTACCCTGCCGTTGGGCATTAATAGGATATAGCCGAGGAATGGTTTGCTCAGTAGCCAGGTAATGCTAACAGGATATCAGGTCATGGTGCTGAAAGCCCAGTCTCCCATTGGGGCAGCACTATAAAGTCGCCATGACTGTACATGTCACAATAAATTGTAAGAAAATGGAAGGGAACTGTTTCTTTAAGAGCAGATGGAAGCGACTGTACACGACGAGAGTATTGCATCTATAGATGTGTGATAGTTACTTAGAAATGGGGAGGAAAGGTTAATGTCCCATTTAAAAAATAGATGTAATTAAATAATTTTATGTCATGAACTTGTTTAAGTAAACAATTCCTAACTTTGGGGTTTTGTGTGTTTTTAGTAGTATTCTTTTGTCATATGCTGCTCAGCAATTAAATTTACGTACATTTCCCTCCCATTATGTTTACCATATTTATTTGCCTAACAATTTAAGTTTAGTACATTTCCATCCCTCATTTCTACCATGTATATTTGTCACCAGTTGAATTTTAATGCAATTAAATGTTAACATTTCTATTATATTAAGAAAAAGAAGAATGTAGTGTATATATTTAATTTGTGATATCACCCATTGTATCCTAATTTGCTGAGCTTGCACAAATTTGAGGGGTGTGGGGAAAGAAATATGGCTTGGTATCCCTCTAGATTGCTGCCTGAAACTCATCCCACATCTTACTTCCTGCATAGAACACTGTTGTCAGTTAACACAAATTTAACCACTTCAAAACTGCATCTCACATCAATTTCGCCATCATTTGGCACATTTGTACCACCTGGCGTGGTGGCTGAATCGGTAGAGCGCAGGCCTCGCGTGCGGGAGATCGGGAGTTCGGTTCCCGGTCGAGTCAAACCAATGACTAATAGAATTGATAATTGTCGCTACTGAGTATTAATAGGATAGAGGAAGGACTAGTTAGCTCAGTGCTAGGATAAAGTGACTGAGTGGGATATCCGGTCATGATGCCAGTGGCCTGATTTCCCAGTGGGGCAGCATTATAAAGTTGCCATGAGTGTGCACTGTCGCTACCCGTCCTGATATGACCTTAGATGTTGCCAGGACGTATAAACTCCCAACAACCAATCAGCAACATGGGATTAAACCATCACCAAACAACCAACCAAATTTAACTCCCGTCGATGCCGCTGCAACTTGCAAGTAAGTAAGTGGGGTGCGTGGGTGTAGCTTTAGAACTAGGGTGGCTGATTTGATTGAAGGCGGTATTACAGCGGATAAAGGAGCTCATTCTGATAAATTCGCTCACAAATATCGGCTCTGGATAAAGGGTGAGGTTGTTTATACCTGAGAGACTCGGGCCATGAAGGATTAATGAACTGCTCCCCGCCGTACCCCGTGTCGGTGCACGGGCGGCCCCGCAGTCCGCAACGATCAAACGCCTCATAAAACGCGGCCTTTACGGCGCTGCCCAGAGTGGACAAATGTTGTCTGCTGTGAGTAAAATCCACTTGGATCGACTCGTTTTGTTTTTCTATTTGGTTGGTTGGTTGGTTGGTAGATTTTCGTCCTGGCAACATTTAAGGTCATATCATGACGGTGTATTTTTTATAGTTTTACTGACTCATGTGGGATCATTTAACAATTTTTTTATATAAGCATATAAATGTGATGAATACATTTTCTTTGTGAAACCGAAGTGATAATAAATTCCACTCACTTTTCTCCATGAATTTGGGATCTTAAAACAAAATTCATTCTGCATAAATTTGAAAATCTCATGTAAATTTTAATGTAAGCGTATGAATGTGATGACCTGCACAAATTGGATCACCTCAAAATCTCATGTAAATCTATGAATGTGAAGAATCAATTTTCTTTGTGAAACCAGAGTGACAATAAATCCTATTCACTTTTCCCCATGTATACTGCATTGACCATCTAGTGACCAATGTGTCACATACGATACAAACATTTCCTGATCACCATTACCAAACCAGCTGTTAGTAATTTACCCTTTTATAACCATAATACCATATTACTACAACTATATCATATATGGTACTATGGTTATAAAAAAAAGTAAATTAATAACGGCTGGTTTGGCTATGGTGATCAGGAAATATTTCTATCGTATGTAAATTGTAATACATTGGTCACTAGAGGGGTTAAACCACCACCAGTCAATCAATCAATCGACCGACCGACTGACTCCTCTTTATGTTAAATCTGAGGTGTATTCTGCTGTTTCTAAATGTCGTCTGCTGTCACATCCGGTTCGCTCGTGAACGCGGGAGACTGAGCTGAACTGAAATGTCACGGGATCAAAAGACTCGCCCTTTCTTAGGCTCTAGTCGGACTCTAGCAAATTAGTGCGGGTACGCACTCATTCTTGAGCCTGAGGCACCTGAGTGATTGAAATCTCGAGGGGTGAGTGTGGGGGGTGGGGTGGGGGGGAGGGGCAAGCCCAGGAGGTTGTTGAAAGTAAAGAGGTGTGAGGTGAAGGGTGTTGGAGTGTGGAATCGTAGGTGTTTTTAAAATTTTATTTAACCCTTTAATTTATTTTTCTCCGAAGAAGTCAAATGTGCTGTAACCTGCATTAAACGTACTGGGTTAGGAATTGGTTTTATGGTGCTGTATTTGAAATGTACCCAAACCTTTGCAAGATTCGTGTACACTTGAGGTGTGGTTAATGGTGGTGGTTGTGGTTGTGGTTGTGGTACACAAAGCGAAATGGGAACTATCTAACATTAACTTATTAATATTAAGGATAGTGGTAGTTTAAAAAAACTACTACTTTATACTGGGAAGTCACGTGCACTGATAAGCAAAAATATCTGTTAAGTTGTGCTGTAAGTTAAGTCTGGCATACACAGACTGCAGTGTGGAAAATAGTAACAAAATCGGGGGAAAGTAGTTTTAAAATCCAATTTAATTGTATTTGTTTCTCTATGTTAAAAAGAAATTCCTTATGGAAGTAAAATTGCAACATCCTATTCCATGTCTCGGTAGAATATTTGTATGTTATATCTCAGATTGCTATAATTAAAGCAGCTAAAGCATACAATTTCCAAATTAAAACACTTACTTAAATTTAATGCTAGATATACATCTGGTGTACTTATTAAATATTGGTGCTGCCTAGAAGGAATACTAAGTCAATTCAAATAGAACCTGTCACTGCTGAAACTTATGATGTTCAGCATTTTGGTCTGCGTCAAAATTAATTTAATATGCTTCCACTTTAAATATTAAAAATAAATCTTTGAAATAGAAGTTACTTCAACCCGAAGTAAGGTAGATTATAACATAGTCAACCTAATCTATTTAATCATAACAAAACAATAGGAACTAAAAAGCATCTGACTGTGCAACTTCGAAGCCAGCTTGTAAAGGCCCAGTCACATACACGTTAGTGGCATAGTTGGACGTAGTGGAGGCTAATATAGTTGAACATAGTTGAACGTAGTTGAACATACCGGAGACGTCTGGATGCCGGTCCATTCAACTACGTTCAACTACGTTAGCCTCCACTACGTTCAGCTACGTCTACTAACGTGTATGTGACAGGGCCTTAACGTCATAATCGAGATACATGGTTTGAACTCGGAAGACCGCAGGTCTCGCATGTAGGAGTCCGCTTCCCAGTATAGTCAAACCAATGACTTATCAAATTGATACTTGTCACTTCCTAGCCTGTCGTTCTGCATTAATAGGATAGGGAAAGGACTGGTTAGCTCAGTGTTGGGATAATATAACTGAGTGGGATATCGGGTGATGATGAGGGCAGCACTATAAAGTCACCATGAGTGCAGCTATAATGGGCAGCACTATAAAGTCACCATGAGTGTTGCCAGGAAGTCAAGCTCCAACAAGCACCCAGCATGGTTTGACCTACGTGTAAGTACACACGATAGTCAGCTTCAGGCTATTTGAAATCACTGCCCACCCACACAGACTTATTATAAATTATAATGAGGTTGGTTCTCCCTACTCGAACCTCGAAACCGTAAAAAGAAAAGAAAAAACAAACACCAAACACCAGAGTGTCCGTGCAGGTCGGGCGTTGGTCATGGGCTTACCCTAAGGCATGTGTCGTGTGCCATTAAATGCCTTAGTGGGAGGGTTAGTCATCTGACCACCTGTTGATTGGCTATAAATAGGTGACCAATTCCATGTTGTGGCTGGTAGTGCCTACATCTATGCCTACATCTATGTAAAAACCATGTTTGTCATGGTTTCTTCCGCGTGTACCGAGAGGTGGAACTGTATTCTAGTTCTAGTGATTCCATATCGTACTCCTTCCTGCCAGTTGACATAACAAAAGACACCTCTGTGGGGAAATGCAATAGTCATGTTCTTTAAAACGCCCAGTGATGTCAGTTGAAGTGTTTGTTATTTGCTGTTCTGAGCGTAATTAACGGCACCTGGAATTAGAGTAGTAATTAATTACACATAGAAGTGTCTACTCTTTAGTTGTCCAGAATACCTGTCTTTCGGCACACATTTTACGTCTTGTGACACTTGTTGGTTTCTAGAGAGAAAAACAGCGCAAAATATATTCTCAGTTTCCACCCCCCCCCCCCGCTATGAATATGGCCTTCTCTGATTGTTGACATATCTTAAAATCACCCACAATCAATCAATCAAACTTACCTTAAATTGAATATTTCTCCTTTTCCTCAAGTCAATACTCGGCCTTACATATCCTGGACCTCAAACCCCATAATGAGCCATGCACATTGCCATGTATTAGGAAGTGGATACTTAGAGAAACGTGCCCACTTATATAGCACGCAGTTAACCTAGATCTGTGTCTTTTGTCATGTCATGTCACGACGAGTCCTGGGCCGCGTTCAGGTTGTGACTCGGAGGCGCCGCAGATACGTCTCCGCGACGGTTTTTGGCCTATTTGCCTTGAGGGTGCGTCTCGGAGACGCCTCCCATTTCCGACAGGAGACAAAAAAGCGCCTTAAAAATGGCCGCTGTATTCAGTGGTTTCAGCCAATCACAGCACAGCTTTTCCATTGCAAATGGCCGCCGCCTATGGGGGGGCAGCCATTTTCGAGGCGACAAACTGCTTTTGCCGTTCAGACTAGAGTGACGTCAGGGATTTCCCCGAGTTGTCTCGGAGGCATACCCTGAACGCGGCCCTGCTTGATTTATGAATGCATAGAATGTAACAGATATTTAATGCTGTTTATAAGGTGTTGGCATTTCGATAAATATATATATAATCATGTCCGCATCTGACATAAGTGGTTTTTAAGAGCACCACTGCAATATCAGTACATAAAATCAACAGAAACACCTTCCCCAAGCCCAGCCCCCCCCGCCCCCCTCGAAAATCGAAAACCCATTAGATGTACTACGACTCAGTACGAGGCTACATATAAGGGGGAGTAGGAAGCACATGGATTCAGATGTAGTGTGCGTTGCGTTTTGTGTCGCCTTACTTGTGATTTAGGTCACATCGCATTGTCAGGTAGTGTCGGCATTCCACTCACGTACACCTAAAGCGTCACCACCGACACCACCACCGTCACCACCACCACCACCACAACCACCACCACAACCACCACCACAACCACCACCGTCACCACCACCACCACCACCACAACAACCACAACAACCACAACAACCACCACCACCACCACCTCGCCTTTGGTGTGAATGTGAATATCAAAAGTTGCTACTGCAGCTTTCTGTGGGTAGCAGTAGTACTAGCATTGAGGGCTACAGCGCAATGAGTTACATGGCGGTTAGTTAATTATACAGCTATCCGGGCTCGGTGAGCACACGATTCGCCACATAAACAATTACGTTCTTATTGTGAGAGAAAAGGAGGAGTGGATAGCACAAAATAAAGAACAATGGAGAAATATGTTTGAAATAGTTTAGATCTGTAGTGAGGTGCACTCAACTCCAAAGGTGAAATGCCAGACGGGATGGCTGAATGAGTTAGAGTGTCCGTCTCCCGTGCTGGTAGGTCGTGGGTTTGAACCCTGGTCGAGTCAAACCAATGGCGTTAAAATTGATACTTGTCGCTTCCTAGCCAGGCGCTCAGCATTAATAGGATATGCAAGGAATGGTTGGCTCAGTGTCAGGATAATGTGACTGAGTGGGATATCAGATCATGGTGCCGGCAGCCTGGTTTCCCAGTGGGACAGCACTATAAAGTCGCCATGAGTGCGCACTGTCACAAGTCGGTACCCATCCTGATATGACCATAGATGTTGCTAGGACGTAAAACAACAACAAACAAACCCCAGGTGAAATGTCGCATCCACAGGTAGGCGTTGGTAGGTTGAGTGCATCAGGAATCATAGGTAGCCTAATTGTTTGGGCATTATCCCCAAAATGGCATAAATGTCGGTTTGAATCCGATTCTAATGTTTCCCATCTTTGCTCCCCCCCCCCCCCTCCACACACACACATACATACACTCGCGACCTTTGCGCTATGATGATAGTCCCGGAATTACAGGCGTCTTGGTTCGAATCCCACTCTGGGCGCAATGCTTCACTTCATTTGCAAATAAGACTCCAAATGACAGATCCATGTAAAATTAAAGGTCTTGATTTGCTATTCCTTCATATGACCCCCCCCCCCCCCTCGAAAAAAACCCAACGAATAGCGATTCATGCCTACCTTTGAAATAGTATAAATCCATATCAAATTTAATATCTTTGCAACACACAAAAAAGTGATGATGCGAAACGGCGTTTGTTATTTTGAATACGCTGACTTTGACTTGTTTGTAAAACTGCCACCAGGTGGCATGAGTGAACATAGATACTAATATCGCCATTGGAAAGCTGTACCTGGTTTTCCTGGCAGTTAGCCAACTTTCTTTTTCTCTCTTTTAAAACACATACACACGAAAACCTGTTCTGAACGAGTTTTGTTCTAACAGTCATGCAGATGCATATTCACTCTTTCATTACAATATAGAAACAGATTCTTTTTTGTCATATCCGTTGGTTTTGTTTGCCATTTTTTGTGTGTGAATATATTAGTTTGATCATTATTATCTACCTTGCTTTAGATTGAAGCAACTTTTATTATAAACGAGTAACTTTGGATATGTAGGATCAAATCTAAACAAATGTTTTAATTTAGAAAGCTTGATGCTTTCATCGGACTATGCAGCTTTAAGTGTGGGGAAATTTCAATTGAAATTACTGGTCTTCCTCATTTCACTGCTACGATTTGCTAGTTGAGTTATTTTTAGTTTTGTCCTATACTAGTAATGTCACGCACCAGGCAAGGTAGCAACAAGTATCTTTAAATCACCCAAAATTTTAACCCAAGGTCGAAATCCCATGACCTTCCACATGGAACATGGACTCTCAGCACATTCTACCATTTTGACTCCTTCCAGCCATAATCCTTATCCGGATAATATTGTTGAGTTGGATATCGGGTCATGGCTCTGGTAGCACAGTATATCTCAGCGGGACAGCACTATGTAGCCATCATATGAGTGAACTGTCACAACTCCTTACCACTGTAATACCAGTCCTGAGATGATGCGAGGTCATTGTAATTTTAAATCAATCCCAATAAATTAAGCTGTGGATCCTTTGAAGGGTGGTGTTTAAATTTAGTGTTTTATGCCTGCTGTTGACCTGGCACGGTGACCGAATCGGTAGAGCGCAGGCTCATGTGCAGGAGATCGGCAGTTCAATTCCCAGTCCAGTCAAACCAATGACTTACAAATTGATACTTGTCGCTTCCTAGCTTGGCGCTCATCATTAATAGGATAGGGCAAAGACTGGTTAGCTCAGTTTCAGGATAATATGGCTGGATGGGATATCGGGTCATGGTGCTGGTGGTCTGATTTCCTAGTGGGGCAGCACTATAAAGTTACCATGAGCACTGTCACAAGTCGGTACCCGTCCTCATATGACCTTAGATATTGTCAGGACATGAAACGCCAACCAACCAGCCTGCTGTTGAGACGCAGCACATTTGTGCAGAGGGAACTGACTGACTACTCCACTACGGTCTCACTTAGCACTTGTCTAAATTGACAATTTGTTAACGCAAATAGCTGCGTCTACCCACACAGATGGACCTTTTCCACTGCGCATGCGCACTAAACGCACTAAGCTGGGAACGTGGGTTGCTCGTCAACTTTGGAAGCAGATGCTAAGTTTGTACAGAATTATTATGTAATGGAATGATTATTGAACTCTGCCATGCATAAATAAATTTTAGGATTAAACAAAAGGAAAAAGATGAGCCAGTCTGATGTTTCACAGGCTTCTTGATCAGGAATATAAACATAGATAGCAACTAACTGCTAAAATAGTAGTAGAAATATCCAGGTCTAAATATAGAATTAGCTATTTTTAGGATCAGCTATCCCTAGATACAGAAAGTGTAAATTTTGTTAATAAGAAGTTGCTTTAGCTGCCTGCGTACAATGACTGCTAAACCATACCTTTCTTCTATTCTTGCTATGAACAAGTCTAGACTTTTCTAGGTGTCATTTAAGTTGACAAAAATTGGTACGCAATAATGCATTTACTAAACTGCCATCGAAGTGAAGACCATGCCATTCTTTTTTCTTTCTTTTTTAAGTACTATTAAATTTGGTATTTCTATTGTATTTTCCTGCACGCGCGTGTGTGTGTGTGTGTGTTTTGGACGTGTGTGTGTTTTGGAGGATTTGGAGGATTTGGCTGCTATCCAGTGCCCACCCACATACCAATTCTCGCCACTGCCGTCAGAGGGCGGGTTGGTAGTGGAAATGGTCTATTGGTGGTGGTTGGGGGTGCCGGGTTGTGGAGTGTGGCTCCACTACGCGAGAGTGACATATTTACCAACTTACACCACGAGGATGCCCAAGTAAACGGGAACCCAATTAGGAGTGTTGACCTACATGTTAAGTTGCATAGGTCGATGGTTTTGAGTTTCTGTTGGGAGTGCCGGGTTGTGGAGTGTGGCTCCACTACGCGAGAGTGACATATTTACCAACTTACACCACGAGGATGCCCAAGTAAACGGGAACCCAATTAGGAGTGTTGACCTACATGTTAAGTTGCATAGGTCGATGGTTTGAGTTTCTGTTGGGGTGCCGGGTTGTGGAGTGTGGCTCCACTACGCGAGAGTGACATATTTACCAACTTACACCACGAGGATGCCCAAGTAAACGGGAACCCAATTAGGAGTGTTGACCTACATGTTAAGTTGCATAGGTCGATGGTTTTGAGTTTCTGTTGGGGGTGCCGGGTTGTGGAGTGTGGCTCCACTACGCGAGAGTGACATATTTACCAACTTACACCACGAGAATGCCCAAGTAAACGGGAACCCAATTAGGAGTGTTGACCTACATGTTAAGTTGCATAGGTCGATGGTTTTGAGTTTATGCTGTGTAGTTGAGATGGAATATATTGGATGGATAGTTATAATCAACTTTACCTCTATCCTCTCTCTCTCCTCTCTCCTCTCCTCTCTCTTCCCTCCCTCCCCGCTCCCATTCCCATTCCCCTCACCCTCACCCTCCCCCCCTCCACTCCACGATAGCTCAGAACTATTTTAAGAGGTTCAAACCGACCAGAGAGCCTAGATCTTCCTAACCCCACCAATGCTACCCAGCTTCACTGCCGGGCTCAAGTCTATCCCACCAAATCTGTCAGGGCTTCCATATCAATTTAATTCTCTTTCTCACCACTCTCAAAATCAGACTAAGTGAGATCTGGTCTAAAAGCATTCTGTTATGACATTATAACATTAGCACGGGTAAATCTGACTGCAATGGCTTAATTCATTTGACCTACTTCCTGTTGAATGCACCAACTAAGCATCTGTGTGAAGGGTAAAACTATCTGAATGCATGCATTACGCCTACACGGCATCCTGCTAGAGACAGATTCAAACCAGTCAGAGATTCAACCCCATCAGATTCTAGAACCCTCTGAATGCGCCATGTCTACTTAGGCTCATGCTAGAGACATTCAAACCCACCAGACAGGTTCTAGAACCCTCTGAATACGCCAATTCTACTCTGTAAAACTATCTGAATGCATGCATTACGCCTACACGGCATCCTGCTAGAGACCGATTCAAACCAGTCAGAGATTCAAACCCATCAGATTCTAGAACCCTCTGAATGCGCCATGTCTACTTAGGCTCATGCTAGAGACATTCAAACCCACCAGACAGGTTCTAGAACCCTCTGAATATGACAATTCTACTCTGTAAAACTATCTGAATGCATGCATGCATTACGCCTACACGGCATCCTGCTAGAGACCGATTCAAACCCATCAGATTCTAGAACGCTCTGAACGCGCCAAGTCTACTTAGCCTCCTGCTAGAGACAGATTCAAACCCACCAGACAGATTCTAGAGACCCAGATTCAAGCCCCCCCCCCCCCCCCCCCCCGTTAAAAACGACATGGCTAACATAATGCTAGGTACACACCTACCGTATATGATCGTTTTTCTGCACCCACCTACCGTATACGATCTAAAACTGCCCAAAAATCATGAGGTGTGCACTCCCCTAGCACACCTACCGATTGCGATTCACGACGAAAAACAAATTTTTAGGGCTAAAACGGTAGGTGTGTACTATCATTACGATTGCGATTCGCGATTCGAAAAATGAATCGGCCGGTTTTCAGTTACACCATCACGCTGCACCTAGTGAGCTTGGGCAATGGTATCCTGTTTTTGTTTTAATATTTTATGTGGTGATATATTTGTGGTTTTTCCCCCCCTCTCTTTCTCTCTCCTTTTCCTGGTGTTATTATAGCCGAGTGTATGCACGCTGACGGGGCGCGGTGTTGCATCGATTTGTAAGCAGTTAGTAGTGCGGCGTGACCGGCATACTGCTGTGGTTGGAGAGTGCCTTGGTTACCCCGTGCGGGCTGGATGGGGTCTGTTTGTGCGCGCAGCCCCGCTGAATATTGCCCGGCGACCAATGGAGTCTGCCTTTTGTGGGCATGGCGACGGGTCGTGGCGTCTGAGTGGGGCGTCGGGAGGGTAGGGGGAGGTGTTTAGGGGAAGGGTGGAGATCGCGAGGGGTGGGGGGGGGGGGGGGCTCTTGCCTAATAATGGTGGAGATCGGGGGTGGGGGGGGGGGGAGACGGATGAGGGGGAGGGGAGTTGGACATTTCAGGTCAAATAAGGTTCATATATTATATGTGAGAGAGGGGGAGAGAGAGGGGCATATAGAGGCATAGAGAGGGGAGGCATGCACGCAAGAGAGAGTGGCGCAGAGAGAAACCGAGAATGCAACTTTAATACTCGAGTAATTTTTAATGGATCCGGGACGAAAGGTCTCCACTATTTTTTTTTCTCAGAATTTCCTGATTTCTGTGTAATTTGCGATTTGTCTTATTTCTAAAATATTCTACTATATTCTATTTATTTTCTCTAGCTATTACTTAAATACCGCAAAATGCCAGGAATATCTTAAACATTGAGCCATGCCTGTGTACTGAGTCAGGTTGATTTTTGCAAAGACACGGAAAGTCTGTCGTACACTTGAAATTGTCGGGGAATCGTGACGGGCGGGGAGAGGAAGCAGGAAGTAAGGTTTCAGCCAGTCTTCTCCAAGCATACTTGGTTTATTAGTTTATCATTGTGACCATATTATCGCCTCGTCATCCAATTCCACCTTTGTTATTTTTCCATGATCACTTTTATCCCTGATAATACATGCCTCCCACATGAACTGGTTGTATAGAGGGAATGCACGTGACGTCATTACTTAGCAATCAGCGGTCATCGGGCTGCCATCTTGGCAATCAGCGGTCATCGGGCTGCCATGCTGTGAATGCATGCAGATGCAGTAAAACAGAGTTTTCTTGTGTTGTGGGAGGTTATGGGCAGTTTACATCCAATGTGTTTACTTACAGCACTTTAGCAACAACTTCTGAGGCCAAACTGCTCAAAACAGTGACAAATAAACCAACAAATCAGTAAATAAACACAGTGTAGGCAGTTGCAAGCCTTCTGTATGTCATCCAATATTGCCACCAAAAGTTGTCTTGTGACGTCATTACACCCCCTCTATTGGATATTGACGAAGGATATTAACCCATAATTTAAATTGTTTATCTGGGTTTTGGTTGGGGCCTCATTTTGGGTTTTTCTTGGGCGGGGGAGGGGGAGACGAATCCAATTTGATTTCATATTCGATATTAGGAAAAGAAGCATTGGGGGTTTTTGGTGTTTTTTTTTTTTTAGCCGGGGGGGGGGGGGGAGATATTTGTTAGGCTGTTTTATATGCATGATGGGGGAATTCTGATTCCCATGTTAAGGGGTGGACATGATGGCTGTCGGGTCAGGTTTGTTGAGTGGGTGTTACTATGTACTAAAACATGCCTTCAAAATGTAATTTGCATATTTTTATATACAGTAAAATCTCTCTAAATCGATCGACCTTGGGAAGAACTTTAAGTAGTTCATTTATGGAAGTGGTCGCTTTAGGGAGTTAGAACATGGTTACAATGGTATTGTTGGGACCGAACTAAAGCAATCGATATAGGGGAGTGGTCGATCTGTGGAGGTCGTCGGTTAGAGAGGTTTTACTGTAGAAGTGACCTCACGTGATATGGAGAGTGTGTGTGTGTGTGTGTGTGTGTGTGTGTGTGTGTAAGTGATAGTGAGTGAACAGGGTTTGTTTGTTGGAGTTTTACATCCTAGCAACATTTAGGTCATATCTGGATGCGTACCGACTTGTAACAACAGGTCTAGTCAGCTGCTGTAGTAATGATACATGTTCCCAGTCGTGTGCTTGACACGCCCAGTGGAGAAGGACAGGCGGGCTGCTGTCACACCACCCCGCGGGTACTTCACCTGGGGGGTCATCACAAAAAAGGTGTATGTGTGTGTTGGGGGGGGGGGAGGGGGTTACAATGCTACCATAGTGTTTGGGTATGGCGAATTTGCATGGATCTAGGCAGGAAAAACTCCAGACGCCCACTCACGCACTGCTGACTTTTGGTGTCTCTCCTCTGCATTAAAGTTGCATAGTCCGATGGTTTTGAGTTTCTGTCATTTTCTGAGATAAATATGTTAGGTTTATTTTTATTATCTACCTTACTTTAGTTTGAAGTAACTTATATTTTAAATGGCTAACTTTTGAGATATTTGAAGTGCAAGCATGCCAAATTAATTTAGGCAAGCATAGGCTTCTACAGTAACGGATTCGGTTAAATTGCCTCAGTATTCCCTTCTATGTGGCGACAAATGTTTAGCAAGCCGACAATAGATATGTAGAATAAAATCTAGATAATTGTTTTGGTTTAACAAATTTGATGCTTTCATCGGACTATGCAGCTTTAGAAAATGATAAAATGTCGTCTGGTGCAATCAAATAACTATAAAAGCAGTGTTCACTCAGGTGTAGGGGATGTGATATGCGGGTGTGGAGTGGATTGCAGCCATCAGTTCAACAACGCAAAAAATTATTCTTGTCGCTACCGAGCCTGGTACTCGACAGTAGTAGGATATGGGACTGGTTAGTAGTACAGTATTAGTGGAATATCGGGCATGGTGCCAGTTCCCTAGTCTCCCAGTGGGGCACCACTATAAAGTCACCATGAAGTGAGTGCTTGTTCTGATATAACTTTAGATGTTGCTAAGACATAACCTCCAATAAATAAACACATTTGGATAGACCGTTTGCCCTGAAAATGATTCAACGGATAACACCCAACAACTGAAAAAAAGACCACACAAAAACCCCAGTCATAGCCTGAAAGGATAACGACATGCAAAAAGAAAATACTTCGATTTTACTTGGTTGTTGGGTTTTTCTAACAAGCACAAGCAAAACATTAATACAAGTATTTTTCTATGCCGTTGAATGTTTAGCTATTGTAGTTGTCATAATAAATAGCTTTATTACGTAGTAACTGTCCACCGTGACAGAACTGCTTCTCTAGAGAGCTACAGTTATGCCACTTTTTATCAGTGTTCCCAACACAAGAACAACCATTAATGGAAACGTCTCACAAATCCAGCTGATGCATTTGACATGGTTGCGTTTGAATTTAATCCCAAGTCTGCCTCCCAAGGTCATGCACCCCGCCTAAATCTGAAGGACAACAGCGCCAAGCTGCGCACAGATAAACTTAGGTAAATTCAGCCACTCAATCGCATTAAAAAGGAGAACTTGGTACCAAGGTAACCGTAATATTCTCTGGCAGTCAAAACTAAATTTAGTATCTACCTCCTAAAATAATAAAATGTAATGTAGAAACAACCGGTATGAATTTGTTAATTAATAATCACTTGTATTTCATCGGGAAATCGATAGCAATGTGGTGGTCACACATGAGCATCACTACTACATGGTGGCAGTCTCCACTATGCTGACTCTTGTTGTGACGGATGGCAACCTGCGAGTGGGACTGTCCCGATAGTGTTTTAGTAGATCATGGAATGTGAACTCATGTGTTCGAACCCTGGTCGAGTCAAACCAATGACTAAACAATTTATACTTGTCGCTTCCTAGCCAGGCACTTGGCATTATTGGGATATGGCAAGGACTGGTTGGCTCGGTGTCAGGATAATGTGACTCAGTGGGATATCAGGTCATGGTGCTGGCGGCCTGGTCTCACATTGGGACAGCACTATAAAGTCGCCATGAGTGCGCACTGTCACAAGTCGGCGTTCATCCTGATATGACCTTAGATGTTGCCAGGACGTGACACACCAACCAACCAACCAACCAACCATCTCTTGTTTGTGGCCAACCCTTAATGGAGGTTGCGGGTCACTGGGCTGTGTACTGGCAGGTCACTCTACTCTCACACCTTGGTTGTAGTAAACTAAGGAATGTCCCTGAGGATTGCAGTGAAACTACAGTGTCTCATTCTTACTTTTACGCCCTTTAGGAGGATAAAAACTGGTCCATCGCAATAATAATATAATAGTGTAATTGAACAGCACTGTGTTCTAGGTCGTTCTCAGAAACTGTCTACAACTTTGGTGACATGGAAACAAAAAAAGTAAAAACATTTCAAATAATAGCAGAATCCATATTGATATCAAGGTTTTATAAGTTTGATAATTTCACATTTTGATTCAAACTGAGAAAACTGTTAAAATTTATTTGTGTAACATCCATCCATCCATAACATCATTTTAACACACTACAAATTCAAACAAGATTTTATTGATTACATTAACAATTTTACGTGGAAACCAAAAATGTGGTACAGTTTCTGAGAATTACCCTTTAATACTCAGATTCTCATATATTCAGCAAACTCCTTCTTGCAATCAAACTAATGGGGGACATCCGGGGTAGTTCATTTGTTGACACTAGATGGCGCATCGGTACCAGTGGTCCTAAACGGCCATTGACAATGCACTGAGTTCGCCGGTACGCGCAGTGCAAAACGTCAATTTTTATTCAAAATTAATAGAAATGCAGAACTCTAACCTTATAAATTTAATATAATCTATTCGTTGAATATATTTTCTATATGTGCCCCAAGCGGGTTGCTTCTAGGTGGTGTGGTTTTAGAGATATTTAACTTTTTCTGTATGAAGATTGCTCACACCCATTGACAATGCATAGACTTTGCCGGTACGCACAGTGCAAAATGTTAGTTTTATTCAAAATTAATAGAAATGCAGAAGCCTAACCTTATAAATTTAATATAATCTATTCATTGAATATGTTTTCTATATGTGTTCCAAGCGGGTTGCTTCTAGGTGGTGTGGTTTTAGAGATATTAAACTTTTTCTGTATGAAGATTGCTCACTGCCATTGACAATGCATTGAGTTTGTCGGTACGCGCAGTGAAAAACGTCTATTTCATTCAAAATTAATAGAAATGCACAACCCTAACCATATAAATTTAATATAATTTATTCGGTGAATATGTTTTCTATATGTCTTCCAAGCGTTTTGTGCCTAGGTAGTGTGGTTTTAGAGATATTTCACTTTTTCTGTATGAAGATTGCTCACTGCCATTAAGTTTGCAGTGTGACAGTGTGCCGAATAGGCCCACTCGTTCAGTGGCGACGCTAACGGCCCGAATTTGAACTAAAAAGTCGGAGGTCCCCCATTGATCTAACATTGACATGTCTATTTTTTTAATGTAAATATTTGATTGTTGGATGTATTCTTTTTTTCTTTTATTTAGGAAAACCAAACTAACAAATTCAGACTTTTCACTGAATATATATGTGTACTGTTGCCGCCAATACGTGCACGCACGCACGCACGCACTCACTCACTCACTCACTCACTCACTCACTCACTCACTCACTCACTCACTCACTCACTCACTCACTCACTCACTCACTCACTCACTCACTCACTAATCTGTAATTCACAGCACCTCGGACAGTTTGTTTGTTTGTTGTTGTTTGACGTCCTAGCAACATCTAAGGTCATATCAGGACGGGCACCTCGGACAGAGGCACCACATTAAAATTGCCCTTGACTTATTTAATATTGATGCATCCAATCAGCTTGTGACATAAAAGATAACCATAAGATCCATTGGAATTACTAAAACTATTATTTATTCACGCTGTTGTGCACATAAAATAAGTTGTGTGAGTGGACAAGGGTTATGTTGTGTGTAAAGATGGAAAGAGAGCGTGTATCAAAGTGTCCTGACATGACCTTAGGTGTTGCTAGGACGTAGTGCTCCAACGAATGAATGAATCTATCAAGGTATACTAATTGAAGACTGGACACGGTGGCCGCATTGGTAGGAGCACAGGCTTTCTGTGAGGAAGGTCGGGAGTTTGAATCCCAGCCGAGTCAAACCAATGACTTATAAAATTAATGCTTTTCACGACCTGGCCTGGCGATTGCCATTAATAGCAAGTACTGCTTAGTGCAGTATCAGGATAACATGACTGTGTGGGATATTAAGTCATAGTGTCGGCAGCCTGGTCTCCTAGTGGGACAGCACTAAAAAAAACACAATAAGTGCAGTCACAAGTCGGTTTCTGGCCTGATATGACCGTTTGCGTTGCTAGGATGTAAAACCCAAATAAACAACTGTACTACTTGATGTAGTCCCCCTCGGAAGACTAGACTGAAATCAGGCCAGTGGCCTATGGGTACCAGACCGGGGTTAGTATCCTTTAAGCTCGGTAGGGGGCGCGGTGGGCAGGCTGAATAATTTACTCGTCCGACACTGCTACCAGATTGTCCTGTCGGGCCAGGAAGTACTTCAATGACAGGGCAATGCACATCCTATACACGGCCAGGCGGATGGCTATATAATGGGGGGGGGGGGGGGGAGGTGAGGGTGAGTAGGGGGGTAGCTAGAATCGGTAAAACAATGCATAGCATAGATTGCTATGAAGTGGAGGAGTTCAGTGAGGGAAACAGATCAAGTTATATTTGTTTATAAAGAATTTTTTTTTAAACCCACAAAAATCATGGTGGTATAAAATTCTAATAATAAACTAAGCTATAATGGGTGGGTGCCTGGCTTTCTGTGTGAGGTCGTGGGTTCTAAGCTAGACCAAGTTGTTTTCATACCAAATGATGACTAATGCATCCATACAAAATCGTGAGTCATATTCGGTGGTGTATGGTATATTAGTATGCGAAATGAGCAATAGACGACTTCCGTCACCAACCTGCCCTGTGGATGTCAGTGAGAGAACTAATATGGGTAACAGCTCACTGTGCAACATGCTGTAAAGTCCAATGCTCGAATCTGTGGCTGTGTAGGCAAGCTAGGGTGAAATCAATACAGACAAAGAGAAAGGAAGAGTATAAAGTGTAAAGTAGAAGAGAGTCCAGCCCTCTGGATAATTATTTATATGGTCACATGGGTTCATTGTAGAGCATCACCCCACCCCTTTCCCCCAATGGGAAACAAGCATTCTTGGCCCTACCAATAGGGATCCAGCATTCCTGGTCCCCATGGATACCAGTGGTTTGCCCACCACCACAAGCTGTATGGCCCCCATGGCCACCACCAACCTTGACCTTTGAGTGTGGTGATCCCTATCCCAGCAGAGGGGTAGACCCTGAGTGCACTCACACCCAGACCTGCCAGCACCACTATGTCTATTTACATCCCACTCAGGCATCCACCAACCCATACATATATTATATACATACATGTGCCTGGTCACGTACACCGATCAGTAATAGAACATTTGCATTCCCCCCTATGCCAAATATCGGAATATTTTACAATGCTTTGTGAAAATGGTCTGATGTCATTAGAAGGACTTATGTGGGTAGCAGCTCACTAATTCAGTAATTGATTTTCACCTGCTCTCACAGGCAAGCCAGCTCAGTGCGTATACTCCTTGGAACATGTCTATATAATTTAAGAGCCCATTGTTGCTAATAAGAATGCCTCAATTAAAATGTTGGTGTGTGTGTTTGGTTTTGTTTTTGTTTTTGGTTGTGCATGCTGCTACCCACCCCAGTATATTTCATGAATCTATCATTGTTTTTGGACCATACACCTTTATATTTTTAACCAATGTATGATCGAGCCCCGTTTATAGATAACTATATTTGATTGTTATAATCTGAGTTACTTTAACTTGAAGTGAACTTTTTTTCTTTTTTTTTAAATGGCTAAATTCTGAGATATTTGATTGTTATAATCTGAGTTACTTTAACTTGAAGTGACCTTTTTTTTTTTAGATGGCTAAATTCTGAGCTATTTGAAGTGAAATGAAAACACACCAAATTAATTTTGATATTTGCATCGAAATGCTGACACCATAGGCTTCAGCAGCAACATGTTCCATGAATTAACCCTGTATTCCCTTCTGTGCTGCAATAGATGCTTCATAATAATTGTACTCGTATCTAAGTTGGATATTTAGAATCAAATCTAGATAAGTATTTTGTAAAGCGGCAAATATGTGTTGGATACCGCGTCTGTGTGGGGCCTGGAAAGTCTTGAACTCATTTTTTTGCCCTACTCCTATCGGCAAACTCAATGGCCAGACGTATTTGCTTTGCTGCCAACGCCGTTTTCAGCGCATGCGCAGTCGGAACGGTGATCTCGTCTATTAGTCTGAAATTGGCATTTGCTGTTTCCCCCCCTCCCCGCCCCCCCCCCCCCCCCCCCTGAACTCCAAATGAAAATAGTCTTGAATTCTTATTAAAAACAGCCTTGAAAACCCTTGAAATAGTCTTGAATTCCATCTCTTCACATGTGTACGGACCCTGTGGATATGTAGGATCAAATCTAGGTCATTGTCTTGACGCTTCCATTGGACTATGCAGCTTTTATGTATGCACGAGACGACGTGTTGGTTGTGTTCCGGCGAAACGATTTCCATTAGGGGACTTCCTGTGTGCGCACCACCCACAGTCGGTCAACTGGTGTTATCTGTGAATTACAGCCATGTCTGTATGAGGAGAGTGTTTCCGGTCACGTGGGCGCTGGTTCGTTCTCCTGTTGGGTGACAACATTATGTATAATATTTATGTTTGCAGCAGCCATGATGTCCAGAATGCACCTGCTGTTAGAATTCGTAACTGACTTTCTGCATCCCATAATTAGCGGATAGGGAAATGACTGGGTTGGTTGGGTTGGGGTGGTTGGTTTGTTGTTGGAGCTTTATGTCCTGGCAACATCTAAGGTCATATCAGGATGGGTACCGACTTGTGACAGTGTACACTCATGGTGACTTGATAGTGCTGCCCCATTGATCAGGCTGTCCCTACCAATATCCTACTCAGTCACATCCTGACACTAAGCTATCCAGTCCTAGCCCTATCCTAATTATGCCGAGCACCTGGCTAGGAAGCAACAAGTATACATTTTTACGTCATTGGTTTGATTCAACCAGGCTTCAAACCTGTGGGTTTGAATTCCACGATCTACCAAAATGGGAGACTGACGCTCAACTCATTCGGCCATCCCGACAGGAAAGGACTGGGTTCGCTCTTGGCACTATAAGTGTCTGAAGGGGCGCATACATGTGTGGGCGTTGTTTTGTGAAGTGAAATGTCAGCCATGTGCGAGTGTCCTTCCAAGAGCCAGTCCAGTCCACTCTGTCTTCATTATGAAGCTGTTTTATTTCTAATAAAATGAGAAATTACAACCTTTGAATCATTGTAGCGTGGTGTGAATTTAACGCAGTCCAGACTTCTTAAAGTAGGTCCACACACTTGCTGTAAAAACTATTACTTGACAACCACAACCATCTTAGTTTAGGAAGAAAATCCCATGGAACACGCAGCTGATAGTGCTGCGTTAAGTGTGGCATGAGAAACTTGGATTGTGCTTTGATTTCATCCCAAATGAAAGTTAAAAAGAAAGATGGCGGATTTGGTAGAAAACACAAGGTAAACAGCGACGTTTTCATGAATGTAGTAAGGCCTGCTCTGAACCATTGTAACCTCCTCCGCCACCAGCCTCGGTCCGGTCATCAAGCCTCTCGGCCCACTCTCGTATGGAAATTTGCTTTTGAATTGAAATATGTACCAGCCAGAGCTTAGGTCAAGAGCTTTCCAAACTAATTATTATTGTCTTCTCTCTTCTTTGTAATTGAGTGTCAGTCCCCGCTGACACTGTAATTAACATTTTACTAAGTTGCGTTGATTTTTTGGCCCTGCGCCAACAATTCTACACTGCAGACAGCATGCATAACCTTTTTACTAAAGTAAAACAAGAAAACATTTTAAACCTTTTTGAGGCAGCTGGACTGTATCACCTCATATAGTTTACAAAATAAATTCTATCAATTATTAATAAAACTTTTCTTTTGCTATGGGAATTTGTTTCCCTTGACCACTGATTTGTTTTTTATATGGTGTTTCATAATCCCAATAGAATACAAATGTCCTTGTGTTTTCAAGGTAACCGTTTCTATACTGTTTTAAGTCAATCGTTACGCCGGACAAAAAAAATATTAGTTATCGCCTTTTGAGACATGCTCAGCTACATAGAGAAGCCTTCACTACCACTGTACCAGGGGGAGCGATTGTGGGCTATTGGTTTTCCAGTGCTTTGCCGTCGCGTGCACCAGGCACACAGTGTGCACGCGGAATGCCACAGGCTGATCGCAACCCCCCCCCTCCTCTCCTTCCCGCACTCCCCTTCGGCCGGCCTTACCCCATCTTTTCTTCGGCCACCGGAAGTTGAGACCCCGGGCAAACGCCCTGCCGAGTAGCCCGTAGCCAGGGTGACAAATGTTGATTTCGCGGCGGAAGCGTGACAGGACCGGAAGTGCGTGTGCGCACGCGCGTCGCCCATTTCCAGCGAGTAGGGGGCAGCCTAGCCTCTGCGGGGGGCCTCGGTCTGGGAAGGTGATTTGCAGTGCGCATGACAGTGGCCCGTCTTGCTGCTAGTGGGTGGTAGTGATAGGGTGGCGGGGGTTGAGGGGTGGCCAGTGGGGCAGGCTACTCTCGGGGATCTATTCCAACACACAACAGCAGCGATCTAATCTGTATGGAGCCTGGCCGTGCTACCACCGGAAGTGGATGTGACGTCACTGGGTGCGATGGCCCAGTCAGTCGTGACACCAGCTAGCCCGTCGTAGAGCAGCAGTCACAGAAATGATCATTGTTATCTTGCTAAAATTTAGGGTTGCTTTACAATTTTTTATCAACATTTTCATAAGCGTGCAAAACATACTTTTCCATGACCTCTCCCTAACCCCCCCCCCCCCCCCCCCCCCCCCCCCCCCCCCACAAAGTGTTAAGTTTTATTTAACCACAACTATGCAGTAAGGTCAGAGTATGGCTTCCCCAAGGGGTGATTTTCCAGCCGAGTGTCAACAATAAAAATGTCGGTATTCTCGGAATAACAAGAAGTGTGGAATCCTGCTTAATTTGACTGCCATTTTTTAAATCATTTTTAACTAAGCAAGCGTATTATGAAAATGTTGCTAATTGTGATGGACACCTTAGCAATGGTTGATTTTAATGGCTGTCAGCGAAAGTTGACTGTCTTTTTTAAAGATGGCTGTAGGGATGGAACCTTTTCAGATGCCATGACTTTAAACTATTATATTAGTTTTACTGAAGCTAATGTCAAGTACATGTACAGGTCTACTTTTTACTTTGTCCTCTGAGGGCAGCTGGACCATCTCATATAGTTTACTAAATAAATTCTATCAATTATTAATAAAACTTTTCTTTTTTTACAGGAATTAGTTTCCCTTGGCCACAAATATATGATTGTGAGCCTTTTAATTTAAGGAGTGTCTATTGGCACATAATTGATTGTCTGCTTTTACATGTAAAAGCGATGGTCTGAACAAAAAACAAACATTTCTCGCCATGAATATGGCCTATGCTGCCGACACGGCATAAAGCAACCATCAATCAATCAATCAATCAATCAAACTTTCTCCTACTATTGTAGTAATGTTACGAGACCGCTAACTCACTGACTCTTACTTAACAACAGGACACAGGCAAGCGTGGCAGTCCCTCTGGTGGACCATTCCACTGCTTGCTAATGGCTACCCCTCAGTCGGGGTTATACGTTACCTGGCTGTGCAGTGACCTGGTAAATGGAACTATTTAACAAAGAGATCAGGAGATTAACTTTTGAACTTTACTTAGACAATGTTCACTTTTTGTGTAGGAGGCGGGGGGGGGGGGGGAGGGTCGTGAAAACAAACAAACTTGAAAGTTACTTTTTCATGGGGAAAGTAGAAACAACTTTGAAGAAAAAGTCTTGTCTCATCTTGTTCCATATTTCAGACATCCTTTATTCCAACTCTGAACTCTGAAGCCCCGAGGTGGTAGACTCTGCAGTGACCTTGCTATGGGTATTATTTCGGGAGTTGATCCTTTAAAAACAATTAAAAAACAAAAAACATTCCCATACTGCTGAGCTAATATTGTCATAGCTATCCTGACAATTATACCAAGCATAATAGTCATACTTCTGATTGAATTAACTTTCCCTCTTTGCATTTTACTTGTCCCTGACAATTGGTACACTGGTACTGTCGAGCCCTGGAGATGTTAAATGTTATGGGACTAAGTTACATTTTTCTTTAGCCTATACAATGCTTCCCATAAATCATTTAATAACCAGAGGGGATGGCTGAATCAGTTGAGTGCCCAGTAAATGGGATTTAAAAAAAGCAAGTTCAAGCACTTGTCAAGTCAAACCAATGACAATGATTTATACTTGTCGCTACATAGCCTGCTGCCCTGCATTACTTGGATAGTACATGGAGCTGTGGAATAAGGAAGACCAATTGTCTGTGATTGAAATTTCCCCTGATTAATCAAGTAATTGGTTGTTGTTGAAAAGATAACTAATCACTGTGGTTCTGTGTTTGTTGTTGCAGGTGTGTTTCCATGGCAATTTACTAAATAGATGAGGAAGCGACTACTTCTGGGTTGGTGTGTCCACTTTCCACATGCTATTTTCACTACTGTTCGCTTAATTAGCCATTTTCCCCAATTCTTAGGAAATTGTTTTGTTACCTCCTACATCTTTTTGTAGTGTAAGAACTAATTGAATGGATCTTGCTTCCTTGAATTGCTAGGACGCGAACCCCCAACAAATAAATAAATGACTACCTGGCCATTTTTCTGTATTTGCGCCAGGTTTTAAAATGCGCACTTCCTCTTTAGTAACTAAGTAAGACAAGGTCTTAAGTTCTATTCATGTCCCATGGTAAAGGCCTGACTATGCACGCAGCAGTACGGGGTGAATCTTGTATCACTACTCCAGTGATTACTCTTGGTAGCGCTTACCACTTTGAAATTGCCTGAAAAACAGGTACCTTATAGATAGATGAATGTGTAATTAGAAAGGCAGCCAGAGTACCGTATTTCTGGCAGTGTTTTGCCTTGGAAGGTCTACAGTTCAATTCCCGGTCCAGTCCAACTATTGAGTTAGAAAATTTATACTTGTTGCTACCTAGCCTGGCACTCGGTATTACTAGGATAGGCAAGGACTGGTTAGCTCCGTTTCAGGATAATGTAGCTGAGTTGGAAAATCAGGTCATGGTGCCAGAAGCCTGGTCTCCCAATTGGGGCAGCACTATAATGTTACCATGAGCGCGCACTGACACAAGTCGATTCCCGTCATACTGTTTATTTGAGAATAAGTCAGTTTCTACGCCTACATAACAATAACCACGTCTACATACAGTTGCTACAGTTGCAAATTGCGCAGAAGACACAATGGACAGGAGCAGAATAGTGGACAACAGATCGAGATAGTGGGCAGACATTTAGAAACAAAGCATGGCTTGTTTTCATTGCGCGGCGATACAACACGGCCCACTCCTGAAAGTGACAATAACAAAAGTCTAAAATAGGCCGGGTCCCTGCCCGAACAAAGCCACAGCCTTAACCAGCATCTAATTCCAACCTGCTCTCACTGTCCTTTGCCAGTTTAGGACAGGAATAGAGATGGGGGAATGCAGGCTGAGAACAAAGTGTGATATTTAGGTGTCACGTTAAAGCTGCATAATCCGATGAAGGCAGACACTTTTTAAAGCCAGAGCAATTACCTAGATTTGATCCAACATATTCAACTTAGATGTTGGTGCACTTATTGAAACAGCTATTGCTGCATGGAAGAATATTAAAATCGCATGGCCCGATGGTGTTTGAATTTTTATTTTATTTTTGGAGATAAATATATCAAATTGATCGTTATAACCTACTAATCATTAGTCCGGAGTAATTTTGATGAAAAGTGGCTAGTTTTGAAGCAATTTACTTTTGACAAGCTTTCCAAAAGTCTTCTAGCTATGACGCGTATTGACATCTCACGATGACCATGTGATGTGGGATGACCTAATTTAAATGTAGCCTGGTCTCCTGGTATTTTTACTGATGGCGCCATTGCATTTCATTTGCTTGTTGGCATGTGATGTGGGCTGACCTAATGATTATCAAATGTATTGTTCCCGGATAATAATATACATAATTATTACATCACACTTATTCAGATATGTAACAATTATTTAATACAAAATTCCATGCAACTTTATATCAACCCATGGTATGGTGCCAGCAATACTACCACTGGACATCCTGGAACCTGACTAGGTACTTGGAATGAGGGTGAAGGCACTGAGGCCACGAGATTGACCTAATTGATTAATGGCTTCCTTGTGTGATGGGTTTCTCAAAGTAGGATGAGGTAGTAAATTCACTGATTATTCTATGTATGCTGTCCCAAATCACTTGTTAATGCACCAATATGTAAGATAGATATATATAATCAAATTAAGATACATGTTTTCGTTTTGAAAAATAAATATTTCATCGGACCATGCAACCTTAAGTAACTGTAATAGTACTTAAAGGGGTAGTAATCTGACCCAACACAGCCTTGTTTATTCAGAATTTACTACATAGAAGAACAAGTAACTTTAATAGCACTTAAAGGGGCATTAACCTGATTTTCATGGTTATTTATGGCCTAATACCCCTGTCACACTACGTTCTAACAGGCCATCGAGTGGGCAACGTAAAAATCACAGCGTTTCAGAGCCAAATTGGACGTACATGCAACATAGTGGACGTAGGCAAAACGTTGGTCCAACGTAGTTGTAACGTGTCTCAGCGAGTTAGAACGTATAATAAAAAAAGGCCCAACGTAAGGCTAACGAGCCTCCAGCGCGCACAGTGTCAGCCTAGCGAAACACAAGTGACGGCTTAGCATAGGACTCGCGTAATTACGCCCGCCCTAACAGCTCTACATGTGACTCTGGCGTAATTTGTAACGTGAGTCAACATTAGGCCCATGAGTGAGCACCGTCAGTCTAACGACAGTCCAGCGTGCTCAGCATAAGGAAAGCGAGGCAAAACGTTCACGGCACGTTCGCGTACATTTGAAGAATGTTGGCACACGTGACAAACATTAAGCGCGCACCAGGCTTTCGTCAAATACATCAAGAGACGTTGGACTTACGTTAGACACCCGTCAGAGACACGTTATACCTACATCGAGATACGTTAACACCACGTTGTCAGAGCGCGGGTTGTACGTCCCTCCCGGCTCTCCGTCAGTCTACCGTAAGTTGACGTAGTTCAACATAGACCGATGTAGCTCTAACGAACGTCTAACATATCTCGACGTAAGCCTAACATGAGCACAACATGAGCCCAACGTAACGGCCTTTACATCGAGCTATCTGGTGGCTATTCTCGGTACTTCTAATTCTTAATGCAATGCCATTTATATTTCTAGGATTTGAATGTTCCATTAAGATGTAATAAATATTCATGTAAAGAGTACATGTTAAAATCAATTACCTCCAAAAGTTAACTCTAAAATAATAAGTAGTTTAGATTAAGGTTTCCTGTTATTATCAACTTAATATTTATGTATCTGCCAGAAACTCCACGCCATCGGACGACCAGACACGGTGGTCGAATCGATAGAGCACAGTCTTCCTGTGTGGAAGGTCGGGAGTTCGATTCCCAGTCGAGTCAAACCAGTGGCTTACAAAATTGATACTTGTCACTTCCTAGCCAGGTGCTCGGCATTAATAGGATAGGGCAATGACCTGTTTGCTCAGTATCAAGATAATGTGACTGAGTGGGATACCGGGTCATGGTGTCCTATAGCCTGTGGGGAAACACTATTAAGTCAACATGTGTGTGCACTGGCACAAGTTAGTGCCTGTGCTGATATTACCTTAGATGTTGCCACGACGTCAAACTACAACAAATAAACAACCAACCAAGCCATTGGATAATGCAGCTTTAAAGCTCCTGATGAAGAGTTGAAAAGAGTTGTTTGTTTGTTGTTGTTTTACGTCCTAGCAACATCTAAGGTCATATCAGGACGATTGAAAAGAGTAGATCTATACACTCCTGTTTATAGGTCACCTCTCATTACGGTCTGGCTGGAGAGATGGATGACAAGGCGGCTTAATGAGGTGGTTTTGTGAATGTGCAGTTCTAATGTGATAATGAGGCGGTTTTGTGAATATGACAGCTATAAGCTAGCTGATGGTGATTGGTGGTTGCTTGCAGAGTGTTGTATTTACTAGATCCATTGTCTCTTGGCGAAGACGAAAAGCTTGTGATGGAAAATGGCAACGGTGATGCACCAGACAGGTCTTTTCTGCTCAAACAGTTGTAAATAGACTAGCCGTCTGTGTCTAAAGCTGTCTAGGGAAGCACACAGCTTTAGTGTGGATCCTCAAAACTTGTCCAAGTTCCCCAGCTTTTGCCGTTACCTGGCCCCAGACCATTACCAGGATAGAGCAATGTCAGTGGCAGAGGAATTGAAATTTATCCCGCCCAATGTATTTTTGTCTTTAAACCGGACTATTGCGCCAGCCTATCGACTATCCAGAACAGTCAACGGGGGTTGACAATTTGATGCTTTCACCAGACTATGGAACTGTAACCTCACAGCGCCCTCTTTTATTGTGAAGTCTCAAACACACAAACACGAGTTTACTATGAAGAGCGCATTACTGAATAACCAAGTGTTGCAGAAAAATGTTAAAGTGACCTTTATCCAATTAGACGGATTTAACAATAATTTTTCGTTAATTACCCCGTGATATGGATGCAGTAATGAATTAATATTTTTTATAATTCCCGTTGCGGGGTAATTGGCAGCTGCCTACAGTGAGCATGTCAAAGCTTCGCAGTAGGTAAATCTGATTAGGTGCTGTAACTAGCGGCGTTAATGAGTTCTAATAACCAGCTCTGCCAATACGAGTGTACTGAAATGAAAAGTAAAACAGGACACTGCATTCTGTCAGTCTCATCCCATTGTAAAATATTCCAATAAAATGCATTGGTGGGGAAAGCAGATGGTCTATAATGGAGTACAAATGGTCTATTAATGTAAATGATATATAGCGCCAGGTGCATGAATGAATTTATGTAGTTGCTGGTGATTCTTTACTTATGGTCAATAGTCATTGTGTATTAGGTAGATAGTGTGAACGAGGCACTAGTGATAGTGTGTAAGGAGCCTCAACAGCTCTACTCACTAGCCCCCCCCCCCCCCCAACTCTTAGTCACGGATCACCACACACACACCTCAGGCAGGTGGAGGCCAAGCAGCCACACCACATGGTGGTGGTGGTGGGTAGATCACAGAAGCCATGGTGACACAAGAATGCTTACTGTTCATTGGTCAAACTATAAATGCTTGTTGCTGATTGGAGATAATGGACAGGTGGTATGCCATACCAGATCCATGTACCACTATATAATAATTAACCTGAGGGTACAAGCTCTCACTCTACTTTCATTCTTTATACTCTTTCTTTCTCTTCTTGCCTGTATTGATTTCCTATAGCCTGCCTACACAACCACAGATGCCAGCCGTCGACTTTACACCATGATGAGACAGCGGCTCACTGCTGAATTACTCATTCTACTAAGCGACTTGCTCATTCTGCTGAGTGACTCGCTCATTCTGCTGAGTGACTCACGTAGTCATGCAATGTTATTGAATGGAATGACTCAGTCAGCCTACGGAGTAAAAGTAACTAGGGTGACTCACTTATTCTACTGCATGACTAACTACTGCACGACTCGCTCATTCAGTGGAGTGACTCACTCATTTAATGGAGTAGTTCACTCATTCAATGGAGTGGCTCACTCATTCTCTATCAACGGAGTGACTATCAACCATTGGAGTGTGACTGGGTCAGCCTGCGGAGAGTGACTGGGTCAGCCTGCAGAGTGTGACTGGGTCAGCATCCGGTACCTGTTTGATCAAATGTTTTTTTCTTTAAAACCACCAACAACAAATAAAAACTCGTAATTTTTTTATCGGATTTGTTTAAACCACTATGACCTCCCCCCCCCCCCCCCCCCCCAATAGCAGATGTCTCCTTTTTGAGTTGGGGGGGTCTTTAAACAAACAAACCAAAAAAGGTCATCCTGCGGAGAGTGACTAGGTCAGCCTGCGGAGAGTGACTAGGTCAGCCTGCGGAGAGTGACTAGGTCAGCCTGCGGAGAGTGACTAGGTCAGCCTGCGGAGAGTGACTAGGTCAGCCTGCGGAGAGTGACTAGGTCAGCCTGCGGAGAGTGACTAGGTCAGCCTGTGGAGAGTGACTCGGAACATGCTGCGGGGTAAGCCCCATCATCACCAATTTCCCCCATAACCTACTTACAGTATCAGATAACAATGACTTGAGTAACTCACCCAGTGCCACCTGCCTTCCTTAAGCACCAGTCACACCTACCCGGATCAGGGGCCAGACGAGCCCTGGAACGTGATCCGGCGTGGTCCGTGGCTGGTCCTTGGTGATCCATGGCTGGTCTGGCCTCATCCGGGGTCGGCCCCGGATGTTTTTAAATGTTTAAAACATCCGGGGTGATCCGTTGAATATTGCAATCCGGGGTTAACCGGCATCATCCGTGTGTGATCCGTGACTCGTCCGCGTGTCGTCCGTGTCTCGTCCGGGGCAGTCCGGGTCATTTTATACTCTGGGAATAGTACGGGGGTCGTCCAGGGGTTGTCTGGGGCCGATCCGGGACTGATCCGTGGCTGTGTACCATGGCTGGTCGGGGTAGGTGTGAGGGCGAGGTAAAAAAAAACACCCAAAATGGCGATTTTATCCGGGGTGGTCCGGCTAAAAATCCAGGGCATCCGGGTATGTGTGACTGTGGCTTAACCTACAATAATGCTCTTCACCATCCAACTACTGAGAGCAGCTCGCTGACGGGTCCGTGTTTAGCAGATCGGTGTGCTCGCATTGCCTCATTGTGCCCGAGGTAAATGGCCGCTGGGTGGCAGCACCTTGTCCGTTATTAGAATACAAACCCATCGGATAGCCTACACGTGTGGGTGTGGTGTGATCACATTATCCTAACATCCTACTCAGTCACATTATCTTGACACTGAGCTAACCAGTCCTTGTCCTATCCTATTTATGCTGAGTGCCAAGCTAGGAAGCGACAAGTATCAATTTTGTACGTCATTGGTTTGACTCAACCGGGAATCAAACTTCCAATCTCCCGCACGGGAGGCCTGCGTTCTAACTATTCGGCCACTGCGTCCGGTGTGTAGGTGTGTGAGTGTGGGTGGCGATGGTGGGGGGGGGGGGGGTGAGGTGAGGTGAGAGGGTACCCATAGTGAGCTGACTCGCTCCAACTGCTCTGTCGCCTATTCTGTTACATTTTCTGATCAATAATTAATGTTCTGGTTGAGTGGGTTGGTAAATGAATAATCTCTCGTCACAAAGAGAGGGGGGGGGGTATTTGCAGGCATTAGGCTGGTGGGACGGTTCAGTCTGCGGGGTCATTTGTGTGTGTTTGGGGAGGGGGGGTTGTATGGGAATAGGGCGAGGTCTCGCTGTGTAAATATTGGCGCTCAGGTTCTTTGGTTATTTAGCGAATCGAAAATAATAGTGCTTTATAGATGGGCACTTAAGCAAAAAATTCATATATACATATATTAATTTGTTGGTACATTAGTTGCTTAATCCAGGGATATTTCAACCGCAAGCAATTGGTCTTCCTCATTCCGCTGCTCTTTGCCCTATCCTAGTACTGCAGAACGCCAGGCTATCTAGCAACAAGTAGAAATATAGGGAGATGGTGATGGGATATAGGGGAAGGGAGAAGGAGGCAGGGGTTGGTGGGGGCGAGGCAGAAGAGCGGTGGGCGATATATGGGGAAAGAGCCAGGGGATGGGAGAGGGGCACCCACAGCAGCGAGAGTCCCTGGAAGAGATGGGAGTGGGCGATCTACAGCCATTATATGGGTGTGGTTGGGGGGGGGGGGCGGAAGCCACAACAGCGAGAGTCCCTGGAAGAGATGGTAGTGGACGATCTACACCGTCCTGATATGACCTTAGATGTTGCTAGGACGTAAAACAACAACAAACAAACATCTACAGCCATCCCCTTTGTTTCCCGCTCATTTTTGCGTTGCAGGCTTTGTGTTGCTGCACCTTGAAGTACACCGGGCCATTCTCAGGTGCACAAGCGCCATCCGCAGCCTTTTATGTAGGGAGGCACTCTGACAGTTCAAGGGGACAGCTATTAGGCAGTTCACTGACAAAGTGACATGGCTTCTGCCTTCTGCCCTCTGCACGGTCACAGACACACAACATGTGACCAAATGGGATGGCTGAATCAGTAAGAGTGCTGGCTGGCTTCCCATGTGAGAGTTTGTGAGTCCGAACCCCTGGCCGAGTCAAATCAATGATATACAAATTTGATATTTGTCGCTACACAGCATGGAGCTTGGCATAATTAAAATGGGGTAACGGCTAGGTTGCTCATTATTAGGATAATGTGACTGATTTGGATATCATGTCATGGTGCCGGCGACCCGGTGTCTCAGTTGGGTAGCGTTATAAAGTCGCACTGTCACAAGTGGGTTCTTTATAAGACCTTAGGATGTAAAGCCCCAACAAACAACCATGGTGAGTTGTTTGTTTTGCAGGTGTTTAGCGCGGTACATATTCAGTACGAAGCTGGTTGCTTGTCCGTGTGTTACCCCGCCACCTGCACCCAGCCACATCTAGTAGTGCTTTGTTGCTAACACACACCATAGTCGATTGTCTTAAAATTGCATGGTCCGATGAAACATATTTTGTTCAAAGCCAGAACACTTACCTACATTTGATTTGACATATCTAGCTTAGGTTCAGGTGCATTAACTAAGGCCTTGGGGAAGCATATGCAGAATAATCAGTAAATTTATGACCCTATCCATTTGGGCACCTACGTTGAGACACCCATCAGGCAGGGCAGCCACTCACCAATTAGGTCAATCTCGTGACCTCATTAGTCTTGACCCCATTCCCAATACCATATATGGGATTAGTCAGGTTCCTCATCACATGACCATCACGAGATGTGAATGTGGGCCACATCAACAAGACTTTTGACAAGCCTGCCGAAATGATTTTGGGTTCTTTCAGCTCAAATTGCTCCAAAACTAGCCATTTTTCATCCAAATGACTCCGGAATAATGAAAGTAGTTTATAATAGTTAACTTAATACATTTATCTAAAAAATGATGCAAACATTCGAACGTCATCGGACTATGAAACTTTAAAATGTGCTTAACATACTAAAGTATGTGCATACGTTTGAAGCCCATTCTCGTCCACATTAGACCCGATGCGGTGACTGAATTAGTAAGAGTGATGGCTGCACGTGTGGAAGGTCGGACGTTCGAATCCCGGCCGAGTCAAACCAATGATTTACAAAATTGATACTTGTCACCACCTAGCCTGATGCTTGGGATTACTAGGTTAGTGTAAGGACTTATTAGCTCAGTATCAGGCTAATATGACTAAGTGGGAAATCGGGTCATGGTGCCAACGGCCTGGTCTCCCAGTGGGGAAGCACTATAAAGTTATCATGGTGCACACTGTGACAAGTCAGTACCCATCCTGATATGACCTTGAATGTTGCTAGGACATTACGGTTCCGACTGCGCATGCGCTGAAAACGGCCTTGGCAGCAAAGAAAATGTGGATGGCCATTGAGTTTGTAGATACGAGTAGGGAAAAACTGTGATTTATTCAAAATAAATAGAAATACATAACAATTTGGTATAAACGTGTATGCACACATGCAATATAATGATCTGATGAATATAGCTAAGACAAAACTAGCCATGAGCTAAGAAACATACAATTCCACACAAAACAATCAGTGATATCCACATCACCATTATTAATTCTTGTTCTAAATATTAAAATGCCAAATGTGTCAACATACCCTTGTTTCAGAGAAATATATAACCAATATCTGATTAACCCTATTAATTATCTAGTTCTACATATGTCATTAACCATAGGATATAAATAAAAACATTAATAAAATAAGTAAAACTGACTCTGGCTATGGCTCTAACACTAATCTGAGTGCCCAGATTTTTCTAAATCTAAATGCACATGGCATAAGATGTGCATATTATATTGATGTAAATGCAATGTTGGATAAAAGATTAATATCTTAATTTATTATATATATTTTTTTAGTTGTGTCATGTGACGCCAACTGTATGTACAGGCGCGTGACCGGAGTGGTGTCGCACAAAAAGGTGTCCTGGAACGCAGTAAATCGGCTGAACCGGTGTATGAATAAATAAATAAATAAATAGCAGCATACTAAAAGAGGAATAAATATCACAAGAATGCTCCGCCCCTTTATATTCATATAATACGTTATATCTCACATTTTTTTAGTTGGTATTCTATGTTTAACAAGAGCTGAGATGAGCTGCACCCAGTGTATTAGCATGTGCCATGTGCTTCTTGTGGGTTTGTTTTGCTCCGACGCATCCCACAATTCACCGCGCCGCTGGAACGGTGATGTAGTCTATACTCTTGTGTTTGTTGTCAACATGATCGGTGAACAGTTAGGGAATTAGCCCCCCGTAAGACAGGCAGGCTTCTCGCCCAAACGCAGCATGGGTGTAATAGGCCTGGGGGAATAATCTAACTATGATGGGCAGAGTGCTGGCTTTGTGGGATTTCTATTAAAAACGTGCCTGAGTTGCAGTGTTTTTATATTGATGAATATTAAGTCAGTTCTCTAATTAATGTTAGCTATGGTGTGTTCTGATTAGTGTGAACTATATCATATTCTTTGATTAATGTAAGCAATAGTGCATTATGATGAATGTGAACTAGAGTGTGCTCTTCTGATTAATATGAGTTATGGTATATTCAGATTTTAGCTATAGTGTGCTCTGATTAATGTGAGCTATAGTGTGCTCTAGTTAATGTGAACTATGTCATATTCTTTGATTAATGTAAGATATAGTGTATTCTGGTGAATGTGATCTAGAGTGTTCCGATTATTTGTGGTATTTCTTATTTTGAACTATTATGTGTTTTGGTTAAAGTGAACTATAGTGTTCTGATTAATATGAACTCTTGTGTGTTCTGATTAATTTACACTGTGTTCTAATTAATGTATGTTAGTCTTTTTTTTATTACATTAGTTGATTAAGCTAGGGAAATTTCAATTGCAGACAATGGGCCTTACTCATTCCACTGCTCTTTACTCCATCCTAGTAATACTGAGCACAGGCTAGGTAGCGGCAAGTATGTATTTTAAAGTAATTTTGTTTGACTCAGCCAAGGTTTGAACCCCACGTGTTGGAATTTCACTGAGTAACACAGGAATCTGATGCTCAACTCCGTGTGTTCTGAGTAACGTAAGCTATAAAGTGTTATTAATTTGAGATATAGTGTGTTCTGGTGAGGTGGTGCGTGGCATAGAAATGTATGCTGGGTCGGTGGGTGTGGCAGACCTGCCTACCTATACGATTTTTGCGTATGTTGTACACAGTTTTAAGCCAGCATACCACGCCAATACTCAAAATTAAAATGTTGTATGCCAACAACATTGGGAAAGTACACAATTCTGTTCCAGTTCATCCGTATTTCTTGTTTAAGCTATAAAAAAAAACCATGAACACATCAAATTTTGAGAATCAGCAGAATTTATCCTACATGTCCATATGTACTGGTGCAGTCAATAACTATGTAATGCAGGTTGGCGCTCCTGTGCTATCTATACTTCTGCACTAACGAAGAAAAAGAGTAAACACTCCACGTCTAGCATTTCAGTTACACGCTTATATTTGAGATAAAATTAAAGTTAACCTTTTAAAATAAAAAGCTACCTCACACTAAAGTAAGATTATAATGATTGATCTATAAAATTTAAAAAAATTGCAAAATCATACATAGGCCTTATATATATAAGTTGTATTATCTATATCGTATGTGTGATGTATAAGCCATTATGCGAGTATGAAGGCGTGAAAAGGAATTGGAATTGTCATATTATTGTTCTTTATTACACTTATCATATATATGTTATATATGAATATATATGATATATATATATATGTGATGTATAACGCATTATTTGGGTATAAAGGCGTTATTATATAATATAGAATTCTCTAAGTGTATGTAGCATCCGAATGGTGCTTGAAGTGAGTATATTATGTTCTAAAGGTTCACACCACCTAGAAGCCACACTACCAATGGGGATCTTTCATGAGCCATTTCTCTCGCTATACACTTGGTGGAAGCACCCGTTCCATGTCCAAGTAGGCCATCATGGTTGGATAGAAAGGTGTAGGTCTGTGTGTGTTGGTGGTGTAGGTGTGTGGTGGGTGGTGTGTGGTGGTGGGGTGTATGGGTTATAGGTGTGTCATGGGGGTTTAGGGATGTGGTGGGGGTGTAGGTGTGTGGTGGGGGTGTAGGGATGCTAAAGATTGTGAGGTGCCACTCTGCAAGACACCCCTACACCTCCACCACAAACCACCTACACCCCCACCACATCCCTAAGCCCCCACCACACCCAAACACCCCACCACACCCACCCCACCATACCCAAACCCCTACACCCCCACCACACACCCCTAAATCCATACACCCCCCCACCACTCCACCCCCTCTTATTTACACACACTTGATATTAGAAGGAACTGCTTCTATCCAACCAAGGCATTACAGAGACCGGGATGGTGCGCCATCTGACGAGAGAGTCATGCAAACTGAAAGCTCCCCATTAACGGCGCAGCTCGACTTTCAAATAAATAAAACCACTTCGTCTCCTTTTGTATCACCAGACGGGGTGGCCGAATGAATAGAGCATCTGTCTCCTGTTTTGAGAGATCGGGAGATCCGTACCCATCAGTTTTTGGGTTCGAATCCTGGTTGAGTCAAACCAATGCCTTAAAGATTGATACTTGTCGCTTCTCAGCCTGGCGCTCGGCATTATTAAGATAGGGCACGGACTGGTTGGCTCAGTGTCATATTACTCTGAGTTGGATATCAGGGCATGGTGCTGGTGGCCTGGTTTCCCAGTGGGGCAGCACTATAAGTCACCATGTGTGTGCACTGTCACAAGTCGGTACCCGTCCTAATAGGACCTTAGATGTTGCTAGGACATAAAACAACAAACAAACACAAACCGTTTTGTATTTATAATTTATGCAAACAATGTAATTTAAATATCACGAGACGGCCTGCTGGAATAAGATAGCTGACTTTCTTAGGTTCTATTAGCATGATCCTCTTGTGGGGGTGGGGGTGGGGGTGGGTGGAATTAGAATGAACTCTCTCCTCCCTCCTCCCCCTATATGACCTTAGATGTTGCTAGGACGTAAAACAACAAACAAACAAACAAACTCTCCTCCCTCCTCCCTTCCCCTCTCCCATCCCACCCCCTCCCCAAAAGGCAGTAAATCACGTCTGATTACTGTGACCCAATTAGGAGCCCGTTCAGTCACGTGATGATGAATTTAGAAAACTGTAGCGGGCCCGTCTAATTAATGAATAAACAATGCTCCTTGTTCTATTAGTAGGACTTAAGGTGCTAATGAATCTTGGCGTTTTTATGTTAGTTCATTTATTCCACGTGGAGCCTGGCTTACTTTTCTTTCTATTTATATTAATCCCACCTGCTACTGAATGAAGCACCCAGGCATCTCCGGGTGTGTTGCTGTGGTTGCTATCAATATGATATCCTCCAGATTTAAAGCCGCATAGCATAATCTCCGAAGAAGAATACAAACCATGGAAATATAATACTACCGCAAGATACTACACATCTCATACAACAAAGACCATGTTAGCAACGGGGCAGTCTGTGCCAAATATAATAAGAAATTGGAGCACGCAAACGTAAGGAGATGCAAACTGCGGTGGTGTGGTCATATTTCACATTCATCAGGTCTGGCCAAAAACATCTTGCAAGGCACAGTAAAAGGAGGAAGAAGACAAAGCGGACAATAGAAGAGAAGACAACATCAGGGAATGGACATGCTTGGGGTTCGGCAAGTGCAAGACAGCGTAGAAGAACAGGGGAAAGTGGAGAAAATTGGTTGCAAAGTTATCTCTGGTGCCCCAACAACCCTCACAGTTAAGGGATCGATGGTGATGGTGGTGGTGGTGGTGATGTAGATAAAAGATTCACCCCGTACTTCCAGTACTGGGGCCAAATGTAAGGGGGCGGGTTAGCGGGGGTTAGCGGTCATAACCCGAGCGTAGTCGGGAATTCCCCGGTTAGAGGCCGAAACTCACAATGTGTGTGCACGGGTTAGGCAAACCCCTCGAGGGTTAACGCGGCCTGCGCTAACCCCAACTTTTAGGTGGTTTATCGTCGGTGTTACGCATGGACTGAAGATGGATGTGTGTCTCTGTGTCTGTGTGTGTGTCTCTGTGTGTGTGTCTGTCTGTGTGTCTCTGTATGTGTCTCTGTGTCTGTGTGTGTATCTGTGTGTGTGTGTCTCTGTGTGTGTGTCTCTGTGTCTGTCTCTGTCTGTCTCTGTGTCTGTGTGTGTGTCTCTGTGTCTGTGTGTGTGTCTCTGTGTCTGTGTGTGTCTCTGTGTGTGTCTCTTTGTGTCTGTGTGTGTCTCTTTGTCTGTGTGTGTCTCTGTGTGTGTCTCTGTATGTGTTTCTGTGTGTGTGTGTCTCTGTGTGTGTCTCTGTATGTGTCTCTGTGTCTGTGTGTGTATGTGTGTGTATCTGTGTGTGTGTCTGTGTGTGTGTCTGTGTGTGTGTCTCTGTGTGTGTCTCTGTATGTGTCTCTGTGTGTGTGTGTCTCTGTGTGTGTCTCTGTGTCTGTGTGTCTGTGTGTGTCTCTGTGTGTGTCTCTGTGTGTGTGTCTGTGTGTGTATGTGTGTGTCTGTGTGTCTGTGTGTGTGTCTCTGTGTCTATGTGTGTGTCTCTGTGTGTGTGTGTGTCTGTGTGTTTCTGTGTGTGTGTCTCTGTATGTGTGTGTGTGTATGTGTGTGTGTCTGTGTGTGTGTATGTGTGTGTGTCTCTGTGTCTGTGTCTCTGTATCTGTATGTGTCACTCTGTGTCTCTGTGTCTGTCTGTGTGTGTCTCTGTGTGTGTGTGTCTCTGTGTCTTTGTGTCTCTGTTGCTGTGTGTGTGTCTGTGTCAGAGACACACACACAGAGACACAGAAACACACACACATACACACACACAGAAACACAGAGACACAGAGTCACACACTGAGGAGTGGGGTGGGGGGGGAGGAAGGGGGTGGTTCCTCCCGACTCCCACTACGATGGCCGGGTACATTCCCAGGGGGACCCCCCAAATCTATAAATAACGCACAGGGTAGCTAACAAGTGCGCGCTTGGGAGGCATACATTTCACTTGACACATATACCAACACCGACGATAGCTACCCCGTCGGCCGCCCTTAACTCCGGCGGAGATAACCGGCGGCTCATACATTTAGGCCCAGGGATGAAAACCAGCCTTATATAAAAAATGGTAGAAAAATCGGGCTAATGAACTGAGTCTTTGTGAGAGCCTAATTTCACAATCTAAGAAGCAACATTTATTCTTTGTAGATGTCTTCATGTTTACCCGCTACTTTTGAGTTGGAAAATATAATAAAACATACACTTTAATGCAATTTAAAAGTGAAATTGACGGCATTCTCTGGCCGCCATCTTGTCTTTTTGCATTCTCTCCCATTTCACCAACTCTGTTCTGATATAAGTAACCATTTGACACTGGTGCCAGGCATTCTACTTCTTGTTCCATACTAACGCTATTTTCGCCCGTATTTATATAAGGCTGGTCTTCACCCGTGTACTACAAGTACCGGGTGAATCTTGTATCTAGTGGTGATGGTGATGGGTGATTTATCATGAAATGGTAATATTTTCAAAACAAAACATTTACCTAGATTAGATGTAACATGTCCGTGTGTGTGTGTATGTGAGTGATTGGTTGGTTGATTGATTGGTTGATTGATTGATTGATTGATTGATGGATTTATGATGGGCTTAACTACAGGCTATATGCTTACCGACTCCCGCAACTGGGTTTTACTTTTAGCTTGGCCCGGAAAACATTTAGTTCCCTCCCTACCCACTAGGCGGTGCACTCTACTATATATGGAATATACAGTGGCTTGCCTGCGGTTTGGGAGGTAGTTGAACCTGCCTTGGTTGTTCACTCCCCCTTGAGATTGAACCTTACAGTGCGTACTTGGTCTGATTACTCCTAGATAAAGGATTCACCCGGTACTCGCCGTACATGGGTGAACGACAAGATAGTCTAAATACGGGCGAAAATAGCTTTAGTATGGAAGAGAGAGTAGAATGCCTGCCTCCAGTATCAAATGGATACTTCTATAGGCACCGAGTTGGTGAAATGGGAGAGAATGCAAAAAGACAAGATGGCAGCCGCAGAACACCGTCAATTTCACTTTTAAATTGCATTAAACTAGATATTATATTATATTTTTCAACTCAAAGGTAGCGGGCTATCAATAAGACATATGTAAAGAATAAATGTTGCTTCTTAGATTGTGAAATTAGGCTCTCAATTCATTGACCCGTTTTTTCGACAGCTTTTACATAGGGTTGGTTTGCACCCCTACTGCAGCAGTACGGGGTGAATCTTGTATCTCAGGGATGAAAGATCTCCGCGATTTCGCGGATTTCCGCGATTTTTCCTGTAGCTATGAGTGTATACTAATACGTTCCTTCAACTGCCGCAGCAGGGTCAGCGTGTACCGATATGTGGGGCAAACGCCACAGCACTAGCAGCGAATACTACTAATACATGCTTCAAACGGCGCAGCAATATCAGCGTATACCAATATGTATGAAATCCGACTTCCGGGAATTTTCAGGGATTCCCTGACAATGCTAAACCTAAGCGAGAATATCAGCATTTCCGCTTTTTTTCCCTGAGACCACTTTCATCCCTGGTATCTAGATTACTCCCTACTTATTAAGCATTTGTTGCTACATAGAAGGGAATATGAAGTCAGCTTAATAGAACAAGTTACTGCTGAAGTCTATGGTGTACAGTATTTAAACAGCAAGCCATTTCAATCAAAGTTACTTCAACCTACATTAAAGAATATTGTAACAATTAACGGAACGTTTTTAAAAAGAAAATATGGCACACACTCAAAACCATCAGACTGTGCAACTTTAATGATTTGGTGTTACATGGAAGTAAATTTAATGAGATGTTGCAAATCACACACCGTAAACGGGTAAGCAACTACACGGGTTCCAGTGAAGCTCTGATTGTGGTGCTCCCGTGCTACTCTATCACGAATTGTGCACATATGACGCACCGTGTTTCATGGGCGCCAGTGTAGCTCTCGTGTGGTGCTCCTGTACTACACTGCTCTGCACCTAAAAAACGGGTAAACAAAGCCAATGATGTCCGACACGTCTGTGTTCATTTAGTATGTTTTCATTCCATCTAGCTCCTAAGTTAACCAACCATCTGTAATAAAATAATTACTCAGTTTAGTAGACAATGATCAACCTAATTTTAGTTTTTACCTTAAAAAAAAAAAAAATTTAAATGCTCAAAGCCAACGGCAGCAATTTTAAGTCTAACTAGGGAACTATAACTCCCGCCTCCCGACCCAACTAATGATATTTACCACAGTTAGGCATTTGGCTATTACAATTTAAAAAAGAAATTCATGCATGAATAAAATCAAATTGCCCATCGGCAACCCCTTTGTGAGTATTGAGGCTAAACGTCGAAAGGTATTGACCAATGAGAGCCCAGCTTATGTCAGTCCTGGTAGGCCTGTCGTTGCCTGTTATGTGTGGGGGCCAGTCTGTGTATGGATTCGGAACGGTCCCTTTAAGTTTAAGATAAGGCTAAGGGTGTTCCTGCTGTGAGTATGTAGGTCAGAAAGCTTCCCTGACGTGGCTTACTAAAGCCACGTCAGGACGAGCTCCGACCCGTGATCCGGCGTGGTCCGTGGCTATCCGGCGTAATCCGTGGCTGGTCCTTGGTGATCCTTGGTGATCTGTGGCTGGTCCGGCCTCAACCGGGGTCGGCCCCGGATATTTTAAAATGTTTAAAACACCCGGGGTGATCCGGGGAATATTGCAATCTGGGCTCGGTCCAGCATCATTCGGGTGTAATCCGTGACTCATCCGGGTAGTCCGGGTGTTTTTGAAACCGGTTGAGCCACGGTTTAACCTGGACTAGCCCCGACAGAGCCACGGACCACTCCCAGACTGTCCAGATAAGACCCGGACAAGCAGGATGACCATGGGTAGCCCGGTTTACCACGGATCAGCCCAGGATAGCCCCGTTTTTGTATATATATGTATCTAACCCTAACCCTAACCCTATATATAGCAGGAACAAGTCCGGGACTGATCTGTGGATACACCGGGTAGTCCAGGGGTGGTCCGGCTCAGTCCGGGGCGATCCGGACTCTGTAAACTCTGGCTCGTCCGGGTAGGTGTGAGAGCGAGCCAACAAATGACCAAATATCCGGGGCTGTCCAGGGCAGTCTGGGGGAATGGTCCGGCTAAAAATCCGGGGCTATTCCGGGTAGGTGTGACTTGGGCTTAAGTGTAGCCTACCGGACGCGGTGGCCGAATCGGTAGAGCGCAGGCTTCCCGTGCGGAAGGTCGGGAGTTCGAATCCCAGCCTGGTCAAACCGATGACTTATAAAATTGATCTGTGTTGCTACCTACCTAGGCACTCTGCATTATTAGGATAGGGACTGGTTGGCGTAGTGTCAGGATAATGCCACTGATTGGGATATCTGGTCATGATGCTGGTGGCCTGGTCTCCCAGTCGGTTAGAACTATAACGTCACCATGAGTGTGCGCTGTCTCAGGTCGGTACCTGTCCTGATATGACTTTAGGTGTTGCCAGGATGTAAAACTCTTCTCTCTTCTTCCTCCCATATCTGTATACAGTCGCTTAATCTGAGCCATAATGGCGGGGCTCAGCCAGCATCAGGGAGGAGAATTACTTTACTTATTTTTCACTTACTGCTTAGGCAGCTGACATTGCCTTTAGCCATTATCAGATCACTACTACCTGTGCAATGCTGATGAAATAAAATGTAAAAAGATCTTATTTTAACTAATCTGTTTTTAAAGGACCGTTCCCCGTACGCTACCAGCAGTAACTAAGGATTGGTTATCCTGGCATCGAGTTCTCCCTCAATATAAACATGCAAACTGGACGGGATGATCGAATTGGTGAGAGTGCTGGATGATTGGCTTCCCATGTGAGATGTCGTGCGTTTGAACTCCAGCAAGGTCAAACCAGGCACTTACAAAATTCACACTTGTCGCTACCTAGCCTGGCGCTTGGCATCAATATGATATGGTAATGACTGGTTTGCTCGGGTATCAGGATAATGTGACTGAATAGGATATTAACTCATGGTATTGGCAGCATGATCTCATAGTGGGAGAATACTATAAAGTCAACATGAGTGCCCTTCTTGATAGGACCTTAGATGTTGCTAAGACGGAAAACCCAAAGAAACATAATCTCCAAACCCCAACAATCTCTGATACTAGTGATAGAGGTTGGGGTCTTTGTGTCAGAAGGTTAGATTAGTGTGGTGTTGGGGGATGACAGACGGTTGTATGGTTTTATGACGTCCCCCACCCCCTTCCCTCCCCCTTTCCCCCTTCTCTTTTATCCTTCCCTCCCCCTTGCCCCTTCCCACTCCATTGCCCCTTCCCCCTCCCTTGCCCTTTCCCTTCCCACTCCCTTTTCCTCCCCCCTCCCTTCCCCCCTCCATTCCCCCTCCCTTCCCACTCCCTTCATCTCTCCCTTCATCTCTCATCTTTCCTCATTCCTCTCTCCTCTCTCCTCTCTCCTCTCTCCTCTCTCCTCTCTCCTCTCTCCTCTCTCCTCTCTCTTCTCTCCCCTCTCCTCTCTCCCCTTCCCTCCCCCGCCCTTTGAACAGGCTGCTTTATTCGACAGGACATTTAATCTGGGATGTCGTCCAGGGAATCTAATCACTACAGGTGGCCGTGTGGTCAGTGGTTCGTCGTGGTGCCTCACTCATGGGTCGCTTATTGAGCGGTCTGCCTGCCCTCGGCTTCCTTAAATGAAACGTTGTGAGCTGCTCATAGCTGACCGAGAGCAGCACCGCTCTGCGCCACCATACCCCACCCTCACACACACCCGCACCCGCACCCTCACACACACACACAGACACACTCACACTCACTCCCTCCCCCACACCCTCCGTGAGGCCCTCACCCTTGAAGCCCCCCTCCTCGCATCATAATTGGCGGTTTAAGTGACAGTCTCATATTTTCTTTTTTTTTGTGCCATCTCATCGTCATCCGTAATTGCTTAGCGTCTTCCTTTAAAAAAAGAAGAAAGAATTCTTTGTTCTGGTGTATGCTAGTCCTTGCTTCCTTCTTTCTTTCGTCCTTTTCTTGCTTCCTTTCTTTCCTTCCTTTCCTTTCCTTCTTTCGTTCTTTTCTTCTTTCCTTCCTACCCTCTTCCCATCCTCCCCTCTTCCCTTCCTCCCTCCATCCCATCCCCCCCTCCATCCATCCCATCCCCCCTCCTCCTCCCCGTCCACCCTCCACCCTCCAACCCTTCCTATCCCTCATGCAGCCCGTCCATAGTATGTCTGTTGGCCTTTAGAGCCCGTCCCTTCCGTCCGACACTCATGTCACCCCGCCTGTACCCGGACCAGGTCTGCCGCCTGTAGACGCTGCCAGTTGCTGACAGCTCCCCCCCCCCCCCCCCCCCCCCCCCCCCTGTCGGTGCAGATAGACCCAATCCGATTTACCACCACTCCAGCCTTACATCGTTCCATTGATTTCCACTCACATGGCAATATAATAAATAGTTCCATCATTGTCAAATCTAATTAGGTTTGAGTTATTTTGCTATTTTCTTTTCTTCATGGAATCTATATGAGCATATGATGCTGGTATATTTAACTACCCACTAAGAGTTTGGTTCGTCCTCTTGATCTGTACCATCTAAAGGCCCGGTCACATTACGACACATCTCGCAAGTGTGCGGCCAATGCGTAAAATCACTTTTTTATGTCGAGAAGCGGGGGGGGGGCAAAGTTGGACGTATACATAGTGTATGGCTAAGGTGCCTCTGGTTGAAAAACGCTTGAATTACGCTCACAGTACGTTCATAGAATGCCGGTGAACATTATATAAGTTATTCGATCGCCAGAACTACGCATCATACGTTACATATGTCAAGACATGCTAAAAGTATGTTAGACGTATGTTAAACTACATTGTCAGTACACAGACTGTACGTTCCGACTGCCTTTAACGTAGGTAAACGTAGTGAACGTTTGTCTAATGTACATCGACATATGCCTAACATATACATAACGTAAGCCCAATGTAAATTTCACATGTTGTCATACGTCAAAAGTTTTGCGCATGCACAAAACTTTGCAGACGCACAATGCCGTATCTCGACGAATGTTGACATATACCAACGAGCGCGTAATGCATAACGACGTATCCTGATGTAGCGGCCAAAACTGAGATACGTTGGCGCACTGTGTCGTAATGTGACAGCCCCTTAAGCCGCCAAACTTATAAGAGTAATGTTCTGGATTTGTGGGCACTATGTGAATGGTATATTTTAATTGTTATGGTGGTGCTGTCCGCTGTGTGCTCTTCTTTTCTTCCACAACCTGCCCGTCCTGATATGACCTTAGATGTTGTTAGGACGTAAAACAACAATAAACAAACAATCCACAACATGTCTGTGCATTTCTGGCAACAGGACATTTGTACGGGCTGAATGAAGCCTGTATAATATTATGGCAGTCAGCTTAGCTTAGTCCTAACGTGTTTAATTAGGAAAACTCAGTATCTCACCCAAAACATCCACTGCGCAGATTTGAATGGATTCATTCCATCCCTGTAATTCGCAATTTCATTTACCTGACAATCTTTAGCTAAACTATTAGCTTTCTGTGATATATACAGGCATGAGCATTTCCCGCCAATTGGCTGATTTCCGCCAATTAAATACATTTATTTGAACAATTAAACAAGTATTACCATATTACAAGGACTGCCAGCTGAAGGAGTATAAGACAATAAATTAAATAACTGAAACTATTAACTATGGTATAGGTGTATTATTTATATTATTGACTTATCATTTATGCAAGATTACAAGAAAAACACTTCTGTATTCTTAGAGGACTGCTCTATATGCCTAGTCTTACTTTCTGTCACAGGTGAAATTTCTCCTTCCTAAGTGGCTACCAAATTGCACCAATTGTGTCCTACTTGTAAAAAAATGTCTCCGTGGGAGTGGGGGGTGCCCCCCCCTCCCTACATCCTCCCCCCTCCCCTACTCGGCCTTCGGCCGAGTTTTGAGGCATACGCCCACAATCAGCTAATTTGTGTGAAGTGTCTGTGAAGTGGGCGAGACTACTCGCCTTGTGACAATTGTGAGCTTGGGCCGATTAACTCTCATTTGGAAATGCGGGCTACTCGCCAGGATAGACTCGCAATTGCCACCATTTGCGAGGCACCGGGTTTCCGGCCGTAAAGCATTGCTAGGAGACGTCAATTCCGACTCTTCTGGCAATGATAAAAGGTCGGGCGTTCGGACCCGGACCCAGACCCATCGGACGTGTTTCTGCATGCTCTGATGTTTTAGCCGAGGTTTAGGTCTGAATGGATAGAGTCGTTGGAGACGAGGATTAGCTACCCCGGCATAAGGCTTTACGGACGTTATATTTAGTTAGAGTATTAAAATTTGCTACTGTGGCCTGCCGATATTCGAGATCGGTTTGAATGGAACGTTTAGTTGGGCTGGAGGCAGTTAGCTTTGAACTAGTCCGCCTTTTTCCATTTGTTACAATGTCTCCTAGCGTCGCGGAGTGGAGGTGACATCAAGACGTGTGATTGGAGCTTCAGGGCAGTCGTTTAGTAGATCTCGGACTATTTGGTCGGGTCTGCTACACGCAGTTTAATTGCTCACTTTTGGCTATTTCTTTTTACTTGTAACACTACTACTCTTTTCGGCTTTTTATTCATTTCTCCCCTACTATTTAACTTCTTAAGCGTATCTATAAAAATCTGTAAATAGCAAAGAAGCACTAATATCTGGGTATATTACTGTTTATTTCTCTTAGTTGCTCATTTCTGTTTTTTTGCATTTCTTTTATTTCATTTTTATCTGGGGATTTCCAAATTTTATTGAATTTTTACATTTTTCGGCAAATATATACATATAAATATCTTAAATCTAATACACAGTGCCAAATATAATTGTATTATTATGCATTATGTCTCCATATCGCCCACCCTTATTACCGTTCTGTGGTGATGTATGCATCGGGAAAATTTAAATTGCATAAATAAATGTTACGTCACATTGCGGGAAGACCAGTTACCAGGCACTGACTAAATAACTTTTTGTAAATAAAATTACATTCGGTTAGAACTATGAAAAAGAAAAAGAAATCTAACATTGGAAGCTGTTAACCAGATTAAAGAAGGTTGACGGTACTTCTATTGGGTGCGGGTGTAAACTATTCAAAAACAGTAGTCTGGATTAACGAAGGTTGACTCTACTTCCATTGGGTGCTGGTGTCAAATATTCAAACAGAGTGGTTCAAATTAACATGGGTTGACTCTATTTCCATTGGGTGCTGGTGTACAATATTCAAACAAAGTTGATTCTATTTCCATTTCCATTTCCAAATAGATTAATGAGGGTTGACTCTACTTCCATTGGGTGCCAGTGTAAAATATTCAAAAACAGTGTTTTTTATGTCCTGGCAACACCTAAGGTCATATCAGGTAGGCTAATGTAGCAATTGCTATATTTATATAGTTTGTATCAAGCATCCTGTATGCATTCTAAAAATGTACCAGTGGCAAATATTTAGTATTTTCTTAGACTTCTACCTGTGTGTAGTGAGAGTATTCTGGGAAGAATTAGTCCTAATGAGAGAAGCAAGTACTAGCCTTCTGCCGTGTAATTGGTGTACTAAGGAGTTTGTCTCCTTTCCACCACCTCCACCACCTCCACCACCTCCAACACTCCAGTTCTGTAGATGCAGGCAGCAAGTAGTAACCTAGTCACATTCCTCTCCACCGTATCCACTACCTCCACCACCTCCACCACCTCCAACACTCCAGTTCTGTAGATGTAGGCAGCAAGTAGTAACCTAGTCATATTCCTCTTCACCATCTCAGCCACTTCAGTCCTGTAAGGTGGAGGCAGCAAGTAGTAACCTAGTCACATTCCTCGACACCACCTCCGCCACCCTCCCAATGTGTTGCTACCTTGTTGTGGTGGGGAGGCTTGTGTGCCTCCGTGACCATGAGAGCTATGCCGGCAGGGGCTAGTCCGGGCAGGACTCATGGTAGAGGACAGACTAAGAGTAGGAACTGGTCCTCCAGGTTGGGGGTTGGGCGTGGGGCCAACAACCCCACCCTGGAAAAAGAACAACGTTACAGAATCACAAACAAGAAACTCAAGGCCCAGGACCGGGAAAACTGGAGAGCCCTTGTTCGTGGCCTATGCCCAAAGTTGGGCGGTAGGTGACACGTTCATCTACGACACGGCTGAGGAGGTGTTTGTGTGGATGGGCGCTGACGCCTCAACGGGCGAAGAAGAAGAAGAAGACCTCTGCCACTCCAGTCCTGTAGATGCAGGCAGCAAGTAGTAATCTAGTCATATTCCGATTCACCATCGCCGCCACTCCAGTCCTGTAAGGTGGAGGCAGCAAGTAATCTAGTCACATTCCTCTTCACCACAGAGGTAGCAAGTAGTGAATTTGCTACATTCTCTACTTGTGGAACACTGGTTATTTCTGCCGCCCCCCCCGGTGTAGTACTATTTAGGAAATTCAATATGATAAATAAATGACAGACCGGTGACGGGAAATACTGGTCTTTATATCCTGTATTAGATGGCCGTGTCTATAGTGTGGATTCGAGCAGGATGCCGCGGGTAACCAGGTTGTGTCGAATTATTAGCGGCTTCCTGCATGGCCAACTCCGCTAAATAGGTAACAGCACCAACAGCTTGTCGGAAACGTTCTCTCTTTGCTACTATGTACAATCAACACTGTTTAGGTAATTTCGTTTATTTATGTTTTGTTACTAGTATCTTTGGCCAATGTTCAATTTACTCTTGGCAGTTTACTGTGCATCGTGTTATTTTATATTGAGTCAAAACTAAAATGGTCATATAGAAATATATGTGTCATATAATCTGTCATGGGACTATGATAAGAAGATTACTGTCAGTTCATCTGCCTTATAATTGTACGTGTATACAATATATAGGCTGAGTTCCCATATCACTGTCAGCAGATGGAGGGTGTGGTGGATACATGTACAGAATGTGCTGCAGTATGCAATGTCAAGCTGAACTTTATTCGGTGCTACGTGGATTCACTCTCCATTGCTTTAATTTTACTGGGACAATCCCCATCGGTTCTATGACTGCTACATACAGTTTATGTGTAATGTATATATAATATGACCCATATATTATATATTCTCAGAAACTATGTACCACATTTTTGGTTTCCACGTTACATTGTATTCCATGGTTTTGCCTTCTTTTTTGGGGTAGTGAGTCAAATAATTATTGTTGACTCTGTGCATTAATTATGTTAGCAATGCTACATGTATTTAATCTATTCCACAAAATGTACCCAAAATAGGTCGCAATATAAAGTCGTCATGAGTGCGCACTGTCACAAGTTGGGACCTGTCCCGATATGACCATAAATGTTTCTAGGACATAAAATAATGAACGAACAAACTGTTTTAAGAAATGTCATGTTTTCATTCGACTATAAAGATTTATTTAGTTGCATAAACTGTTGGGTTTAAAAAAAAAAGGTTTTGGCCATAATAGTGTAGGAGTCTGTAAATGAGCCCTACTACCACGCAGTAGTGGCGGAGACTACGCCGCGCACCTACGCAGTTACACTTAACTGCGCTAGGTGGCGGCAGGCTAGCCACAGGGCAGACTCTGACTGGGCTGCCCTCTACTGCGTGTGGCTAGCTCACCCCCCACCCACCCACCCAACCTATAGAGTTGATGTGAGTCAGGGGGCGGGTCAGTTGACTGTTGACGCCACGGAGAGCAGATTGGTTCAATAAACCAAGTTGAAGCATGCTGACATTGAATCTTGGCGTTCTTCCATGTGTGCGTGGCAGTGTGGGAGTCGGAGGGCCGTGGGCCATTACAATAACCTACGGGAAGCTACTCTTCGTTTTAGTTCAGTGCAACCTTTATGATAATTGGCTAACAAGTAAAAACATGCATAGTTTGTTTGTGCACACCAGTTGAAGCTAGGTAGAATATGCCATTGCAACATTAACTAGATGTCACTGTCGTCTGTTAAATGAGGCGAATTATGATGCTTCTGAGTGTAAAGTGACTGCACTGAGACCAAATTCTAGATTGCAACTGAGTTTATTACGGTATCGCAGTTTCAGCTGACTGCCATTTTCAGCTGACTGTCAGTTTCATGCGCATGCGTCAAAATCTAACAGCATCATAACTAACCTTATAAATTTAATATAATGTTTTTGGTAAAGATGTTTTCTATATGTGTACCAAGCGATTTGTTTCTAGGTGGTGTGGTTTTAGAGGTATTTCACTTTTCCTGTATTTTCTGTATGAAGATTGCTCACGACCATTGACAATGCCTTGAGTTTGCCGGTTCGTGCAGTGCAAAACATTAGTTTTATTCAAAATTAATAGAAATCAAGAACCCAAACCGTATAAATTTAATATAATCTTTTTGGTAAAGATGTTTTCTATATGTGTAACAAGTGATTTGTTAATAGGTGGTGTGGTTTTAGAGATATTTCACTTTTTCTGTATTTTCTGTATGAAGATTGGTCACGACCATTGACAATGCCTTGAGTTTGCGTCTATGCAGTCAGCTGAAAATGGCAGTCAGCTGATACTGCGACAACGGGCAGTGCTGCCCCCTACCCAACCCCCAAGTGCTCTCTGATGACGTCAGCGGCGCACTCGACCACGTGACCAAGCGTTCGCTTGATCGCTTCATTACCATACATTACACTGAGCGCCCCCTCCGCCTCCTCCAACAAAAGATTCCTAAGTGCACAAGTATAGAATTAGATATATAGGTAGGTATTTTAGTTTTGAAAGTATTATTTAATGAATTATGTAGCTGTAAATAGTGAAGCGATTCATAAGTGCACAAGTATTTGGGTATATTAGTTTATTTTAGTTTTGAAAATATTATCCAACGAATTATGTAACTACTCTAAATGGTGATGGTTGTTGTCCCAAGAAAAATCGGTAGCTTTAATTTTTTTTAAACTTGAGAATTACAAGCAGGTCAGTGATTTGTTCATACGGCGGACTCTCAGGCACAACACACCTACACCTACACGTACGGGGCGCGGTGGCATATCGGTAGAGCACAGGCCTCGTGTGCGGAAGACCGGGAGTTCGCGAGTTCGGTTCCCGGTTCCCGGTCGAGTCAAACCAATGACTTAAAAATTTGTACTTGTTACTCCCTAGCCTTGTCACTCCCTAGCCAGGTACTCGGCATTATTAGGATATGGCAGGACTGGTTGGCTCAGTGTCAGGATAATGTGACTTGAGTGGGATATCAGGTCATGGTGCTGGCGGCCTGGTCTCCCAGTGGGGCAGCACTATAAAGTCACCATGAGTGTCCACTGTCACAAGTCGGTACCCGCCCTGATATGACCTTAGATGTTGCTAGGACATAAAACCACAACAAACAAAAAATCTACCCACACCTACCTACACACACACATACACACACACACACATACCTTGAAGATTTATACTGCCTATTATGGATAAGTCTGACTAGACTTGTTTTCACCATTAGACAGTTTGTCGACAGAAAGCCCGAGCCTACACTTTTACCGGTCCAAGGGATTTTTAACCTCCCACACCACATAGACATGGTATGAGAGCAACTGGCCTTTGATGACGCTGTAAGTTATACACATCGGTGGAAATACAAATTCGAACCCTGTTTGACTTAAAAATTGATTCTTGTCACCTGCTAGTTCGGGGCTCTGAATTATTAGGATAGGGAAATGACTGGTTGGCTCAGTGTTTGGATAATGTGACTGAATGGGATATTAGGTCATGGTGCTGGCAGCCTGGTCTCCCAGTGGTGCATAAAGTTGCCATGAGTGCACACTGTCACAAGTCGGCAACTGTCCTAATATTACCTTAGATGTTGCCAGGACCCGTCCTGATATGATGACCATAGATGTTGCTAGGATGTAAAACAACCAACAACAAAGTTGCTAGGACGTAAAGCTCCAAAAACCAACCAACTAACAGGTAATCGGAGGTGACCTCTAAGCTGCGTCTAGTCTAGCAGTCAGTAATGGCACCCATATTACGCCTGGCCTAAGTAAGGCCGGCCTTGGCAGCTGGCCAACTAACAACCAGCAAGCCTTTTCGATGGCTTTTCTGCATCTGCAGTGAGTCAAGATCAAACGTTCCGTTTAGCGCCTTGTACCATTTGAACACAGTCTACATACACACCCCCGTCCTGATATGACCTCAGATGTTGCTAGGACGTAAAACAACAACAACAAAACAAACATACATACCTTGTTTCAGCTGATTCGCTGATAGTGAGTTAACCGGATGGGATGGCCAATATGGGTGCTGTGAGTTCTGCTGGTTCCTCGGTAAGGACTAAGGCTGGTACCCAGCACATCAGGTCAGAGCTACAGCTAATAATACCACAGTCACACTACTGTTTTCGACCACAAAAAAGGGGTAGTCACAAAGGGATCGCCAATTGGTTGCAAGTAGTTGCAAAGTGGTCCTCAGTGATTGCCAACCTCCTTGCGACCAAAATGGTCGTCCAGGGTTCAGTGACCATTGCTTTGGTTGCAAGGAGGTCGCAAGCAGGTGGATTGTTTGGTCCAAGGTGGTCCCAAAATGGTCGCAAGCCATAATGTGACTGGGGGGTGGGGGGGGGGGGGGAGAGGAGGTGAATGCACATACACCATGATACAGAAAGTACTAACTTTAACTCATGTAATATATTTGAGAGGATGATATCACTGCAATCTACAATAGAAACAAAGGTATGGAAATACCCCTAACAATTTTGGTTATCATGAGAAATGTGGTTATAGGTTCAAAGTTAGTTAAAATATTGGGCCTATAGTGAAGGATGGCAATGGCACAAACTTTAACTTCCACTATGTAGTTTGTAGGCCTAGTGTGTGGTGTCCCAATTTCAGTCCTTATTGTCCTTATTGACAGACCAGCAAAACTTGAAATACCCATATTGAGTTGAGCACTTGTTTACCATGCGGGATGTCGTGGGTTCAAATCCTAGCATAGTCAAACATAGTCAAACTGCAGACTTAGAAAATTGATACTTATAGCTACCTTGGCTGGTGCGCGGGCATTAAGGACTGGTTCATTGTAAGGATGGAGTGACTGAGTGGTATATGTGGTTATAGTGCTGACTACATGCATGGCAGCACTGAAATTCAGACCACTAGACGGAATGGGTTAGCCTATGTGGTGGCAGTGGGTTTCCTCCAAAAAAATATGTCAGAATGACCATATGTTTGACATCCAATAGCCGATAATAAAAATCAACGTGCTTTAAAGGCGTCTTTAAATAAAACAAAGTTGTTTTTGGTGCACTCATTAAGCCTTTATTCCTGCATAGGATCGCTAGGTCAATTCAATGGAATCTATTACTGCCGACGCTTATGACATAATAATAAGCAGTTATAATGTCAACCATTTTGTGATGCATTCCAAAGTTAATTTGTCATATTTTTGCTTCCAGTATCTCCAAACGTGCACCCTTTCAATCGTACTTCAATCTAATGTAAAATAGATTATATCAGCTTAATATATTTATACAAAACAAAAAAGCCGAAACTCAAACCCAGCAAATTCTGCCAGTTTTAATGTACATGAAGATAACTCTTTTAGCTAAGTGAAACCATTGGTTTGTTTAAACTGGCTTAAGTGCAACCTGCCTGGCTGCGTGATACTATCCCGGGTAGAGGGTTCAGTTGGAGACGGGATGGCTGAAAGAGTTGAGTGTCCATCTTCCATTTTGGTAGATCATGGGATTCAAACCCTGGTCGAGTCAAACTAATGACTTAAAAATGTATGCTTGTCACTTCTTAGCCTGGTGCTCGGCATTAATAGAAAAAGGCATGGACTGGTTAGCTCAGTCTCAGGATAATGTGACTGAGTGGAATATCAGGTCATGGTGCGACGACCTGATTTCCCAGTGGGGCAGCACTATAAAGTCGCCATGAGTGCGCACTGTCACAAGTTGGTACTCGTCCTGGTATGACCTTAGATGTTGTAAGGATGTAAAACTCCAACAACCAACCAACCATATTTGTCTAAAACAAAAACAAAACAACAAAAAAGCAGAAGCTCACGCCCAGCAAATGTTGCTAGTTTAATCTACATGAAGATAACTCTTTGAGCAATGCAATGCTTTCACTTCGCTAAAACTGGGTTAAGGTGCGACCTGCCAACCAAGGTCCCTGACGGTATCCCGGGGTGGACGGTTCTGTTGGAGACCCGTCCAGTTGTCATGAGACTAATTATGACGTCATTCAATTCCGCTACGACTGTCAGTGGCACACCTCTCCACCACTCACGTGTCCGCCTCTATTCCCACGCGTCCCAGCGTCACCAGCTACACCCGAGAGTCGATAGGTGGCGCGGCGCCTATTCCCTCACGTGACTCACGGTGTCGTGCGCACTCACCCCTCCCGTTAGGCACGGCAACGCTGGTGTCGTCTGCTCGGTATACGTTCGCGCGCACAGCCCCGCGCAATATATCATCCATGTGAGATATCCATATAGATTGTTTGTTTTTGGGGGTTTTACGTCCTAGCAACATCTAAGGTCAAATCAGGACGGTCTATATTGACGGAAGTCGGGGTTTCCTCTTACAACCTCTTGCGCATGAAGCCAGCAGGTGCTTTTAATAATTTGGCAAGATCTATCTTATAACACACACACATACACACACATACACACACAGACACAGACACATGCAGACACACACGCAGACACACATAGACATGATACAGGTCACGTTGGATGGATATGGGTCACGTGATTATTACACTAATGTAGTAAACCATTGATTATGTTAGTTAGATTTGGTCTTAGTATCAGACTGAAAAAAAAATTCCGGGTGACCCAATTTTAACTGCGCATATATTATTATTATTTAATATTAACTTGGTTTGTTAGGCTGAGGATAGTACCAATTAAAAAAAAAAAGTTTTAATAGTCCCTAATGAACCTCACTACCACATGGTGGCGGTCTCGGCTAAACTCTCGCTTGCTGGTCAGGACTGGCGAATGGCAGCATGCTAGCAGGGGCGGTCCCTGTGATGGACCATTCATTCCACCCTTTCGCTAGCGGCCATCTCCCACTGTAGGTTATTTGTGACATGGCTACAAAATGGAAGGTCACTTCTACTCTGACCTTGACCGAGTAAACCAGGAAGCATCCCGAGGACTGAAGCTTCTACTGTGTGGCCTTCCCTCATTTCAATACCCCTAGGAGGTCCGTCACGACATAATACACATTTAAAAGAATAAAATGTAGAATTAAAACTGCTGCCAACGCCTACAAACGTGCTGTAACCAGGAAGACATTTATATTTTTTATTTTTTGCAACAGACAAATGGGATGACCAAACTTATCCAATCCGCCTCTTCACACAGACAAAAACTGATCATGTTACCCCATGGCGCCACTCAGCGGGTGAATTTCACACCACAATCTGGGATTAGGAATTTGGGAAGCATTTCTACCACTGTAGCTATCAATATTGTAGTTGTAGTTGATAACGTATTCTAGTTGATAACAAGTTTTATTTAAATGTATTGTCATTCAAGGGTATGTGATATATTATTTTATGTATATTATATATATCCCTTATATATAACACCAGACGCGGTGGCCGAATTGGTAGAGCGCAGGCCTTCTGTGAAGAAGTTCGGGAGTTCAATTCCTGGTCGAGTCAAGCCAATGACTTACAAAATTGATACTTAACGCTTCATAGCCAGGTGCTTGGTATTATTAGGATAGGGCACAGACTGGTTGGCTCAGTGTCTGGATAATGTGACTGAGTGGGATATCAGGTCATGGTGCTGGACCATGGTCTCCCACTGATGCAGCACTATAAAGTTGCCATGAATAAGTGCGCACTGTCGGTACCCAACCTGATTTGACCTTAGATGTTGCCAGGACGTTGATTGATTGGTGGTTGCTTTATGCCGTGTCGGCAACATAGGCCATATTCACGGCGAGTGGGCATAAACCTCCCCAACAACCACTCATTCCATAGCCCATGCGAAGATAGAAACCGATCCATCACATTGTAATTAGTTAAAACTGAAATTATAGTGTTTTTAAGAATCAGGAAATTGTCAGAGCTTGGTTTTTTTTTCTTGACGATTTATACTGCCTATCATGGATAAGTCTGAATAGACTTGTTTTCACCATTAGACAGTTTGTCAATAGAAAGCCGGGACTACACTTTTACCGGCCCAAGGGATTTTTAACCTCCCACACCACATAGACATGGTATGAGAGCAACTGGCCTTTGATGACGCTGTAAGTTATACACAGTGGTGGAAATCCAAATTGGCAGAGGTGGGGGGACGGGGAATCGAACCACTGACCTTCAGATTAGGAGTCCGACCTAGAAAAAAGTCAGACACTCTAGCCACTCTGCCACAGAGAACACAGCTTGTTATTTCCCGACTACTTCAGGAGTTTCGTTCAATGCCATGAATACTTAATTATTACCCTTTTTTATTTCTATTTTTTTGACACTTCGTTGATTAATTAGGGGAATTTCATACGCTGACAATTGGTCTCCCTCATTCCACTGTTCCTTCCCTGGTCCTAGTAATGCCGAGTAGTGACTAGTATTAATTTCTAACTCATTGGTTTGACTGGGCCAATAGGTTCGAATCCCAAAACCTGCTACAGGGGAAGCAGGTGCTCAACTCCAGGGATGAAAGATCTCCGCGATTTCGCTGATTTCCGGGATTTTTCCTGTAGCTATAAGTGTATACTAATAATACTTTGCGCCTGTCCTGATATGACCTTAGATGTTGCCAGGACTTAAAACTCCAACAACCAACCAACCAACCAACCAATACGTTGTTTCCCCCTGAAGCACTATCAGCGTATACTAATATGTGGTGCAAACGCCGCAGCACTAGCAGCGTATACTACTATTACTAATGACTTCAAACGCCGCAGCACTATCAGCGTATACTACTGTTACATGCTTCAAATGGCGCAGCACTATCAGCGTATACTACTAATACGTGGTTCAAACGCCGCAGCACTATCAGTGTATACCAATATGTATGAAACCCGACTTCCGGGGATTTTCAGCGATTCCCTGATAATGCTAAGCCTATGGGAGAATATCAGCATTTCCGCTTTTTTTCCCGGAGATCACTTTCATCCCTGAACTCGCCCCCTCATTTTCTCGCCTTCCCACTCTCATCCTCTCACGTCCTTATCCCTCTTCTAACGTCTCATTGTCTTATCTACTCACTATCTAACTCTCTCACCCTCTCTCACCCTCTCTCACCCTCCCTGACCCTCCCATACTCTCTCCGACCCTCTAACCCCCTCACCATCTAACCCCTAACCCTCTAACCCACTCTCACCCTCTACCCCACTCTCACCCTCTAACTCACTCTCACCCTCTAACCCCTCTCACCCCTCTCACCCTCTAACCCCCTCTCACCCTCTAACCCCCTCTAACCCCCTCTCACCCTCTAACCCACTCTCACCCACTATCACCCACTATCACCCACTCTCAACCTCTAACCCCCTCACCCTCTAACCACCTTCACCCTCTAACCCCCACCCCCTCTTACATTTTCACCCCATGTTCAGTGGGTCTACATAATCCTGTCACCTCCTAAAACCTTTAAGTTAGTAAAATGTTTGCATCCACATTGAAATAATATAAAGTTTTCGGAGTTCTTTTTCTCATTAACCATGGATGAAAGATCTATGCGATTTCGCGGATTTCCAGATTTGTTATATTTACCGATTAACTATCACAAAACGGCAACAGCAATTGGGTAGTCCAAATCCTCTTTTTAAATCCTTTTTTATATTTTATTTGTTTCCCCTTAGATGTTGCTAGAACATATACCCCAAACAAGAGTTTGGTATGGGCAGTCAAAATAAGTGACAGTTAAAACATGACTTCCAGCATTTTCCGCGATTCTCTGATTGTTAATTCTATGGTGGGGGGGGGGGGGGGAGATCTGTGTTTTTGATGAAATTGACCTTTGATTCTGTTGCCAGGTGGTGTCACGGTCTCGGCCTAATTTCCGGTTTTTCTTGCCAGATACCAATTTCATCCTTGCATTATTATTATTATGTATGATCAGAGTGGGGTGTTTTTTTTAGCCAACCCTAGATCATTCAGTTTTGTCAGAACTTTCTCCATTCAATGTCAAAACCAAACATTGGCGGCTTCATTGTGTATCAACCACACTTTCTTGTTCCCCTCCCCTTCTTTCACATTCTCGTGGTTTGTTTTTTCTCTTTCGTTCTTTTTTCTTTCCTTTTCTTTCTCTTGAACCTATTTCAGATTCAAAGATGATGTACAATCTGTCATGTAGATTCTAATTTGATTAAAGTTCCACCTACATACTCACCCCGTTTGTCTTCTTTTTAAGTCTTTTTTCTTTTTTCAATCATTCAATGATCTCAACAGGCATCTCCACCTCTATCCAACATCAGGGACCTCTCTGCTCCTATCTATCTATCCCTCCACTGCCCAGCCGACTTCAAACAACCCGCCCAATGCAAACCACCTGCCCAGTCCTAACAATCACTAATACTAAGTAATAGTAATACTCCGATACATGTCAGAATGACCATATGTTTGGCGTCCAATAGCCGATGATAAAAATCAATGCGCTCTCGAGGCGTCATTAAATAAAACAAACTTTCCTTTTCCTTCTCCCTTCTCTCTCCCCCTCCCCCTCTACCTGTCCATCCCCCTCCCCTCCCCACCCCTCCCTCTCTTCCCCTCCCCCTCCCTCTCCCTTTCCCTCTCCATTTCCCTCTCCATCCCCCTCTCCATCCCATCCCCTCCCCCTCGCCCCCCCTCCCCTCCATCCCTCATGCATACCGCAGTGGTGGTGATGTTGATGGTAGGGGTGGTGGTAGTTTGTTTTAACTACACATACCTTTGGAGGACCCCCCCCTCTCTCTGTATTTCCCTAACCTCTACACGTGCAAGCAGATGTTACGCCACTGTATCACCAGAAGCGTTGGTAACTATCGAACATGACAAAAGCTGCAAGGGTTATTATATATATACAGGGGTCCGTATGGGACCTGGAAAGTCTTGAACTTCATTTTCCCCATTTCAACGGCTTGAAAAGCCTTGAATTTAGCCTATTTTGGGTAATTAGTCTTGAAAAGCTTTGAATTCCATTAATATAGCCCTGTCACATTACGATGCTTCTCACCCACGCGCGTCGACGTATGTGATTTTTTTGCGGAACATGGGGATACGTCAGGAAACATTATGCGCGTTGGTAATCGTTGATGGTCGGCGAGGGTCGGCGGCGCGGGTCATCGGATCGGCGAAGTTTTGTGCTTGCACAAAACTCTCAATGACCGACAATGCGCGGGTGCCAACATTATGGCGATGTCAGAAGCACGTCGACATCGCTGGAATAACGTTATGCGAACGCTAGGCACACGCCATGCGCGCGTGAGGGTCGTTTCCACACGTTGCGCCAAACTGTTGCTTAAACAATTTGTTGTTATTTTACGTCCAAGCTACATCTAAGGTCAAATCAGGACGGCGCGCCAAAACCCGCTACCAATATGTTGCGCTGACACCCAAAAGTTTGACGTGTCCCGACAATTAAAAGTGATTTTGCGCGTTGGCGGCGCGTTGGCGGCGCGCCGGCGAGAAGCATCGTAATGTGACAGCACCAGTAACTGTCCAATTGATCTAATTTAGTCTGAAATCACCATTCACCATTGCTTCCCCCCCCTGAAATCCAAATGAAAATAGTCTTGAATTCCTATTGAAAAACCTTGAAATAGGCTTGATTTTGATATCTTCACATGTGTACGGACACAAAAAGACTCACACATAATCAGTAGCTGAGAAGTGTCAGAACATGGTGCAATCAGGGGGAAACCTAGAGGATAATCAGTTTACGGATAATTATACTCGTATAATGCTTATACAGCACATATATTATTATATGAAATCTCCCTGAAGGTGATTATCTTAATTACCTCAACCAGCTGCATTTATCCACGAGGCACGGCTTCACCTACCTAAAGGGCTAACGTGCGTGCTTAGCATGCGTTCATGGCGGAACACAGACCGGCCCAATCAAGTCACGTGATAAAAGGGGTATTTGAGGTAGTTGAGGGTTTGGGGTTGGGTTGCCTGCTCACTTTGCTTAGTGTGTATAGTGTGTGTTGGGGAGGACTGTTGGGGGGACGGGGGGGGGGGGGGGTACCACCATCAGGTTCTCCGCATGTCCCCCATTACACGAGACATGTACACCCCCACCCCACGGCGCACTCAGCACGCGCGGCGCTGGACACCTTGGTGTGTGACCTTGGGCCGGCCTTCACAAACTGATCGCAGGCAGTTTGTCGCTGAAATTTTACCTGCACTGAGGCTTCTTTGGGTGTAGGGTGTAGAGTGTATGATTGCGGATTTATTGAAACAAAATGTGCTCTATGATATATTATGGTAATATAATCACGGACACTATCACATCTCAGTTCCCTCTGCTATATATATATATATATAAAATTCTCGGGCGCAAGTGACAGTGTAGCGTCCAATATAGAAGTGTGTAGTTTCCGCGGTACGCCAGTTTGCGAGGTACACGTCGCTTCTGCGCATGCGTCAAAATCGAACAGCATCACCACTACCCTTATAAATTTAATATAATGTTTTTGGTAAAGATGTTTTCTATATGTGTACCAAGCGATTTGTTTCTAGGTGGTGTGGTTTTAGAGATATTTCACTTTTTCTGTGTTTTCTGTATGAAGATTGCTCACGACCATTGACAATGCCTTGAATTTGACGGTACGTGCAGTGAAAAACATTAGTTTTATTCAAAATTAATAGAAATCAAGAACCCTAACCTTATAAATTTAATATAATCTGTTTGTTGAATATGTTTTCTGTATGTGTGCCAAGCGGTTTGTTTCTAGGTGGCGTAATTTGAGAGGTATTTGACTTTTTCTGTATGAAGATTGCTCACGGCCATTGACAATGCATTTGAATGTATGTGTACCTCGCAAACTATCATCATGCTGTCGGTCGCAAGGCGACAAAGACTGCTTTCATTACTCGACTGCGCTCTCCATTTAGCTCTCTACATTTGATGAAAGCTGCCTGCAAAGGTGTTGAAGTGCTGCTGGCTTTTGCAAGTTACCAGCAGCACTCTCTCGGGGAGCAAATAGAGGTAATAGGGTAGGAAATAAACATATAATCCCTTCCGTGCCTTTATACTCGCATAATGTTTATACATCACATATATTCTCACTTCTCTCTTCTGTCTACTAATCCAGTACGTACTTACAGATTTGGAGACATTGGCGCCGCCTGCGAGTGGCTCTGACTACTTGTATCCCAGCCGTGTCGGGTCAATATCGCCTCCAGACCCGCTCGGACTGTCAAATTTGAACTTTCCTTGAATAGCAACGGCACACTGTGACACATGAAAGTTGAAACAGCTTAAGGGGTTGTCACATTACGACGCATGGCACAAACTTTTTTGGCCGCTACGTCGTAATGGGTTATGCGTTCGTTATGTGTATGTCGATGTAGGTCGATACTCGTTAGGGGGTCACAAAAGTTTTGTGAATGCCCAAAAAGTTTAACGCATCTTGACGTAAAAAAAAAAAGAAGCGATTTTATGCGTTGGCCACGTGCTTGCAAGATGCGTAGTAATGTGACAGGGCCTTGAGGCCTTAGTCGCACTACGGCTTGTGACCATTTAAGCGTACTGAAGTGTGCGTGTGTGTGCGTGTGCTATAATCCATTATAAACAAGAACGGTTCCCATCCTCTCTATGTAACCAGCTCCTAACCTATCCACTGTGTACTTGCTCCAAAGTTTAATTCCGTCTGCAACCACTCACGGCGCCACTTGCAAGTGCAAAGTTGGACGTATACATACCGTATACACAACATAGCAGAGTGTATGGCTAACATACCTCCCGGCGAAAAATGCTTGCAATACACTCATGGTACACTCGCACAACGCCAGTGAACGTTATATACGTGATTTGATCGCCAGAAGTACTATACGTTACATACATCAAGACACAGTGGAGAAATGCAAAACATACATTAGACGTACATTGTAAATACGTAGTGAACATTTGTCTAACACATATGTCTAACATATACATAATGTATGACATATTGGCCATCCTGATATGACCTTAGATGTTGCTAGGACGTAAAACAACAAATCACCTACGTCGGCGCGCGCCTGCGCGATGCGTCTTAGTGTGACAGGGCTTTAAGGTCTGACCTGCTGCTAGGCCGGTATTGCGGTTTGGAGTCTCCGTCGGTTTCAACTCTACGCTATCGCTTCTGCGCATACGTGGATGCCCTGCACATGCGCCAAATTCGACCGACGCTTTCAAACTGCACAAGGTTGGGGTTTGGGGTCTCCGTCGGTTTCAGCTCTATGCTGTCGCTTCGGACTTTTAATTATTGTTTTATATATCTCGAGGGGGGGGGGGGTACTTTTTTTTTTTTTTACTATCTCGGGAGGGGGAGGAGATTATTTTAATAATTATTTTTGTATCTCTGAGAGGGGGTAATTCTTGTTTATTTTTGTTCCTATCTCGGGAGGGGGAGGGGATTATTTTAATAATTATTTTTGTATCTCTGAGAGGGGGGGGGGGGTAATTCTTGTTTATTTTTGTTCCTATCTCGGGAGGGGGAGGGGATTATTTTAATAATTCTTTTTGTATCTGAGAAGGGGGGGTGATTCTTTTTGTATCGCTGAAGGGGGGGTACTTTTATTTATCTTTTCGTGGCTTGGTTTGGGGGGGGGGCTTATTTCCTACCTCTATTCACACAGCGGCCTGCTTGAAATGGTTTTCTTTGGGGGGGAGGGGGGGGGGCTTTTACATTCTTTTAATTATTGTTTCATAATCTCGGGGAGGGGGGGTACTTCTTCTTTTTTTTTTACTATCTCGGGAGGGGGAGGAGATTATTTTAATAATTTTTGTATCTCTGAGAGGGGGGGGACTAATTCTTATTTATTGTTGATCCTATCTCTGGAAGGGGAGGGGATTATTTTAATAATTATTTTTGTATCTCTGAGAGGGGGGGGGGTGATTCTTGTTTATTTTTGTTCCTATCTCGGGAGGGGGAGGGCATTATTTTAATAATTCTTTTTGTATCTGAGAAGGGGGGTGTGATTCTTTTTGTATCGCTGGGTTGGGGGGGGGGTACTTTTATTTATCTATTCATGGCTTGTTTTTTTTTGGGTGGGGGGGGGGAGGTATTTCCTACCTCTATTCACACAGCGGCTGGCTTGGTTATTTGGGGGGGGCTTTTACATTCTTTTAATTATTGTTTCATATATCTCGGGGATGGGGGTACTTCCTTCTTTTTTTTACTATCTCGGGAAGGGGAGGAGATTATTTTAATAATTATTTTTGTATCTCTGAGAGATGGGGGAGGGGGTAATTCTTGTTTATTTTTGTTCCTATCTCGGGAGGGGGAGGGGATTATTTTAATAATTATTTTTCTATCTCTGAGAGGGGGTGGAGATTATTTTAATAATTATTTTTGTATCCTGAGAGGGGGGGGGGGTGTAATTCTTGTTTATTTTTGTTCCTATCTCGGGAGGGGGGAGGGGATTATTTTAATAATTATTTTTGTATCTCGAGGGGGGGGGGTTAATTCTTGTTTATTTTTGTTCCTATCTTGGGAGGGGGAGGGGGAGGGGATTATTTAATAATCTTTTTGTATGTGACATTGGGGGGGTGTGTGATTCATTTTTCCATATCGCTGAGGGGGAGGGGGGGATACTTTTATTTATCTATTCATGGCTTGGTTTGCTGGTGGTGGGGGTGTTATTTCTTACCTCTATTCACACAGTTTTTGGGGGCTTTTACATTCTTTTAATTGTTTCAGGTGTCTCGGGGAGGGGGGGGGGCTTCCTTTTTTTTCATCTCTGAGGGGGGGGGGGGGTTTATTTATCTTTTCTTGGCTGGGGGGGGGGGTATTTTAATCATTCTTTTTGTATCGCTGCTATTTCTTACTGCAGGAGGGGGGGGGGGATTATTTAATTATGGGGGTACGTCTTTTTTTATATTTTGACTATCTAGGGAAAACAATTCACCACACTCGGACCAACAAGACCCACAGGAGAATTTATATTTCATATTTTTTAATAAGACTGAACAAATGGTAAATAGTTGTCTGCACTAAGGTAGTGTTCTTATTCGCATGTAAAGACTTTTCATGCGGATGTGACACTGACACTATAATGACAGTATGAGTGCAGCGATTTGCGGCGATCGGCGACGGTTTTAATCTGGCTCGATTTTGACGCATGCGCAGACGATGCTGTTCGATTTTGACGCATGCGCAGACGATGCTGTTCGATTTTGACGCATGTGCAGAAGCGATGCGTAGAGCTGAAACCGACGGAGACCCCAAACTGCAACACCGGTCACTAACCTTATAAATTTAATATAATGTTTTTGGTAAAGATGTTTTCTATATGTGTACCAAGCGATTTGTTTCTAGGTGGTGTTTTTTAGAGATGTTTCACTTTTCCTGGATTTTCTGTATGAAGATTGCTCACCACCATTGACAATGGCTTGAGTTTGACGGTACGCATAGTTTTATTCCAAATTAATAGAAATCAAAGAACACTAACCTTATAAATGTAATATAATCTTTTTGGTAAAGATGTTTTCTATATATGTACCAAGCGATTTGTTAATGTACCAAGCGATTTGGTAATAGGTGGTGATATTTCACTTGTTCTGTATTTTCTGTATGAAGATTGCTCACGACCATTGACAATGCCTTGAGTTTAAGTCTATGCGGCTGAATACGGCCCACGGCTGACTGCCACACCGGCAGAGCATTAAATGGGGGTGGTGGGGGGGGATGAATAACGCGCACCGTACTGACAAGACTGAGTGCGCATGCGTGGATGGAACGCGCGCCACACGTGACACTCAAGTCCTAAGTCAGCATGCTTCCCTTCCCTCTCTTTCCCTCTCTTTCCACCTTTTTCCACCTCTTTCCACTGCTTTCCACCGCTTTCCACCTCTCTCCCCCTCTCCCTCTCTCCCTCTCTCCCTCGCTCCCTCTCTCCCTCTCTCCCTCTCCCTCTCTGATAGTGATTTTTGCATCATGTCAAAAACAAAATTCCATATTTAAGGGGACATACATGTGTGCAACCACACCCATTGGTGTGAAATCATCTACGTTCCGATTTGACCCACCCCATTCCTATGCTGGTTCCCTTAAACCTTTTAAAGCCGCATAATCCGGTAATTTTAAGTTATTAAAAAAAAGGATAATAATAGTGATACAAATAATGGTAATTAAAATAATGACATTAAAAATAATATTAATATGGGTAGCAACAATAATGTAAAAAAAGAAAAAGGGAGAAAGCTATCCAATTTACATGGTTCTGGAGTGAATGTACAAATAACCAGTCTGCCTTTAATATTAATTGTTCATTAAGAATGTGGACATTAATTGAAGCTGGAAATCATCTGATTTTCAATCATGCATGTTGACTGCGAAGCATCACCTCAGGCCCATCAAACTAGGACTCCGCCCTGAGGGATCAACACTAAAACTGGCGTTAAATGTCACGTTCCATTCAGAACACGTTGTCAGTGTCACGGTCACGGAGACCAGTGATTAAACAGCCATGTTCTGGTCACCATGTTTAATGGTGGTGGTGTTGTACAAAATATTGTTATTGATATTATTATAGCTACTACGAATACAAAGTCTGTATAATCCGATGAAAGCTTCAAAGTTATTGTTATTGAAATTATTATTGCTACTACTACTAATAATATTAAGTCTGTATAATATGATGAAAGTTATTGTTATTGATTAGTATTAAAACTGATGAAAGCATCAAAGTTATTGCCACTTGTGAGCTGTGTGATCTGATGAAAGCATCCAAATTATTCTTATGGATATTATTATTGCTACTGCTAGCTCTGTATAATCTGATAAGTGTTGTTATTGATATTATTGCTAATAGTATTGAAGCTATATCATGTGATGAACGCATCACAATTATTGTTATTGACATTTAGTAGTAATATTAAAGCTATATGAAAGCCTCCAAATTTGGAAACTAAGACACAACTTCAATTTGATATATTTCTTCTTAAAACATCTCAAAAGTTAACCCCTTGCTTTGTAGTGGATTAGAGAGCTGTCATCCATCCTCCGCTGTGGATATATAGACAGTATAAATAGTGTTGCTTTAAATATTTATACTGCTATTCATCCAAAGGGGCTCGAACTGTATTGGAAGTTTGCGAAGCAGAAGCACAGACAAATGGGTGCATACATCCATTTATTTTGACAGTGTGAAAGTTAATTATCCTTTGATAAAAGTTTTTTTTTTATGAAAGAAATTAGGCATTATGACGCTTCCTTAGAAAGATTACCCAAAGCTGCATTGAAAGTGCATGAGCCTTCTCAGTCTGTATGGTTAAGAGGGTGTGTAGCCCATTGATGGTATTGTGATGGTGTGATTGGGGGGGGGGTGCAACGGGTAAAGCTAAGATTCCTTATATATGCGGTATGCGAATGGGAGGATTCCTTCTACGCGGTAAGCGGCAGGCGTCTCCCCACCCCCACCACTACCACTACCATATGTTTCCACTCAGCACCCTTGTGTGTGACCGTTCTGTAATGCTCAGTCGCCTCTCCTCATCTAAAACTAATGGGCAAGTGCGACTGATGTTTCTATTCGCATACCCATGCCGCACCGATCGCTACAGGGACCGATCGAGTTGTCGCATTCGCATTCGGATGTAAGGAGTCACCCCCATTGACTTAGATGCTTTCCGATTTTTTGCCGCATTCGCATACCGCATACCGCTTGTAAGGAATCTTAGCTTTAGGCTACAGCTGTTTGTATGTGTTCAGCGCGTGTGTGCGATCGGTGGTCGGGGGTCGCACATGGTGCTTTAGAAAATGTTAAGCTTTCACCGGATTACAAAACAGGGGTGGTCGCCCGGAGGTTGCCAACCAGTCAGCGACCTCTGGGCGACCATTATGGTCGCAAGGAGGTTGCAGATGCTGCACCAAAAACCTCCTTGCGAAATGATCACCCAGAGGTAGCCAACCATTTTCAGTGCTTGCGACTGATCACCGACCCTTGTTTTTCCCGTCTTTTTGTTTTCGTCACAAGGAGATACAGGGCTTTTGGTTGCAAAGTGGTCACAAGCCATAATGTGCCTAAGGCCTAAGGCCTAAGCTGTCTGTTTCATGTGCCACAGTGTGCAGCTGCTATCCCAGGATGTAAAATATGTATTTCCCCTCAGAGTGATGCATCGTACATGGGCATGGAGTGGAGTACCTTGCACCTCACAGCGTGCCATACATCATTTAGTCTGTGAAGAGGCTGCTTCACACGGGGACCGGTACACAAGTACCATAGGCTATTGTTGTCAAGCCAGGGTAAATACGACGTCACAATTGATGCGTCAAGGTGTGGAGAGGTTTAGCTGGTCCTACACTACTGGAGACTGGTAGCAGTTACCGGGTTAAGATTGTGTAGGTGCAATATGTTAGGGATTGGTGCGTTATAGAAGGCTGAACTGCAGTACCTATGCTACTACTGCATGTATGACCTTTATCGTGTACTCTACTGGCTGAGTAACTGAACTGTGGTAGCTAGGTTCGTTGATTGTTGGAATGTTACATCCTGGCAACATCTATATGGTCATATCAGAATGGGTACCCACTTGTGACAAGTCCTCACTCATGGCGACTTTATCGTTCCCCACTGAGAAATCAGGCCGCCATCACCATGACCCGATATCCCACTCAGTCACATTATCCTGACACTGAGCTGCTGCTGCTGCTGCTGCTACTAGTACTACTGGTACTACTAGTAGTACTAATAGTACTAATAGTAGTACTAATAATACTAATAATACTAATAATACCATTATTACTATTACTACTACTATTACTACTATCACTACTATTACTACTATCACTACTATTACTAATATTACCACTAATATTATCACTACTATTACCACTACTATTACTAGTACTATTACTGCACATATATATTTATCATGTACTGTACTGGCTGAGTAACTGAACTGCAGAGTAACTAGGCTACTACTACTACTGCTCTGTATATATATCCTTTATTCTGTACTCTACTAGCTGAGTAACTAACTGAACTGTAGTACCGGCTTCTAACGGTTGTGGCTGAGTAACTGAACTGCACTATAGGCTACTACTACTGCTCTGTATATATCCTGTATTATGTACATCTATATGGTCATATCAGAATGGGTACCCACTTGTGTCAAGTCCTGACTCATGGCGACTTTATCGTTCCCCACTGAGAAATCAGGCCGCCATCACCATGACCCGATATCCCATTCAGTCACATTATCCTGACACTGAGCTGCTGCTGGTGCTGGTGGTGCTGCTGCTACTAGTACTACTAGTACTACTGGTACTACTAGTAGTACTACTAGTACTAATAGTACTAATAGTAGTACTAATAATACTAATAATACCATTAATACTATTACTACTACTATTACTATTGCTAGTACTATTACTACTAATATTACCACTACTATTACTATTACTAGTACTATTACTGCACATATATCCTTTATCATGTACTGTACTGGTTGAGTAACTGAACTGCAGTAACTAGGCTACTACTACTACTGCTCTGTATATATATCCTTCATTATGTACTCTAATAGCTGATTATCATCATTCCTCCTCCTCCTCATTCTCATTCTTATCTTCATTCTTATCCCAATTCTCATAATTATTTCTTGTCGTTGTTGTTCTCCTGTTCCTCCTTCCTCCTCGTCCTCCTCCTCCTCCTCGTCCTCGTCCTCGTCCTCGTCCTCGTCCTCCTCTCCTCCTCCTCCCTCCCCCCTCGTCCTCCTCCTCGTCCTCGTCCCTCGTCCTCGCCTCCTCTCTCCTCCCCTCTCCTCTCCTCTCCTTGTCCTCCTCCTCCTCGTCCTCCTCGTCCTCGTCCTCGTCCTCGTCCTCGTCCAATTTTCATACTTATTTCTTGTCGTTCTCTTTCTCCTGCTCCTTCTTCCTTCTCTTGCTCCTCCTTTTCCTGCTCCTTTTCCTTCTCCTTCTTCTCCTTCTACTCCCTCCCTTCCTCCCTTCCCCCCATCTCCTTATTATTCGTCCCCGTGTCTTTATTCTCATTCCTATTCCTATCCCTATCCTTATTATCCTCTCTGCGATCTACTTCTCGACTTCGTCTTTGATCATGAGTTCCAGTGTGTGCGCGTGCGTGTGTGTGCGTGCGTGTCTGAGCTCTCCTGGTGGCTACAGCCCACTAGTGAGTGTCAAAAAAGAGTTACTGAACACGTCGCAGAATTGCCGCTGAAGTCTTATCTTTATTGCCAGCGAGGGAAAAGAATAATGACATCTGGGTACATCAATCCCTAAATGCGCAGGTGCAGATTTCACATTCCTACATTGCCTACAAAAAGCTTCCCACAGAAACTGCTGTTGGAGGCAGTTTGTATGTAATAACAAATAATCTACAGCACTGTTAAACACACACCCACACACAACCCACAAACCACACCAAAACAAACCACCAACAAATCGATGACGTTGATGTTGCATTACATATTTGTTTAAAATATGTAATGCAATATCAACATGCATAAAATGCATTAACAAGCATTAAGATATCTTAACATATCTCCCGTCCTGATATCAACTTAGATGTAAATCTTAACATACAATAACAAGCGATACGATGCAACAAAACCTTACCCTACCCTACCCTACCCTACCCTACCCTACCCTACATTACCTTACCTTAACTTACCTTGCCATGCCTTGCCGTGCCTCGCCTCGCCTTGCCTTGCCTTGCCTTGCCTTGCCTTGCCTTGCCTTGCCTTGCCTTACCTTACCTTACCTTACCTTACCTTCAGAGTCAAAGACCTGTTGCTTATTTATCGGCTTGCAGGAGGTGCGGCCAGAATCCCCCCCCCCACCCCCCTCCTGGCCCTCAGCTTCAAAGCGAGGCTTTCTGAGCACTTTCACCTGGGTTTTCTCCAACTTGTGGGGAAAACCAATTAATTAAGGCATTTAACAATGCTTGTCTCTGGTGCCCATTTGACTACGTTACGAACATTTCAGCGTCATTACTACTTGTTTTGCTAACTGCTCACCGGTGTTCCATCATTAATATAATGAAGCCACGGCTCATAACTTACTAGATAGCCATTAAATCCTGCCAGATCTAAAAATAAATATGCTTTTCATTAAATTCATTGCCAATTTGAATCTGATTCAGATTAATAGTCTATTGATTAATTGGATGTACCCCATGTCGGCAGCAAGGGCCATATTCACGGTACATAGCCCGATGAAAGATTAGAATTTTCACAACCGAAACCACTTACCTATTGGTTGGTTGTTTGAATATTCATCCAGGCAACAACGGTCATATTAGGATGGGCACCGACTTGTGACAGTGCACATTTATGGTGACTTTATAGTGCTTCCCCACTGGGAAATCAGGCCGCCAGCATCATGACCCAATATCCCACTGTCAAATTATCCTTGCCTTATCCTAATAATGCTGAGTGCCTGGCTAGGAAGCGAAAAGTATCCATTTTATAAGTCATTGGTTTTACTTGACCGGGAAGCGAACTCCCGATCTCCCGCATGGTAGGCCTGCACTCTACCGATGCGGCCATTGCGCCCAGTTGGTTACCTTCATATCCAACTTAGATAATCGTGCACTTCTCATTTGTTGCTCCATTAAAAGTGCGCACAAAGTCAATTTAATAGAACATCTTACTGTCGATGTCAGAAGTTTGACGTGCTTACCAAATTTAATTTAGGAAAGTTTTAACTTTAAATATCTCCAAGGATGGCCATTTAAAATATGTTCCTTCAAGTTCAAACCAAAGTAAATTATGCTGATTAACCTAATGTATTTAGCTTAGAAAATGGCAGAAAATTCAAAACCGTCACACAATGCAACTTTAATATTCTATAAGTTAACCAGATTATTTGGATTTTTAGAGGACCATTCTTAACGTGTTTGTTGAGGAGAATGTCACATTTAATTGAATCTGCCTTTTAATTCGTTGATGCGTTCACCAAATCATCTAGGAGCATTTCCAATTTATAGTGATTTTCTTTCTTATTAAAATTCTTCCTCCTGGAAACTTCTTGTTGGCTCACTCTCACGTTGGTTTTTGTTTGTTTAATAACTTGTGAGATCTTGCACTGCATATTCTGATGAATGCATAACATTTTCTCAACTAAAACACTGACCTAGATTTGACCCTACATATCCAACTTACTGGTGCATTCATTAAACATTTATTGCTGCATTGAAGTCAATTTAATAGAACCTGTCACTGCTGAAGCCTATACTGTCCAACATTTTAGCCTTCATGCCAAAATGAATTTAACATGTTTTCACTTTAAATCTAAAAGTTCATTCAAATTACAGTAAAGTAGATTTTAATAACGAACTTACAATTTTGTGTGTGGGTACATTAGTTGTTTAAGCAGTGGAAATTCCAGTCGCAGACGACTGGTCTTCCTCATTCCACTGCTTCTTGCCCTATCCTAGTAATGCCGAGCGTCTGGTTAGGAAGCGACAAGTATAATTTTTTAAGTCATTGTTTTGACTCGACCAGGATTCGAACCCACGATCTACCAACACGGGAGACGAACGCTCTAACTCATTTAGCCATCCCTTCTGGTATGTATTTATCTAAAACGTTTGGCTGAAACACAAATCCATCAGACTATTAAATTTGAACAGTTCACACTTCTCCACCGCCCAACTTTGCTCTTTTAATAATGTAGTCCTAGTTGTAGTACTAGTGGTCTCCACTGATCTCTCAGGCAGGGAGCCACATGAACAACAGGTATATGTGGGTAGCGTGATTGTATCAGGGAGCCTAGATAGTCTAATGGTTATGACGCTAGCCTTGGAAGTTGGAATGGCAAAAGGTGTAAAATCCCCCTCATGGTGCAATGTTTCCTTTTTAAAAGCGGGTCCCAGGTTTGGATACAATGCCTGTTGAAGTACTTGAATACAATGCATACTATGAATATTGATCGGTAATAAAAAATATAATTAAATAAGAAAAACTGACTACCAATGTCTTATGTTGCAATAGCTTCTGGACCAGGGATACAACCTATAGGATTTCATGTTAATGATTATCGGCTTGAAAAAGGTCGAAAGACAATGGAACCGAAATTGCGTCTCCCATAAGTTTTTGATACCCTAACCGGTTTCACGGAACCAAAAAATCATTACCATGGGTTCCCATGAACCCTGGCGGGTGGAAGCTAAAATGTTTCCCATAAAATTTGACTGATAGGTTGAAAAATGAACACAGGCTGCAACTAATATAGCAACTCTAGACATCTAGCTCTAAACCTAGAGTTCTAGAATTAGCAAGAGCTAAGTAGAAGAAATGTCAATTGTGTTAGCAAGATGGTGCTTCAGGGGCTTGTATATATATATAAGAATGGCTTCTGAACTTCACCCATTTTCAATCATTGTTATAGATTAATCAAAAGTTGAATTTAAAAAAAAACAACGAGTGACCATCAAGATGGAAGTGACTTTTCTAGATCTGAATGCAGATTGCAAATGACATGTCTTGGGGAATTTGTAACACCACCGTCATGGATTTATTAAGTTGGCATTGGATGAAGGATCCCGCTTTTCTAAAATGTGCTACAGTGCATTAGGTTTGGTATTTCTATTGGTTTCCTGTAATTTTGTCCCGGCTGGTGGTGGTGTGTGTGTGTGTGGTGTGTGTGTGTGTGTGTGTGTGTTTGGGTTTTGTATTAGGGGGGGGGGGATGCTATCAAATACATTTTGTGGTTTGACCCGCTACAGTATTTGCTGTTATATGGCGGATTGGTGGTGGACTGTTATGTTGGATAAGTAATAACATGTAGGATTGCTGGTAAAACTCCGGTGTAACATAATACACATCCCTGATAATGGTACAAAGCAGCCCTTTCAGAACCACAAAGCGCAGCCTACCAGCTAGGTAAATATAACCCATGTAACTTCCCATTCGCCATGGGCTCAGGTGGAGGGGTGCAGGGAGGTGGGGTGTAGGAAGGGATTAACCCATAGACCAGCGATTTGTCTGAACAAACAAATTTATTATGTTTATGTATATTTGAGATGTGGACTTATCTAAGGATGATGAAAATATCATGGACAAAGAAGATCACCAACAAAGAAGTTCTCAGAAAAATTAAAAATAAGAAAAAGCTTGTTTGCCACTATACAGACAAAGAAACTTATTTATTTTGGCCACATCATTCGTCAGAGTTCAATATACCGTACATTGTTGGAAGGGAAGGTGAATGGCAGCAGAGGGAGAGGGAGACCAAGAACATCATGGTTTACAAATATTTCACAGTGAACAGGCTTGAATTATTCACAGTCTATCAGAACAGCACACCATCGGGACAAGTGGAGAACCATTGCATCCAACCCTCGACTAGAGGACGGAACTATTGATTGATTGATTGATGTATATTTATGTGTATATTTACATACATTAGTCTGTGGGCATGTCTGTCGTGTGTGTACTGTGTGTATATTGTGTCTGTGTGTATTATGTCTATGTATATTTATGTGTATATTTACATACATGTCAAAGCTGACTACTGATGTCATAACTTGTATCTGTTTTGCCCCTACACTGTAATCTAAAAACAAACTGCGAGTAGTGTATGTGGCTACGTGTTGTGTTTGGAGATCCGGGGTGGGAGGTGATGTCATTCTGTCTGTACGAAGCCTGTCGTACACATTGCGAGAATATGTTGGTCTGTCATCCAGTTAGGGGTCATCCAACATGTTCAGTTGTATAAAGCATGCAGCTGTGTGGAGGGGGCGGGTGGTGGTGGTAGTATTAGTGTACAACTCTTTGTTTAATAAATTGTTGGTATAATATAAGCCACGGTCGTGTTCTGTGATAACATGCCGGTGTGTACTACTTGGGGGGGGGGGGGGGGGGAAGGGGCGGGGGGGGGGAAGGGCCGGGGTACTCTTCAGTCTTTGTACAACCGTGACCACGTTGAAAACGTTGGGTGACCCTTTACATGAGTTGCTAGTCTGTGTGTTTGTAGGGTGGTACTGCTTTAATCCGGCCCCTGATTCCACAATCGTGTGTGTTATATATGTTATATAATAGTGTGTGTCTATGCAGTGTATGTGGTGTATGTATATATATATTTAGTATGTAGTCATTTATGTTGCCTAAGATGGCAAGACTTCCGGTTTCCAGAGACCCTGAATAAAAGTGTCCTTTTCCGTCTAATTAACATTTGATATTTAAGCGATGTGTGGGTAATTAAGGCTCACCTAGCCCTTAGATGGTCATATATGGGTTGGTGGTTTCAGCATGGAGTATGCCGGCGTATGCGGTTTTCGACCATACACCGTCATATGTTATGCATCGGTTACGCATTGGTTGGGCATAGAGCATATATATACGCTCTTCATAGGTCGGCATAGGTCGAGCCGCCGAAAATTTGTTGTGCATGTTCAAAGTTTTCAACCTATGCCGGCGTATGGCTCATAGGTTGCTCATACGCTAGACGTACGCCAACATAGGTTAGGCATAGGTTAAGCATAGGTATGGGGTAGGTTAGCATAGGTTAGCCGTACGTTGAGCCGGCGCCCTCCGCGTATCTCTGGCATAGCGTTCGCCTAGCGTACGGGTAAAGGGGCTGTTACACTACAACGTATAGCATTAGCCTATGCCGACGTATGCGCTTTTCGACCAACACGTCGGCATACACCATCATAGGTTGGACATAGGTCGTATACGCTTTTCATAGGTCGGCATAGGTTGAGCTGCCAAAAATAACTTTGTGCATGTTCAAAATGTTAAACCTATGCTGGCGTGTGGCTCATACGGTTCTCATACGCTGGGCGTACGCTGGACATACACTGGCATAGGTTACGCATACTGTGGCTATACGTCGGCGTAGGTTACTCATCCGCTAGACATGTAACCGTCAACAAACGTGCCAGTACGCCGCGTATATTTTGTCATACGCTTTGCACACGCCGTCATAGGTTAGGCATAGGTTAGGCTTAGGCTACGTGTACGCTTCATACGTCGGCTTATCTCGACCTATAACGATTTTCAAATTATTGCGCCACGTTACGCATATGCCACCGCCATACGTCGTAATGTCACAGGGTGATACGTCCTGTTGAGATGCCTTTGGTATTGTACGAGTGGATGGTTTCAACGTGGCATTGCATCGACTGTCTAGACCTTAGCGCCAGTATATGATACATCCTGTTGAGATACCTTTGGTCATGTACGGGTGGATGGTTTCACCGTGGCATTGCATAGACTGTCTAGACCTTAGCGCCAGTATATGATACATCCTGTTGAGATACCTTTGGTATTGTACGGGTGGATGGTTTCACCGTGGCATTGCATCGACTGTCTAGACCTTAGCGCCAGTATATGATACATCCTGTTGAGATACCTTTGGTCATGTACGGGTGGATGGTTTCAACATGGCGTTCCATCGACTGTCTGAGCCTTTGTACCAGTATACGATGATAAGTCCTGTTGAGATAACCTTTAGTCATGTACGGCATGTTTAGGGGCAGGGCTGGCTGAAGGCACCGTCATGTGCTGAGGGGTGCCAAATATAATTTCTAGAAAGATTTGAAAAAGAAATTATAGTTGTAATAACGTTGTAAGGGACCCAAACTTCAGCTTTTCGGGGGCGCCAACATCCCTATGGCCAGTTACGAATTGGTTGTGTGGTCGTGGTGTAAACAACTGGCGGCAGTAGATGATGATTGTCCACACACAGATGGCGCCATGTGAGAGAAATGGGAACTAGAGTCCAGTATAATATATATACTAAGCCTCATATATATATTATACTATACTGGACTCTAGTTCCCATTTCTCTCACATATATCATATATATATATATGTCAGTGGTGTATAGCCAGGACTAGATAGGAGTGAGAGAAGATCATGTCCATATTTGGATTCCCGTAACTTGTGATGCTGCACTTATCTGACAGCGGGATCCTGACGTAGTGGCGTGTGTGGCCCAGCCTGGCCCAGCGCTAACATTGTAAAGCAAACTCAGAGCAAGCCCAGTTGAAAACGTATAACAGTTATGATATTAAAAGATTCTTTTGGTCAGATTTCAACTTCATCTCTGCTATGTCATGTGAGGTATGTTGCATTGACTTGTCTTACTAAAGTTACCATTGTTATTACTATGGGTAGAATTACTTATGATTATGATGAGATTGCTTTCGTACTAGATTCCATAATGGTGACCATGGCTTAGATTGCATCCCTTCTGTGAAATGTATTGGGTAAAAAGGGTAATATTAATCTAAATTGGGGGTTTATCTTTATTTGGAGCCTATCCACAGTAGTATTAAAGCTGCATATTCCGATGAAACATCAAATTTTCAAAACCAAAGCAATTATCTTAATTTCATTTTACATATCTAACTTAGATAATGATGCACTTATTAAGCACTTGCTGTCACATGGAAGGTAACACTGAGTCAATTTAATAGAAATTAATTTGTTCAAATATCTAAAATGTTAGCCATTTAAAGTAAAAGTTACTTCAAATTAAAGTAAGGTAGATTTAGTAAGGTAGATTTAATATATTTATCTCAGAAAAATTACCATTGGATTATGCCACTTTAACAAATAAGGTGAAACGGGTAGAAATAATTTTGCGAGTGAGTTAGTGAGCGAGTGAGTGAGTGAGCAGGTATGGAGGGTGTGACCATGTGTAAATGGGTGTGTGCGACTGTTAGGGTGTGTGACTGGTTGGAAGTAGGCGATATCGTTTAAAAAATTTACAATTATTATTATCATCATCATTGGTAGTGTAGTGGTCTGCACTGACCTCTCAGGCAAGGAGTCGCATAGACAGGTAGGTGTGGGTAGTGTGGTGACAATCAGGGAGCCTAGGCAGTGTAATGGTTAGCACACTGGCCCGGAATGCAAAGAGATGTTGGTTCGAGTCCCGCTCTATGTGCAATATTTCCCATTTTCATCACCCCCATGACAATGGTTCCATGACCAGGATCCCGTACAAGCTATGCACTGTATGGTTGTTGAACTTACCCTGTGTATGTGAAAGTATGTATGTTAAATTGTAAGCATTAAAAGACTTACAATCCCAGGGGGACGAGTGTAGTGGTCTGCACTGACCTCTCAGGCAAGGATCCCCATAGACAGGTAGGCGTGGGTAGTGTGGTGACATCAGGGAGCCTAGGTGGTGTAATGGTTAGCACACTGGCCCGGAATGCAAAGATATGTGGGTTCGAGTCCCGCTCTAGGCGCAATATTTCCCATTTTCATCACCCCCATGACAGTATCATCATTATTAAATAATCGCATGTGCTGATACTTTTAGTGATAATGGCGGGTAGCTTACCCGCGTGTACCGTCGCGAACCTCGGCTGGTGGCCGGCAGGCTATAGGCTGGCTGTGAGCTGTGTGCGTTCTGACATGTCGTAAGCGCCGCGCGTCCCAGCTGACACCGGACATGTCGAGTAACTGCAAAACATGTGCTTTTTGTTGAAAACATCCCCCTCATGAAGGGTTAAGTTGCGAACACACTGGACGTGGACGTCACCCTATTCTGTCACCCTTTTCTCGCGCGGGCGTCACGGTGAAAAAATCGAAATGTATGGTGAAAAAATCTAAATGTATGCAACAAAGAGAAGCCAAACACACTGGCACGGGCGGTTCTCCCGCGGACGGATAGCATCGCTTTCGGAGCGATTTTTGCCGCTTGGCTTTTGACTGACTTTTCCCAACTTTTCCCAACTTTGCCCCACTTTTCCCGTCTTTTCCTGACTTTGCCCCACTTTTCCCGACTTGACTTTACACGACTTGACTTTACACGACAGTCGTGTAAAGTCAAGTCGGGTAAAGTCTGGTCGGGTAAAGTCTGGTCGGGTAAAGTCAAGTCGTGATAGATGATAACAATTAAATACAGTGCACAGTTTTGATGTGAATTGAATGAACAAAAAACGATAAAGAAGTGGTTAAAACAAGGGTTATGCGCCTGTCACACCGTACCGGACTGAATACCGGAGACCGCCGGACAAAGAATTGTCTAGTCCGGTGCTCTCCGGTGACAAAAGTATCGAAATGGAGAGTAATTGGGTCAACTGCCGCCGTAAAACCGGACAAGTACCGGACATGTACCGGACGAGAACCGGACGGACCGACCGTCAACCGGACATGTACCGGACAGCATTGGATGTTGGTGTCGAATGGCATAATTATAGTTTTTAGCATTAACAGAGGTTTTGCAAAGTCCTTGAATTTATCCTGAATGTAAAGGTAGAGAAAATACAACAACCTTATTTGTTTCTAGGATAATTTAATATAAAACAAAGAAATGCACTACACTTTAAGAATTGCGATGCCAACATCTCATAAAGTTGTCGGCGTCGAGCATTGGATGTCGGTGTCGACATTGGTCATAATGCTTGCATTGCATTTGATGCGAGGCAGGGAAGGAGGGCCCCCCCCCCCCTTGCTCCGGCCGTTGCTGGTTGCATCATTTCCCGCCCTTTTCTCACTTATAGCCAGCCCGCCTGGACGCCTCCAGCCACTCGCCCTCCAGCCTCCCTACATGCTGCCTCTCCGACCATATCATTGACAGAAGTGTTGCAAAGTCCTTAAATTTATCCAGAATAATAATTTTCTCTGCCAATATATAATTCCGAACCGAAAATCTGTATATTTTTACAAACGGTTGGGTACCGGACACCAACAGATGGGTACCGGACACGCACTGATAGGTACCGGACACGGGTACCGGACACGCACTGATAGGTACCAGACACGAACCGGACACGTCAGTCCGGCGGTGTCCGGTAGAAGTTTTGTGCATGTTCAAAACTTGTACCGGACACCGCCGGATGGGTACCGGACATCGCCGTACAGTACCGGACAGTGTCCGGTTCTCGTCCGTTTCCCCAGTCCGGCAAGGTCTGACAGGGCCTTTAGCTATGTTAGACTAGGGTGGGATGGGGTGGGTGGTAGTTGAACACCTGACAAATGCTTTTGACATATTAAACAAGGTTATTACAACATAGATAGAAAGCCACCCGCACGCCTCTCGTATGTGTATCCACACACGACACCCACATGCATGGACACACACCGGCACTCACCTTGCCATAGACAGATTTACACACCCTCACACATCCAGACAGATCCAGACACATACTCTCACGTTCACTCACTCACTCACTCACTCACTCACTCACACACTCACTCACATTCACTCACATTCACTCACATTCACTCACTCAGTCACATTCACTCACTCAGTCACATTCACTTACTCACATTCACTCACATTCACTGACACTTTCACTCACACATGCACTCACTCACATAGACATTCAGACACCCGACTGGCCAGACACGTGCACACCCGGCTAGTCGCGCGCGCACGCACACACGCATACACACGGCTGGCCGCAAACACACACACACACACACACACACACACACACACACACACACGCACACACACGCACACACACACACACACACACGCGGACACACACGCACGCGGACACACACGCGGACACACACACCACACACACGGACACACACGGACACACACGGACACACACGGACACACAGACACGGAGACACACACACGGGCACACCTCAGACAGTGGCTGCCCAGCAGCCCGTAGATTAATGCGGTAACCACATGGTGTGCTCACCGGTGCAGTGCCCCTGGGCCTGGCTGCCCACGGTTAACATTTCCCCCGCGGCACTGTGTCCACAGATCCACTCACGCGGAACGCGCACTGGTGGCTGCGTGTCCCTCCTCATTCCGCGCATGCGCACACGAACCACGCGTAACTAATAACTTAACGCGGGCCCATCGCCGGCGCCACTGGGCCGGCGCTACTTCACACTTGGAAATCCACAGAAGGGAAGCGCAGTCGTTGATGACGTGCAGTCTGAGTAATTCAATACGAGTGGAAGCTGGCATTCAGTGCTGCTGGGATTATTATTAGAAGGGGGTAACATTCTGGTGGAACTGGGGACTCTTTAATTATGTCCATGATTGAAGTTCTTGTGCCCAGAACGTGGGTGACCTGCACTGCATAGGGTTTAGTTGGTTGGTTGTTAGATTTTTATATCCTGGCAACATCTAAGGTCATGTCAGGATGGGTACTAGCTTGTGACAATGTGAACTCGTGGCAACTTTTATAGCGCTGCCCCACTGGTAAATCAGGCCACCAGCACCATGACTCGATATCCCACTCAGTCACATTATCCTGACACTGAGCCAAACATTCCTTGTCCTGTCCTAGTAATGCCGAGCGCCAGGCTAGGAAGCAACATGTATAAATTGTATTAATCATTGGTTTGACTCGACCGGGAACCGACCTTCCGAATACAAAGCCAGCGCTCTACTGATTCGGCCTCCGCACCCGGTGCATAGGATTTAGTGTGGTGTTTTTGTTTACTCCTCTGCCGCTGCAAAACTATATTTAAAAAAGTTTAACAAAAAGTGAATCCTTTGTTAAATAAACATCCTAGTGGATCTAGAAAAGCAAGTCTGTGTGTGACTTTAGTAGGGTTCATGTCCAGAATACAGCCAGGTCGGGAGAACCATATTTTTGACAAAATAGTCAAACTGGCAAAACTGGCTGTCTCAGCTTGCTGTATTGTTGTCAATATAATATATATATATGCGTCTCTCCAGTGCTTCAAAAGAGTTGTGAATTCAAAGTGACCGGAGCTCTGACCATAACCCAAACCTAACCACAAGCATTTCTTCTTTTTTCCCCAATAAAATAAAATAGAGACCTAATATTCTGGGAGGAAAATGTAAAAAAACCGCTAATACTACTAGTAATAGTTTGTTGTTTGTTTGTTGTTGTTTTACGTCCTCGCAACATCTAAGGTCATATCAGGACGGGCTAGGACTAGTAATAGTAATAGAACTGTTGCTAATCGGTGTGCTGCATTTGCCTTAACTCAAGTGTTTTTTGTGCTCCCTTAGAAGTTGGAAAAAAATTTGAAAAATGTATCGCCATTAAGTAAACATGAAAGATAGAAAAATGTAACGCCATTAAGTAAACATGCGAGTGAATTATCAATAACATGTCTGTAGGGCTCTGATATTAATTATTAATAATACCAGCCAATAGGATTTCACGGCAACCATTGTTCCCGGAAATATGTCGTTTCAGTACTGGAAAAACAATGCAACCGAAATTCTGTTTCATACTCATTGACAGCAAGAATACAAACAATACTGAACCAAGAAACTATTACTGATGGATTTCCATGGGCCATGGGCATGGAACCGAAAGAGTTTTTCCTATCAAATTTGAAATCCTGTATGTTGTAATACAGAAACCAAACACTGGAAAAATCGGGCGCGGTGGCCAAATCAGTAGGGTGCAGGCTTCCCATGCGGAAGATTGGGGGCTCGAATCTCAGCCGAGTCAAAGCAATAACTTATAAAATTGATACTTGTCACTACCTAGCTTGGTGCTCGGCATTAATAGGATAGGATAAGGACTGGTTGGCACAGTATCGGGATAATGTGACTGTGTGGGATATTAGGTTAAGGTGCTGGCGGCCTGGTCTCCTAGTGGGGCAGCACTATAAATTTGCCATGAGTCTGTACTGTTACAAGTCGGTACCTGTCCTGAAATGACCTTAGATGTTGCCAAGACCTAAAACTCCAACGACCAACCAACCCAGTGGGGAAGCACTATAAATTCGCCATGAGTGTGCACTGTCACAAGTCGGTACCCATTCTGATATGACCTTAGATGTTGCTAGAACATAAAACAACAAACACACACTCTGGGAAAGGTAGAAGAAGCAGAAGCCACCTAGGCTGTCACGTGGGTTGTTTGTGGGACTAGCCTCGTTGTGGAATCTACTCGGTAATATTAAATTAGAGAATCCTGAATTGGCCAAACGCGGGGAAGGCTATTTATTGAATGGTCATTGTGAAATAGTCCAGGTGGAATGAAACGCATTGATGTGACTACCCGTGGTTGTCGATACTCGTGTGTTCACATTTTCGTGAGCAGCTTCAAGGAACCATCGTCATGGCCATTCAAATTAACAATTAAATTCAGGTGATGTAGGAAATCATGACCATGGCCATTGAAATTAAAAATATGAAAAGAAAATTAAATTAATAAATTGTCAAGAGAAACACATTGTAAATAAATACATGTGGTTGTCGGTACTCTGTGTTCACATTTATGTGTTGTTATCAGCTGTAGGAAATCATGGCCTTGGACATTGAAATTTAAAATATGAAAATAAAATAAAAATAATAAATTTTCCAAGAACAAAAATCAATTTGTCACCAAGAGAGCCTATTGTGTGTAATAATATGAGATCCAATGAGAATAGATAGAATGTTGGTTACAAAAAAGTATCCTCTTTGTTACTAACTCGGGCGTGTAGCTATACAACTACACTCGCCGCCACCCCCTCCAACCACCTCCCTACTCAGGCAACTGTGGATTCACAGCTTAATTGTGTGTGTTGGACATGGCTGACTTAGTGTTACTCCGCGTTACGTGCTTGGTGGAGGAGGATGGGCACGTGGGTACCTTTTACTTTCAGTTTACCGGCCAACCAGACAAGTAGGAGTGTTGGTGCAGTGCAACATGGGCAGAGATGGCTGTTTGTACTGATAATGATAGACGACTGGAGTGTGTGTTTTGTCAGCACCACCGTACATACACAGTGACACACACAGTGACACGCAGAGTCCATACACACCGTCCACAAACGATCATCATCAATAATCCCTTAACCACTATGGTCGGTCGCCGGGGCACCAGATGTCTATTGACTTTGCAGCCAGTTTTCTCCATTTTCCCACATTCTTCTCTGCCCTCTATGACTTGCCGAACTCCAGGGCCGGTATTTATAAAGATTCTTAAATGCTTAAGAATTCTTAAATACAAGAAGTTTCTCTTAAATATAAGAATTTTATAATAATTCTTAGAATTCCTAAGAATTCCTCTTAAATGTAAGAGTTGCTCTCAGATTGCTCTTAGAATTGAGGATAAGTTAGGAGTCATATGAAGGACTCCTAAGTTGGGTTAAGAATCCTTATCCTGGACAAAATGGCTGCCATAAGAGGGAAGGCGACACAGACGGATATTTAGGGACAATGAAATGAATATAAATCTTCGCAAACGTTATGATATCGCTTTGTCACTTGTTTTTGCATGGTGAATCTCATCTCTCTATGTATCACCCTTTCTGTTTTGTTATCAACCGTGGTAAGTATTGTGCACATAATGTGCATTCATGTTCGCAACTTACTGATGCAGGTGTGTAAATTATCATATTATCGCTCAGCACTCTGTCACTATTTAGAACAAAGATTCACACTTACTCAGATATAAGAGTTTCGGGAATGGGGTGCGGCAGTAGCGACCATGTGACTACCAAAACTGAAGACAATTTTAGTAGGCCTACCATCAATTCATGATCTTACTTTATCTCAGGATACACATGTGTGCTCTGCTGATTACAAATGATATGGTTATATCAAGATATGTGTGAACCCAAGGCCAAGACAAGCAGAGTCTCGCATCAGCTCGAATAAGTATGAAGATTTCGACCAAATTGTTTGACAATTAGTCTGCTTGATTTGCCACATGATGCTAACTATAGATGGGAATATCCGCTAACAATGAAGGGAATTCCATCTGAGAATTTTGTTAGGGTTATTCTTAAGAGTAAACTAAAAGTTTGCCTCAGATGAATTCTAAGAATAATCTTTAGAATATTTTTACACTCAGAGTATTTTTAGCATGTTAAGAATTTCTTAAGACTTTTCTTAGAAATCTTTATGAATACCGGCCCAGGCCTGTCCATTCCCTGATGTTGTTTTCACACCTCTTCATTTGTCCGCCTTGTCTTCTTCCCCATTTCACTGTCCCTTGCAAGATGGTTTTGGTCAGACCTGATGAATATGAAATATGACCATACCACTGTAGATCGAACTAGACCGGATGCCCGAATGAGTTAGAGCGTCCGTCTCCCGTGTTGGTAGACTATGGGATCGTGGGTTTGAACCCTGGTCGAGTAAAACCATTGACTTAAAAATTAATTCTTATCGCTTCCTAGCCAGGCGCTCGCATTATTAGGATATGGGAAGGACTGGTTGGCTCAGTGCAGGATTATGAGACTGAATGGTGCTGGCGGCCTGATCTCCCAGTGGGGCAGCACTATAAGGTCGCAATGACTGCACACTGTCACAAGTCGGTACCCGTCCTGATATGACCTTAGATGTTGCTATGACGTAAAACAACAAACAAACTTCACGATCGTCAAGAGGTCTTCATGTTATTCAATTGCCTGCTTGCATTAGTCCACAGACACAGTCCACTTTTATTCTCCTAAGATCACTTTTATTGCTGGTTAAAGTTGATCTTGAATTCATCTTTAAAAAGATATTTTTGTATAAATTCAAAGCTTGCCAATTATGACCAGATTCCTAACTAATGTAGAGTATGCCATAGTGGTCAAGCTTATGTATTAATCTAACAAAAATGTAGTTCATTAGCTTGACCATTAGTAGCTACTTTACATCAGGTAGGAATTAATTTGATCATAATTGGCTAACTTTGACCAATTCAAACTCAAATTATGCAAGATAATTTTTACGTGCACACCAGTTATAGCCAAATGCAATCAGTACTCGGTATATACTAAATCGTATCAATCCCTGTCACAGCTAGCTAGTTTTGATGTTCCTATGGGACATTTTCTCTGGAAAAACTAATTGAATGAGCCAGCAATATCTTAACTTGGATGTGAATGATACTAGGCTGGATATCTGTTTGGGTTTTGAAAATAAGCTTTCATCGAATGGGGGACATGTGGGCTAGTTAGTTTTTCCGACACTTGGTGGCGCATCGGTACTAGTGGGCATAAACGGCCATTGACAATGCCTTGAGTTTGCCTGTTCGCGCAGTGCAAAACGTTTATTTTATTCAAAATTAATAGAAATACAGCACTCTAACCTTATAAATTTAATATAATCTATTCGTTGGATATGTTTTCTATATGTGTACCAAGTGGTTTGTCTCTAGGTGGTGTGGTTTTAGAGATATTTGACTTCTTCTATATGAAGATTGCTCATGGCCATTGACAATGCATTGAGTTTGCCGGGACGCGCAGTGCAAAACGTCTATTTTATTCAAAATTAATAGAAATACAGCACCCTAACCTTATAAATTTAATATAATCTAATCGTTGGATATGTTTTCTATATGTGTACCAAACAGTTTGTTTCTAAGTGGTGTGGTTTTAGAGATATTGTCATTGACAATGCATTGAGTTTGCTGGTACGCGCAGTGCAAAACGTTTATTTTATTCAAAATTAATAGAAATGCCGAACCCTATCCTTATAAATTTAATATAATCTATTCGTTGAATATGTTTTCTATATGTCTACCAAGCGGTTTGTCTCTAGGTGGTGTGGTTTTAGAGATATTACACTTCTTCTGTATGAAGATTGCTCATAGCCATTGAATTTGCAGTGTTACAGTGTGCCCTAGAGGCCCACTACATCAGTGGCGATGCGAACGGCAGGAACTTAAACTCAAAAGTCGGAGGTCCCCCATTATCCAACTTCAGAAGCACTCATCATTGAAGCCTCAACATTGAAGGTTTTATGTCCTAGTCTAGGGTTTGATGTCCTGGCAACATTTAAGGTCATATCAGGATGGGTGCTGACTTGTCACAGTGTACACTCATGGCGACTTTACAGTGCTGCACCACTTGGAGACCAAGCCACCAGCATAATGACCTGATTTCCGATGTAGTCACATAATCCTGATACTGAGCTAACCAGTCTTTGCCCTATCCTAGTAATGCCCAGCACCAGGCTAGGTAGTGACACGTATAAATTTGGTAAGTCCTTGGTTTGACTCGGCCAGGTTTCGAACTCCCGAACTTCCGCACAGGTCGCCTGCACTCTAACTGCGTCCGGTCCCATGAAACGGAACGCAACGTGACATGGTGTCGGTCCTTTCACAAAATCTTATCAGGGTAATTATTTAATTCTGCCTAAAAAAATTATATATTATTTTTATTTTAAGACCAAATTGAATGTGCATTTTAGTGCCCGAGGCTCATTTGGTTCTTTTTGGTTCTTTTTTCTCCCCCCCCCCCCCTCCTTTTTGTTTGTTTGTTTGTTTGTTGTTGTTTTACATCCTAGCAACATCTAAGGTCCTATCAGGACAGGTACCTACTTGTGAAAGTGCGCACTCATGGCGACTTTATAGTGCTGCCCCACTGGAAGAACAGGCCACCAGCACCCTGACCTGATATCCCACTCAGTCACATTATCCTGACACTGAGCCAACCAGTCCTTGCCCTATCCTAATAATGCTGAGCCCCTGGCTAGGCAGCAACAAGTATACATTTTTAAGTCATTGGTTCGACTCATCCAGGGTTTGAACCCTGATCTATCAACACGGGAGACGGACGCTCTAACTCATTCGGCGTCCCGTATGGTCCCTTTTTTTCTTTTCTTGTGCAATGCCATTAATCATTATGGGTAGAATTAATTAGAACACTGCAGAGTTGTGTCTAGGCGTTCGAAAGGAAATGTCACCGAAGATTATTCTAGAAGAGCTGGCCGCAGATATAATTAGGGGTTTGTGTGCGAGGACATGACTGGCCTAGAGAACTTAAAAATCCCCAGCCAGGAATACTCAGCGACTCCGTAAAGAAAGGAAATGGGAGAATAATAAGGCGTGCATCAAATCGACTATGTTCAAATTAGCAAATTCAAAATGCGAAAAGAAATAAAGAATCGTTAGAATATTCCTTTGATGAAAGTTGTCCACGGGGAGAGCGACCAGCATTATTCAGGAGACATTATTATCAAGTTTATATTTAAAGTTGGATCGTTCGATAGTTCTTGAGTTTCTGCCAAACTTTTAGTAAATGTCAGGGATGAAAGATATCAACGCGCATTTTCGCGCATTTTCCCGCTTTTTGATCATCCCTGATTAATTATCACAAAATGTTAACGGTATATATGGCAGAAATTGGTCAGTTCAAATTCCGTTCTTGTTTGACCTTAAATGTTGCTAGGACATGAAACCCAAACAAACAGAAAAACAAGGAGTCTCTACTGACTGATCAGTGGAATGGAACTAGGATAATACTATACTAGGAGAGTAGAAACCTGACTTCCGAGAATTTTCAGGGATTCCTATGCTAAGAAGCCTATGGGAAAAATACACGCGTTTTCGCCGAAAATTCATGATATTGGACAATGTAAGACAATAATTACTAGGATAAGGATGCTATTATTGAAGCAATATTCTATTTTTTGTGTTCTCGATTATTTACAGATTCATCGCCACAGATTTCCGCTTCCCACCCCCCGTCAATTCTTTTTGCCCGACACCACTTTCATTTCATCCTTGAAATATAGTATTAGGTTAAATCGTTATAATCTACTTTACCTGAGTCACTTTTATTTTAAAGGGTTAACTTTGGAGGTGTGTGAAATGAGAATGTTCAAAATTAATGTGGACGTGCATATCATAATGCTGGCCTCCCGAGGTTTCAACATTGACATTTTCTATTAAATCTCAGCGTTCCCTTCCATACAATAAATATTTAATGTGTGCATCAGTATCTAAGTTGAATAGACTGCATCACGGTTCCGACGGTTCCGACTGCGCATGCGCTGAAAACGGTCTTGGGAGCAAAGCAAAGGTCTACGGCCATTGAGTTTGCCGATACACGTAGGGCAAAACTTCGATTTTGTTAAAAATAAATAGAAATACATAACAATTTGGCACAAACATGGACAGAAGGATGCATTATAATACACATAATGAATCAGTTTAAGACACAACTCTCCATAATTAAGCATTTTGAGCTAAGAAACATACAATTTCAGTCACTTTACAGGCTGATGTTTACATCACCATTGATTAGCCAGAAGTAATTCTTGTTCTAAATATTAAAATGTCAAATGTGTGAACAAAAACTTGTTTCAAAGAAATATATAACCAATGTCTGGTTAACCCTACTCATTTTCTATTTCTACATATGTCATTAACCATAGGATATAAATAAAAACATGAATAAAATAAGTAAAACTGACTCTGACTCTGGCTATGGCTCTAACACTAGTCTGAGTGCCTAGATTTGTCAAAATCTAAATGCAAATGACATAAGATGTGCATATTATATTGATGTAAATGCAATGCTGGATAAAAGATTAATATCTTAATTTATTATATATATTTTTTAGTTGGTATTCCATGTTTCAAACAAGAGCCACAATGAACTGAAACTAGCACATTTCATAACTGCACCCAGTGTATTAGCATGTGCCATGTGCTTCTCGCGGGTTTGTTTCGCTCTGACGCATCCCACAATGCACTGCGCCGCTGGAACCGTGATTCGTAGGATCAAATATAGGAAGTTGTTTTGGCTTAGAAAAGTTGATGCTTTCTTCAGACTATGCAACTTTAAACAACCACACAAACAAAAAACAAAACAAACCCACAAAAACAAAACAACAAAAAAACCACCAAAAAACAACCAAAACCACCCCAACCCAAACACAACAACCCAACCCCAACAAAAAAACACCAACAAAAAAAACCAAAAAAAAAAAACACACACACTTTAAATGCCAATGGTATGTCTCATTTCCACGTGCACATATATTGTTTGTTCAGCTTTGCTGAGATATTTATATGTAAGATGCTTCGATGAGATTTATCTCCTTTTGTCTGCGTGTTTATATACCTGTACATCATACTCTGATATCTTTGTAAGACGCCTAAGTATTGTTTATAGGCTTTGTATTATATCCAGGTGTTTATGTGCCTATACATCATATTCTAGTGGGCTGGTGGTTTTTTAAAAGGGGGGGGGGACGGTGAATATTTTATTTGTCAGAATACTTCATTTGTCAGCAGCAAAACGCTGGGCTTCCAGCCACATGGTATTTGCACAATTCTTTGGATAATGAAAATAAATGTCAGTCCTGGATGATGTAGGAAAACATGGTAAGCGTTAGTACTATTGTGCTTGGCTTTATTTGCTCTACTCTTACATGTGGGTGAGGATGTGTGCTCTTTGGTGGAAGAGTGGACAGCCCACACCCACCGCCAAGCAGTAGAGTTTATGGTAGCAGCCATTGGCAACTTCATAAATTATTACTCACTCACTCACTCACTCACTCACTCACTCACTCACTCACTCACTCACTCACTCACTCACTCACTCACCACTCACTCACTCACTCACTCACTCACTCACTCACTCACTCACTCACTCACTCACCCACCCACCCACTCACCCACCCACTCACTCACTCACTCACTTTTAAGTGATTGGTTTGACTCGACCAGTTTCGAATCCTGGTCGAGTCAGACCAATGACTTAAAAATTGATACTTCTCGTTTCCTAGCCAGTCACTGGGCATTATTAGGATAGGGCAAGGACTGGTTGGCTCAGTGTCAGGATAATGTGCCTGTGTATCAGGTCATGGTGCTGGTGGCCTGGTATCCGAGTGGGGCAGCACTATAAAGTCACCATGAGTACGCACTGTCACAAGTCGGTACCCGTCCTGATATGATCCTAGATGTTGCTAGGACGTAAAACATCACACACTCACTCACTCTATGTATGTATGTATGTATGTATGTATGTATGTATGTATGTATGTATGTATGTATGTATGTATGTTTGTATGTATGTATGTAAACATGTATGTATGTGTGTGTGTATGTGTGTGTGTGTGTGTATGCATAATATATGTCATATATGCAGGGTCCGTACGAGGCCTGGAATGTCTTGAAAAGCTTTGAATCCCATCAAACTGTCCCCACTGATCTAAATTAGTCCGAAATCGCTATTCACCATTGTTGTTTTTTCCCTGAAATCCAAATGAATATAGTCTTGATTCCTATCAAAAACAGCCTTGAAATAGCCTTGAATTCCATCTCTTCACATGTGTATCGACCCTGTATATGTAATATATGTAATCTATGAAAGTTTGTAACAGTACATACATTACGTATGTAATGTTAATAGTATAATATAATATATTTGTATGTACATTTTGTTTTCATATAGAACTGTCTGATGTGGTGTTTACCTGTTCTCTTCGTAGGTGAGTGAAGCCGGTCAGTGTTGGGTTGCTGATGTTACAGCGGGCTCATGCTGCTAACTTGTGGGTGAGTCGGCTCTCGTCCGAATCCTTCGGGACAAACTACCGGCCCTTGTGCATGCACAGGTTGGTAGTTTGGGAGTCTCCTGATAATTAAGGTTAGAGTACTACTCCACCACGCATTGCAAAGTACCCTAATATCAGGCACATTTCTGTTTGTGCTCTACTTACATGCACCACACTATGGTGGTGCTTTGTGTACATGCATCACTACACTGGTGCTTTACTTACACGCATCACACTACACTGGTGCTTTACTTACATGCATCACAATATACTGGTGCTTTACTTACAAGCATCACAATATACTGGTGCTTTACTTACACCCATCACACTACACTGGTGCTTTACTTACACGCATCACAATATACTGGTGCTTTACTTACACACATCACACTACACTGGTGCTTTACTTACACGCATCACACTAGACTGGTGCTTTACTTACACGCATCTCACTCCTCATGCTTTACTTACACACATCACACTACACTGGTGCTTTACTTACACCCATCACACTACACTGGTGCTTTACTTACACGCATCACAATATACTGGTGCTTTACTTACACACATCACACTACACTGGTGCTTTACTTACACACATCACACTAGACTGGTGCTTTACTTACACGCATCTCACTCCTCATGCTTTACTTACACACATCACACTACACTGGTGCTTTACTTACACACATCACACTACACTGGTGCTTTACTTACACACATCACACTACACTGGTGCTTTACTTACACACATCACACTACACTGGTGCTTTACTTACACACATCACACTACACTGGTGCTTTACTTACACACATCACACTACACTGGTGCTTTACTTACACACATCACACTACACTGGTGCTTTACTTACACACATCACAATACACTGGTGCTTTACTTACACACATCACACTACACTGGTGCTTTACTTACAATCATCACACTACACTGGTGCTTTACTTACACACATCACACTACACTGGTGCTTTACTTACACGCATCACACTACACTGGTGCTTTACTTACACGCATCACAATACACTGGTGCTTTACTTACACGCATCACACTACACTGGTGCTTTACTTACAAACATCACACTACACTGGTGCTTTACTTACACACATCACACTACACTGGTGCTTTACTTACACACATCACACTACACTGGTGCTTTACTTACACACACCACAATACACTGGTGCTTTACTTACACACATCACAATACACTGGTGCTTTACTTACACACACCACAATACACTGGTGCTTTACTTACACACACCACAATACACTGGTGCTTTACTTACACACACCACAATACACTGGTGCTTTACTTACACACACCACAATACACAGGTGCTTTACTTACACACATCACACTCCTCATGCTTCACTTACATGCATCACAATACACTGGTGCTTTACTTACATGCATCACACTACACTGGTGCTTTACTTACATGCATCACAATACACTGGTGCGTTACTTACACGCATCACATTACACAGGTGCTTTCCTTACTCTCATCACACTACACCCAACGCTTTTGTTTACGTCTGTTGCCCTACACTAGAAATCATGTGCATAGAAAATTTGCACTCATCCTGGCATGACTACACAACACCAATCAATAAAGCATCACTAAATAACTTACACTCATCACACTACACCCAACACTTTTGTTTACGTCTGTCGCCCGACACTAGAAATCATGTGCATAGAAAATTTGCACTCATCCTGGCATGACTACACAACACCAATCAATAAAGCATCACTAAATAACCAGTAGCCCAGCAATGCAGTCCTAGTGTTGCGTGATATGGCAGATATTTAACAGGCCATTCATCGAGCTATGCTTGCAGTCGGTAAATATGAGTCGTGCCTGGATGATATTTTCCTCCCACTAGTCTCCCATATTCTATTCTAGTAATGTTATCCAATGTTTGTGGTTATTTCTACCATGACATAAGAAAACTTTCAATGACAAAAACCAGCTCATCTCAGTGTTCTCAATGGGGAATTCTACCTGGGGTAGGTAACTTTCAAGTCACTTTTGAAGGAGGCATTTGTAGTCAAAGGTATAATTTTACATATTTTGCATGGTCATCTCTATTTGTTTTCCAGCCTTTGATATGGAATAACAAACAATGTTTTTTCTTTTCCCACCCGGTTCTTATTCGCTATGTGTCACCTACATGGTTTTATGCGATTTTGACCCGAGCTTCCGAGTCATTGAGAGCCTGGTCTTGTTATTGATGAACCCTCACTCTCTGGTTTGTCAAGATTCCTAATCTGTGTTTAGCCATGTTTGGCTTTCTCATCATTACCAAGCCTAGTGAGATCCCATTTATGCACTTTGTGAAAAAAGAAGCATGTTTTGTTGAAGGAATTATTTGAATTCTAAGAAGTTAAAACAGTGCATCCAAACATTTTCTATCGTCGCAAATACTCTAGTACCAGATTCCATCCCTTCGAGTTGTTCAACGTTAGGCAATGGTTAGTCTGATGATTTTTGAGTTTCTCTAATTTTTAATGATAATATATTAGGTTGATTGTTATTATTTACATTACTTTTTGTTTGAAGTGACTGATTTAAACTGGCTAATTTAGGAGATATTTGAAATGTAAACATGCTAAATTAATTTTGGTGTGCTTGCCAAAATTGACACCACAGGCTTCAGCAGTAACAGGTTCTATTGAATTGACTCAGTATTCCCTTCTATGCAACAACAAATGCTTAATAAGTGCACTGGTATCTAAATTTGGATACGTAGAATAAAATCTAGATAAATATTTTGGTTGAGATAAATTTGATGCTTTCATCGGACTATGCACCTTTAAGCGTCTCCGTAACCTTGACCTTGGTCAATCTAAGGCCGCCAATATGTGTTCACCATTATTGCCGTAACATACAACTCATGCATAAAACATAGCTCCTCCTCCCCCCCCCCCCCCTCCCACCTGGAGATAGCGACCTCCCTTGGCGCCCTCTTCGTGATAGAGGGACAGTAGGACTGATGATGGTGATAATAAAATATTGACCCATTGCGAGATGTGGTGTGTTAGGCAGATATCGAGGCGGTCCCGGTGTAGCAATATAAAATTGCCTCCTGATTCTGGTCTTCTCCAGCAATAATATACCGCAATGACCTTGTCGGTGGGTGACAAAATACTGTGGAAAACCACCCGCGTGGTTCACGCCATGTCCAACACTGTGTGCAATATACCCAGCCAATGCTGCACTAAGTTACTACTAGACCCAGCACTCGTTTAATACATGCACAACACTACTGGTGATTAACACTAGGCACAAACCTACTTGTGATTAACACTAGGCACAAAACTACTTGTGATTAAAACTAGGCACAACACTACTTGTGATTAACACTAGTCACATCACTACTTGTGATTAACACTAGGTGCAAAACTACTTGTACTCAACACTAGTCACATCACTACTTGGGACTAACACTAGACACATCACTACTTGTGATTAACACTAGGCACAAAACTACTTCTAATTTACACTTGGCGCAACACTACTTGTTGATACCACTAGGCGCAACACTACTTGTGATTAGCACTAGGCACAGTATTTGTGGTTAACACTAGGCACAACAATACTTGTGGTTAACATTGGCACATAACTACTTGGGATTGATACTAGGCACAACACTACTTGTGGTTAACACTAGTCACACCACTACTTGTGGTTAAAATGTGGCACATAACTACTTGGGATTGATACTAGTCACAACACAGCTTGTGGTTAACACAGGGCACAACACTACTTGTGGTTAACACAGGGCAGAACACTGCTTGTGGTTAACACTAGTCACAACACTGCTTGTGGTTAACACTAGTCACAACACTACTTGTGGTTAACACAGGGCAGAACACTGCTTGTGGTTAACACTAGTCACAACACTACTTGTGGTTAACATGTGACACATCACTACTTGTGATTGATACTAGGCACACCACTACTTGTGGTTAACACTAGTCACAACACTACTTAACTTGTGGTTAACACTAGTCACAACACAGCTTGTGGTTAACACAGGGCACAACACTACTTGAGGTTAACACAGGGCAGAACACTGCTTGTGGTTAAGACTAGTCACAACACTACTTGTGGTTAACATGTGACACATCACTACTTGTGATTGATACTAGGCACAGCACTACTTGTGATTAACACTAGGCACAGCACTGCTTGTGGTTAAGGACCTGTCACACAACACCGGATTGGGGGAAATGGAAAGAAACCAAACAGAGTCCGTTGATGTCCGGTTTGTGTCCATACAAGTTTTGAACATGCACCAAATGTGGAACGGATGCTGCCGGATTGACGTCTACGTTTCTTGTCCGGTTTGAGTCCGTTTAGTCCGCTTACCGTCCATTGGCTATCCGTTCATGTCCGTTTCATGTCCGTTCGACCACTGGCTTTTGACCCGAAATCGCAACATTTTGACACTTTATAATACATTTTGATATTTATCACCACCGAACACCTCCGGACTAGACAATTCTGTCCGTTGCTCAATCCGGCGAGACGTGACAGCCGCTTAACACTCGGCACAGCACTAATTGTGGTTCACACTAGGCACATCACTACTCGGGGAAAATGTATTGTACCAGGCAGGCATAATACCTGTATACGATTGCGCACCCCTGATAGTTTTATACCTGTATAATATTGCCGGGTGTGGCTACAGTATACCGGGTACAATATTATGCACTGTGACCATGCATGTCTGAGTGCCATTTTAACAGAGGCGCCCTGCCGCGTGGCTAAGAGGCAGCCCGGCCTCACCACGGCAACCAGCGCGTTCCCACGTTCTCAAATTCTCACGCCATTAGCACACTATCGGACGGCTGCAGCCCCACCCACAGCGTCTCCCCGACCCAGTTCACCTTCCTATTGTCGAGAGAGGAGGGCACAAGTGAAAATTATGGTGTTGTTTTTTTGGCTGGGTGGGGTGGAGTTACGGGGAGGGGTGCCAGCGACTCCTTTCCTCCTCACCCCGATCTGGTCTGAAACTCCCACATATTGGCTCATCGTGAGCAGGGCCCGCAGTGTCTCACAGACTCAATTGGGTGGGTTGGAGTGGAGCTGGGGGGTGGTGGAGAGCTCTGTCCTCCCAGCTTTGGCTGTTTGAGGCTGGACTGATCTCGAGTGGTCGACCTCTTGTGTGGGATATAGGTTTGTGTGTTTGTTGTTGTTTTACGTCAAAACAACAGCTAAGATCATATCAGGATGGGTACCGACTTGTGACAGTGCGCACTAATGGTAACTTTATAGTGCTGCCCCACTGGGGCACCAGGCCACCAGCACCATGACCTGGTATCCCACTCAGTCACATTATCCTGACAGTCCTTGCCCTATCCCAATAATGCCGAGCACCAGGCTAGGAAGCGACAAGTATCAATTTTAAAGTCATTGTTTTGACTCGACCAGGGTTCGAACCCATGATCCCATGGTCTACCAACACGTGAGATGGACGCTCTAACTCATTCGGCCATCCTGTCTGGTCAGTGGGATATAGGCTTCGTTAAGCCACAGTCACACCGTACCGGATTGAGCAACGGACATAAACCGGACAAAGAATTGTCTAGTCCGGTGATGTTCGGTATCAAAATGTACAGAAATGTGTCAAACTGTTGCAATGGCCGCCAGACGAAATGGACGCTAAACGGACAAGGAACGTACATTAACGAATATCCACTGGACGACAACCGAATGTCTAATGGACGGACCGAACACCAAACGGACATGTACCGGACTGTTCACTGATGCGCCAAAAACATATACTGACCGAATTCCCACAACACCGTCAACGGACACTGCAGGAAGCAAACCAGAGACGTAACGGCTGGGTACCGGACATGAAACGGCCAAACGGACTTAAAAAGGACATCAACCATACATGTCAGTCCGGCGGTGTCTGGTACAAGTTTTGTGCGCGCTCAAAACTTGTACCGGACACCACCAGACAGATAACGGATACGCCGGATGCCAACCATATATAAACCGTACATTACCATATTTCACCGGACAGTGTCTGGTTTCTGTCCATTTCTCCAATTCGGTAAGTTGTGACTGGGCCTTTATGTAGGTGTGGTGGAAGTGTATGTACGGTGAGTGTGTTTTTTTAGTGTGAATATTCATTCCCTCTTGCTTTCCACCCTTCAGTCACTCACACTCACTCACTCACTCTCACACTCTCACTCACACTCACACCCTCACTCATTCACTCACACTCATTCACTCACTCATCCCCCCCCCCTTGTCTTCACCACCCTACCCCTTCTTCCCCTCCACATCTCTCCATCTTTCCCCCTCCACATCTCTCCATCTTTCCTTTCTCCCTCTCCCCCTCTCGGGGACAAACGTATGTGCGCGCACACGCACACAAACCCGCACCCCCCCCCCCCCCCCCTACACACACACTGCTGTTATAGACCCCTCCCCCCCCCCCAATTCCCTCCCCCCCCCCCCCCACACACACAGTGATATTCTAGACCACGCTATTCTAGACCACGCTGACATCTGAGCGCCATATTCGACTGGGAAGCTGATGAAGATGCCCTAGTCCCAGGCCATAATGGCCACACTCAATACATGACCTTAGCCGAGTTAGCGCGAAGGGCTATCTTGAAATTAAACACGGCTGTCACCATGACTATCTCGTTCCTGGCGGGTGGCGGCTCTTGGCACGTGACCAGTCGAATGAAGACCCGCCTTGTCCATCCGGTAGCGTTGTACCAACAGCTCGTCACTTGTGACTTCACGAAATCAGCTTCCATTAAGGTATTTATGGCTCCATTGCACCATACTGCCAGTTCTGACCAGAGAGATTCGTGAAGGTATTTTGTCATAGAAGAATTGCCCCCTTTAATGCACAATAAGTGTGGCATTATAAATGATTTTTTTAATATATTTAATGTAGGTTATTTGGTAACGCAATTTGGGTGGGTGAGTGGGTGGGAGATGGTTTTTTGTTGTTGCGGGACTGTGTGTGGATGTGTGGACGGGGCGTCAGAATGTAGGGGTTCGGGGTGTTTGTAGGGTGGTGGTGGTTGGACTTAAGACAGGAAGTGGGCGGGTAGGGGGGTGGGGGTGGGATGGGAGGGGGGAAGCAGGAAGTGGGTGGATAGGGGGTGGGGGGGGGGTGGAAATGGGGCAAGCAGAAAGTGGGTGGATAGGGGGTTGGGGTGGGAATGGGGGCAGGCCGGGGCGTTTGTCGGAACTGGTGCTCGGTAGGATGGCTGAGGGGTGATGGTGGGGGTTTGGGTTCAGGGTGCGGTGAGGGTGGGAGAGAGGTGAGGGGAAGAGATGATCACGCCATGACCGGGGCGGGGCGGGCGGGGCGGCGGGCGGGCGGGGGCGGGCGGGGCGGGGCGGGCGGGGCGGGCGGGGCGGGGCGGGCGGGGGCGGGGCGGGGCGGGGCGGGGCGGGGCGGGGCGGGGCGGGGCGGGGCGGGGCGGGGCGGGGCGGGGCGGGGCGGGGGCGGGCGGGCGGGGCGGGGCGGGGCGGGGCGGGGGGGCGGGGCAGCGGGGCGGGGGGGCGGGGCGGCGGGGCGGGCGGGCGGCGGGGCGGGGCGGGGCGGGGCGGGAGATATACCCACTGATGACAGTTTAACTAGTTTCTTTGGATCCGTGCAGGGTTATTCAGCGTTGCAATCTGCCAATCACCCCGCCAAGAGTCGGGTATCGCCCCGTCATACAGCTACATGTCACCCTCCTCTCCCCCTCCCCCCCTCCCCCCTCCCTCGCCCCTCCCCCCACACACACATCACCTCTTCCCACACCCAGTGCGACACATCACCCAGTGCCACGCGAACAATGTATACACTCACATACCACAGCAGTCCCATCCCCACCCCCTCCCCTACCGTGCCCGGTCGGGAGCGGCTCTGGTGTCACGTGACAAGATCCCAGCTCTCTGCAACCCCTTTGCCTCGTGTGAAAGCCCGAGTTACAATACAAGTCGGTGAGTGGGTCTGCTCGCCGGTGGGCGGTGTGCGGTATGCGTGTGGGCTATTTCGGGACACACAAACGTGTGGGTGCTTCCGGTATGGAAATGGATGCATACAGTTGGGGTTACACTGGGCGAGAGGTATAAAGTTGGGGCTACACTGGGCGAGAGGTATAAAGTTGGGGCTACACTGGGCGAGTGGCATAAAGTTGGGGATACACTGGGTGACCGGCCTGAAGTCGGGGATACGCTGGGCGAGCGGCATAAACTTCGGGCGATCCTGGGCGAGCGGAAAAAAGTCGGGGGATACACTGGGCGAGCGGCATAACTTTGGAGCTATACTGGGCGAGCAGCATAAAGTCGGGACTACACTGGGTGAGCAGGATAAAGTCGGGGATACATTGGGCAAGCAGCATAAAATTGGGGCTACATGGGGGATGCAGCAAAATGTGGGTGTACACTGGACAATCGGCATGAATTGGGGTTACACTGGCCGAGCAGCATTAAAGTCAGGGCTACACTGGGCGAGCGGCATTAAAGTTAGGGCTACACTGGGCGAGCGGCATTAAAGTTAGGGCTACACTGGGCGAGCGGCATTAAAGTTAGGGCTACACTGGGCGAGCGGCATTAAAGTTAGGGCTACATTTGGAAAGTGGCATAAATTCGGGGATACACTGGGTGTGCGGGATATCGTTGGGGATACATTGGGCGAGTGGTATAGTGTCGGGTCTATACTGGGCGAGTGGCATAAAGGCAGGGCTGCACTGAGCGAGCAGCATAAAGTCGGTGAGTGTTAGTATCTGCTTATGTATACCACACTGCCCGTGTTCACCTACTGGAGGCAGTGTGAAGGTGAGTGTTAGTATCTACTTATGTATACCACACTGCCCACCTACTGGAGGCAGTGTGAAGGTGAGTGTTAGTATCTACTTATGTATACCACACTGTCCGTGTTCACCTACTGGAGGCAGTTTGAAGGTGCGTGTTAGTAGATCTACTCATGTATACCACACTACCCGTGTTCACCTACTGGAGGCAGTGTGAAGGTGAGTGTTAGTATCTATTCATGTATACCACACTGTCTGTGTTCACCTACTGGAGGCAGTGCCAGTGTGAAGATGAGTGTTAGTATCTACTTACGTATACCACACTGCCTGTGTTCACCTACTGGAGGCAGTGTGAAGGTGAGTGTTGGTATCTATTCATGTATACCACACTGTCCGTGTTCACCTACTGGAGGCAGTGTGAAGGTGAGTGTTAGTATCTGCTTATGTATACCACACTGCCCGTGTTCACCTACTGGAGGCAGTGTGAAGGTGAGTGTTAGTATCTGCTTATGTATACCACACTGCCCGTGTTCACCTACTGGAGGCAGTGTGAAGGTGAGTGTTACTGTTAGTATAGATACTTGCGTATACCACACTGCCCGTGTTCACCTACTGGAGGCAGTGTGAAGGTGAGTGTTAGTATCTACTCATGTACACCACACTGTCCGTGTTCACCTACTGGAGGCAGTGTGAAGGTGAGTGTTAGTATCTACTTACGTATACCACACTGCCCGTTTTCACCTACTGGAGGCAGTGTGAAGGTGAGTGTTAGTATAGATACTTACGTATACCACACTGCCCGTGTTCACCTACTGGAGGCAGGGTGAAGGTGAGTGTTAGTATCTACTCATGTATACCACACTGTCCGTGTTCACCTACTGGAGGCAGTAGAGACAGCAGCTGAGTGATGGGACAGCTCAACCTGCGTGACCTGGTCAGGCGACGTTACCACATGGAGGAATATTGGATGCGGAACAGAGGGCTAGTGGTCGCTCACACATGTCAGTGAGGGGAGTGGACCCCCTTGGTGTGAGGTGTCGATAACCCGGAAGTAGCGATGAAGTAGATTACCGGAGAATGGTTATTTGTGTTAAACTCTGGGAACTGTGCGGAAACATGCCTTTCTGGGTAGGGCGCCCGCTTCCCACGCACAAGTCGTGGGTTTAACCCCCGGTCGAGTTAAATTTACTAAAATTGTTTCGTTTGTTTGGGGTTTTACTTTCTAGCGATATCTAAAGTCATATTAGGATGGGTGCAGTGTTTTTTTGTTTTTTTGTTTTGTTTGTTTGTTTGTTTGTTTGTTTGTATTCGCCACCTTCCTCCAACTTCCGCCATGTAAGCTGAAACTGTTACCTGGCATGCTGGGTCTCAACTTTGGTCCTTAAAGTTGCATAGTCCGATGGTTTTGAGTTTCTATCATTTTCTGAGATAAATATATAAGGTGGATCGTTAGTATCTATCTTACATGAGCTTCAAGTAACTTTGATTTGAAATAGCTAACTTCGGAGACATTTGAAGTGTAAACATGCCACATTAATAAGTAAACCAGTATTTAAATTGGATATGTGGGTTCAAATCTACATTGGTGTCTTCCTTTCGAAAATTTGATGCTTTTATCGGACTATGCAACTTTAAGGACCAGTGGAACTTGGAATAGCCGCATTGAAAAAGAACGTTCCAATTTGGTAGTTATTCTTCCTTTAAAAAATTAAAAAATTACTTGTAAATATGATGGTGCTCTTAACATTTTAAAAGAATGTACACTCGTTAACTACCACACTGTTTCTGTTGTGCACTTAGAGTTAGATTGTGTAGGTGGTTGTATAGAACCACACACAGTATATATTTGTATGTTTGTTTGTGGAACCATAGTCTATGAGTATGACTTACACAGACAATGAGAGCATTTTGTCAGAGTGCTGAGCTGACCGTCTTAGTCCCACTTTCAGTGTCTTAAAACTAGCCTTCTGTGTTTAAATGTGACTGAACAAAGGTCACTTGCGCCACCTCGGGCACTGGCCTTGGGATGATGGCTTGGTGAATGATACGTTCGGGGCATGATCGATCCCATGACGGTGCTCCAGGTGACAGGAAATGGAAACATAATGCAGAGACAATGACGCGCCAAAGGAGCGGTCACGGGGTCAAGGGGACATGTGACAATAGCGCCGAGCTGAGGCGAACAGTGCAACTTGTTAGTTATACTAGACTAGCACATGATGTGGGTTTACTGTAAAATCACCAATAGAAGTCGGTGAAGTTAGCGCCGAGCTGAGGCGAACAGTGCAACTTGTTAGTTATACTAGACTAACACATGATGTGGGTTTACTGTAAAATCACCAATAGAAGTCGGTGAAGTTAGCGCCGAGCTGAGGCGAACAGTGCAACTTGTTAGTTATACTAGACTAGCACATGATGTGGGTTTACTGTAAAAGCACCGATAGAAGTTGGTGAAGTTAGCGCTGACCTGAGAACAGTGCAACTTGTTAGTTATAAATGAGCACACAATGTTGGTTTATTGTAAAGTCATTGATATAAGTCGGTTAAGTTAGCGCCACACTGAGGTGAACAGTGCAACTTGTTAGTTATAGACCTGCACACGATATGGGTTTACTGTAAAAGCACTGATAGAAGTCATAGCTCTAGTTAGTTGATTATCTTAAATTCTCATTTAGGTGCGGTTTCTATTAGGTGGTGTACGGCAGCTGATTCACACATTCTTTTATGCGAATTATATATATCGCTCGGAAGTCTTCTGTCATTGCATAAACGGAAAAATTATTGTATGTATGTAATGTATGAAATGTATGTAATGTATGTATCTATGTACATAGCAATACTGTAAGGACCCCTAACTGTTATCTATACACTGATTGTGTTTACACTAGAAGAGAACTAATATCTCCCCCACCCCCACCCCCACCCCCCCACCCTCGGAGCTCGTGGCGTCTCTAATGAATGGTTAATGCGGGTGACGGCGGCTAGGTGGTGTGGGCGTGCGCTTGAAATTGGTGGCCATATTTTAGTGAAGATAAACCCTTTTCTGTGCGGCTCCCCGCGCTGTAGATAATTACATTTACATGATGTGGCACGCCGCCGAGTGCCCACGAGGTGACAGCACCGTATGTTTCCATGGTTACCAGATTAACTACCAACCAGCGCCCCACCCCCAACCCCACCCCTGACGACAAGTACTGCCACTGGCGGGTACTGTCACGGTTTCCCCATTAGGGGAAACCTCCCCCCCCTCTCCCCCTACCCCTTTCCCCTACCCCTTCCCCCTACCCCCGCATCTTCTCTACCCACACAATATGATGCCAAGCTGGAAGCTGGGACCTAGCAGACCACTAATCATCTTATGGCCTAATCGGTTGAGCGCGGGACTCGCGTGAGGAAGGTCGGGAGTTCAATTCCCTGTCGGGTCAAACCGATGACTTACAAAATTGATACTTGTCACTTCCTACCCAGGCACTCGGCATGATTAGGATAGGGCAAGGACTGGGTGGCTCAGTGTCAGGATAATGTGACTGAGTGGGATATCACATGGTGCTGGTGGCCTGGTCTTCCAGTGTGGCAGCACTATAAAGTCGCCAGGCGTCGATACCTCTCCTGATATGACCGTATGTAAAGTCCACGGCTGGAATCTGTGCTTGTGTAAGCAGGCTATAATGAAATCAATACAGGCAAAAGGAGAAAGGAAGAGTATAAAGAGTGAAAGTAGAGAGAGAGCCAATGCCCTCAGGTTTATTATTTATAGTGGTACATGGATCTGGTATGGTAGGTCACCTGATCGTATTCTCCAATGAGAATCAAGCATTCATAGCTCACCCAATGAATATCAAGCATTCCTGTATCACCATGGCTACAGTGATCTGCCCAACACCACCATGTGGTGTGGCTCCCTTGCCACCACCTGCCTGAGCTGAGTGTGTGGTGATCCGTGACTAATGGGGGGGGGGGGTAGTGGGTAGAGCTCCAAATTCCCCTTACACACTATCTCCGAGTGCCCTTTCACACTATCTGACTAACACACAATGACTATTGACCATGAGTAAAGTATCACCAGCAACTACATAAACAATTATGCACCTGGCCCTATATAAGTGTCTGGTGTTCTCTGTGGCAGAGTGGTTAGAGTGTCTGACTTTTTTCAATTTGGATTTCCACCGCTGTGTATAACTTACAGCGTCATCAAAGGCCGGTTGCTCTCATACCATGTATATGTGGTGTGGGAGGTTAAAAATCCCTTGGGTCGGTAAAAGTCTAGGCTCAGGATTTCTATTGACAGTCTGTCTAATGGTGAAAACAAGTCTATTCAGACTTATCCATGATAGGCAGTAAATCTTCAAGAAAAAAATACCTCTTTTTCCATAATAGACCATTTGTATTTCCCATATTATCGGAATATTTTCCATGTAGATGTTGCCAGGACGTAAAAGTCCGCCAGCCAAACCCAACCAATATGATGCCTAAGCTGGTACCCAGCAGGGCTCTAATCATGTCATGGCTACTATGGTGGAGTGGAAGCACACTGCATCAATCCTGAAAACTGATCCAGTGCACATGCTAGACAACGGGGATAGCACACACTGTGGTCAGTGTGTGTGGGCGTGCTGCTCGAGCAACTGTGAGCCTTGCTGCCGTCTAGAGGCGGGCGGTTACTATGGTAACTAGGTAGGACTGGGTATAGCATAGCCTATATGCTACCAGAGTCAGCACTCTGTAGTTGGTGTGTCAGAGGGTGGGGGGCTGGGGGGAGTGAACACACATATATATATACACGAAGTGGTATTTTATCTACAGGGATTAAAGATCTTTACGATTTCGCAGACTTCCGCAGCTTTTTATATTGAACATTAAGCAAAATGCCCATAAATCAGGATGTATGACAATTGTTTAGTTCGAATCCCGTTCTTATGACCTTGATTGTTGCTAGAACATAGAATCCAAACAAGAGTTAGGCAGGGGCGATAATAATGTCACGACAGTTGGTTAGTTGAAACCTGATTTCTGGCATTTTTTCGCGATTCCCTGACAGTGCTAATCCTATGGGTGGAAAATCCGAGTTTTCACAGAAATTCGCTGTCGGTGTAATATTCTCGACTTGATTTCCGCGCGTTTTAATTTTTAACTTTTTTTTACCACATACCACTTTCATCCCTGTATCTAATGTAAATATTTTCTAAGATAATTTCACTGCCATCGGGATTAGAAACAAATGTACAAAAAAGAACCCTGCTAAGTTTGGTCATCAGGAGGCATGAAGAGTGCAATCAGGATCATCAGGAGTGCAAAGTGAAGTATACAACCTATATAAACAATAGCGACTGACGCTGGTCTACATCTATCTGGTGGAGGCGAGGCAGCCGCAGGTAGCAGCACCACCGGTAGAGTGTTGGGTCCGAGTATAACAATAATGATAATAATTCCCTTACGTATCTTTATACTCGCATAATTCGTTATACATCACATAAAGTATATTTAAGGATAAGTGACTTCCGGCGTGTACGCATGCTGGGTCGCAGCTTCAGTCCTTCCTGGCGGCAAATAATTCCGAATACAGTAAAACCGCTCTAATTCGACCGACCATGGGGCCAATTTTAAATGGTCCATTTAGGGAGGTTGTTGGTTTAGGGAGTTTTTCATTTCGTCACAATGGTATTGTTTGGGTGATAGTTTGGAACCCAAATAAAGCAATCGGTATAGGTGAGTGGTCGCTCTGTAGAGGTGGTCGGTTAGAGAGGCTTTACTGTATCCATATTCTGTTACCCACCAACCCTCTAAGTGGTAATTTAATTAACCATTTAGGGTGGAGATCAAACACGACGTTATGACTTACTTGGTAGGGCGCTGGCTTTCTGTGTGGGAGGCCAAGGGTTCGATCCCCAGCTGAGTCAAACCAACAACTTAGTAAATCGATACTTGTTGCTTCAATGCTAAGCAGGTTGGTACTGGGTAATAATAGGATTGGGCAAGGACTGGTTGGGCCAGTGTAGTAGGGGTGATATGACTTGAGTGGGATGTCAGTTCATGGTGCTGGCGGCATGGTCTAGCAGTGGGACAGTACTATAAAGTCGCCGTATGTGAGCACTGGCACGACCTGGTACCCATCGTGATAGGACGGTGGGTATTGTTTGGACCTAGAATCCGAACAAACACTAACTTCAGAGTGAAGCTCTATGTAGGATTTAGGTAGGCTACATGAATGAAGTAATGTGAAAACATGGAACGACTTTCTTGGTTCTTCACTAGCATCAGTCTAGAACTTATGATGTACAGTTTCTTTTCCCCTTATCCGAATGATAATGGAAGGATCTAAATGCTTTATTATCTGTAGCAGTGATCCAGCATTCCAAAGTTTTCAGCGTTGTTTCTTCTAAATTCTGCTACTGAAATGCAGGCAATCAAATACCTTAGCAGCAGCCACTGTGTGGTAAGATAACACCAACACTACAACTGGCCAGCATTGAAAACAAGGCCTGGGTACCCGGGCTTATATGCTATGGACAGTATAAATACAGCCTCAATTTAAAAAAATAAAAAAATAAAAAATCCAGGGATTCATTTCAAAATTAAAATTCAATTACATCCATCACTCCCCTCAAAGAAAGGGTGTGTGATTAGTTTTCTGTGGAAAAACAACAATACCAGACAATTGTCAAACAAGTTAGCATATGTATTATTTCCTTGTGGCAGGTTGCGGGTTTGAATCCAGGCCGAATCAAAGCAGTGACTTAATAAGTTATACTCATCGCACCCCAGCATGGCGCTTGGCATTCCTAGGATAAGGAAAGGGGTAGTGAAATGAAGACCAAATATCCGTAATACGGATATTAAAATTGTCCCTGCTTAATCAACAAATGTGACAACAACGAAACGACAACAAACAAACACGCAAAAAGAAGAAACCCGAACTGCTAGTCGGTGAAATACGCCACGCAGCCTGTTGCTGAGCAATGCGGGTGATGGTGGTTTGTTGTTGTTTTTCTTTTTAAGCCCATACAGTGGGTAGAGTTTGCGCATGCGCCTCACAGTGTTCATCATACACGTGAGTGAATGGCGGGTGCAGGTGGGGGCAGGGACTGTGTTAGCGCCGCCTGGTGGTGATGGATGGGGAGGTGTGGCCGCCCTGGGGATGGGGAGGTGTGGCCCGCCTGCTACCTACAGGGCCAGGGCCTGCATTCTATGAATACCACATCTACACTACAACTGTATGTCACACCACCACCGCCACCGCCAACGCCACCGCCACCGCCACCGCCACCGCCACCGCCACCGCCACCGCCACCGCCACCGCCGCCACGACCACCACGACCACGACCACCACCACCACCACCACCACGACGACGACGACCACTACGACGACCACGACGACGACCACCACCACCACCACCACCACCACCACGACGACCACCACGACGACACCACCCACAGCGACCACCACAGCGACCACCACCCACAGCCACCACCACCACCAGCGACCACCACCACCACCACCAGCGACCACCACCACCACCACCAGCGACCACCACAGCCACCACCACCCCCACCACAGCGACCATGCACTGTTCTTCCAGTAATAACAATTGTGTGTGCTTATAATAACTTTGTTTACACACTAACATAATGGAAATGGAAGATGAATGGGGACCTTTCATAAGCCATTTCTCTCGCTATACACTTCGTGGCAGCACCCGTTCCCGGTCCAAGTCGGCCATCATGGTTGGATAGAAGGGTGGAGGTGTGTGGTGGTGGGGGGTGGTGGTGTATGGTGTGTGTTGGGGGTTTAGGGATGTGGTGGGGGGTGTACGTATGTGTGTGGTGGGGGTGTAGCTGTGTGGTAGGTGTGTGTGGTAGGTGTATGGTGAGGGTTTAGGGGTGTGGTGTGGGTGTAGGTGTGTGGTGGGGTGGGTGTAGGTGTGTGGTGTGGTGGGTGTAGGTGTGGTTGGGGTGTAGGTGTGGTTGGGGTGTAGGTGTGGTTGGGGTGTAGGTGTGTGGTGGAGGTGTAGGTGTGTGGTTGTGGTTTAGAGATGTGGTGGGGGTGTAGGTGTGTGGGGGCTGAGTTGTAGGTGTGTGTGGTGAGGGTGTAGGTGTGTGGTGGAGGTGTAGGTGTGTGATGGTGGTGTAAGGGTTACTGGGGGTATAGGTGTGTGTGGTGGGGTGTAGGGGGTATAGGTGTGTGTGGTGGGGTGTGTTGTTGGGGTGTAGGTGTGTGGTGGGGGTTTAGGGATACTAAATATTGTAAGGTGCCACTCTGCAAGACACCCCAACACCCCCACCACAAACCACCTACACCCTGAGCACACACACCGTCAACCCCCACCATACCCACTCCCCCCCCCCCCCACCCCACCACACAGCGAAATCCTCACCACACAAGTATACGCCACCACCACACACCCGACATACACCTACACACACACACCTACACCCCCACCACACACCCATACACCCCCACCACACATCCCTAAATCCCAATACACACCAAAATCCTCACCACACCCTGCTTCTATCCAACCGCAGCATTACATGAGACCGGTATGGTGCGCCATCTGACGAGAGAGTCATACAAACTGAAAGGTCCCCATTGAGATGAGCAGTGTCGCGATACCGGTGTAAATTTACTTAGCAGTGTAGCTGACACACTTATCAATATGTGAATAAGCTATCAGGGGAAGCAGGAAGTTTCCCTCCCATATACAAGTAATCCACCAGGGGGCGCGCACTGTTTACGTGCCCAACATTATGTACCCACCAGGAGGCAGCGCACAATTTAGCAGTATATACACACAATCCTCCGGGGGCAGTCGCGTGCCGTTCACCACCAGAAATCTCCCAATCTCCAATTGCAAAAGGGTTCAGTCGTCATGCACAGTGGTGCAAACACTGCCAGCAACAACCAGCCTCTTCCCCTCCCCTCCCCTCCCCTCTCCCCTCCCCTCCCCTCCCCTCCCCCTCCCCTCCCCTCCCTCCCCTCCCCTCCCCCTCCCTCCCCTCTCTCCCCTCCCCTCCCTCCCCTCCCCATCCCCTCTCCTCCTCTCCTCTCCTTCTCCTCTCCTCTTCGCTCCCCTCTCCACTCCTTCCTCCCCTTCTCCTCCCCTCCCCTCCCCCCTTCCCCCCCCCCTCTACCCTCTACCCTCTCCTCCCCTCACCTCACCTCCCCTTTACTTCGCAGTACTTAGCCTTACAAAACTCATCTAAGCACTGCATAGCAGACAGTCATGCTTTGTTCACCATTGCGTACAAGTTATTTATTATTATTATTATTTATTTACTCATCATCATCATCATCATCATAGCTGAATGAGTTCAGCGCCCGCTTCCCGTGTGGCAGGTCGTGGGATTCGAGCCCATTGTTAAAACAATGACTTAAAAGTAATATTTGAGCTCCACATTACTAGGATAAAGCAAGGAGCAGTCAAATGAGGAACACCAATTATCTGTGATTGAAATTGCTCCTGCTTAATCAACGAATATAATACAATAATAGCTTCAGTAGTGGCGGTAGTAGGAATAATGATGGTAGTAGTAGGTACTCCAAAGTCGGCGTATATGGTGTCCGCAGCGCGAAATTTGACCTATTTTAACCGTTTTAAAAAGGCTTGAATCTCCACTAATTCTGCTTGGTTTGAAATAAAAATTATATCAAATTAAAGCTTGTTCTTTTGCCTTTTATGGTGTCTGATTTTTAATCATCATTATGAAATAAATCACAGTCAATGGACACTTCTTGGCGGGTACCATTGGCAGCTCTGAGCATGCTCGCCGATTTTGTTTTCAGCCAGTCTGAGCTACTCCCTTCCCTAAACTTGATGGCTTGGTGAGTACATTGACCTGAGCTAAAAATAACCACCAATAAAAGATAGAAAAGAATCTAGGCTTCATTAGGATATCAAGCATGAGTGTTTCTGAGTGGGAAATTTGATTGAACTGAAGGAGTGAAAACATTAAGACATTAATCCTCCTTGAAAATTGATCAGGATCGTTTTGAAAATTATATCATCAGAAAGCTTAAGTCTTCCTCTACCTAACCAGAACAATATTTGGTTGAGATTTATATCATGCGCATCAAGCTTGGTCTGAGAAGTGACTGCTGCAAGAATTTGGCTATTGTCAGCTCGCGATGCTTAAAAGTGAATGTTGTCTTTCTTTCTCTGATCAGTTAGAAAATTATGTCATCATGTAGAGCTTTTAATTCTGGTTATTTTGGTATAAAGAGTGCAGTGATCGGACTATTAGAATGGGAGTTATGCTATTTTTCTTAATTTTATTGTCAGCTCGCGATGCCTAAAATTGAATGTTGTCTTTCTTTCTCTGATCAGTTAGAAAATTATGTCATCATGTAGAGATTTTGATTCTGGTTATTTTGGTATAAAGATGGCTGTGATAGGACAATTAGAACGGGAGTTATGCTATTTTTCTATATTTTACTGAATTTATTATTGGTGGTTGCTGGAAGATATTTAGCAAGTTTGACATGAAATTTCAGAAAGAATACTAACAGTGATGGTCTGTAAAAAATTGAGCTTCTTATTTGTACTATAGAGAATGAGATTCTTTAATATTGGACAGATCATATTCAAAATAGCTTCCAGGTGGGTCCCTAAAATCCAAGATTTGGCTAATTTGGAAATGTGCACAAATCGGGGCAAAAAAAAATCAATCTTTAAACACTTATAACTTTGCAGCTATTCAATCGATTTAAATGATTTTTATATCATTGAGATCCAATTTAAAAGATCTGTACAGAGATATAAGATGTAATACTGACCTGTTGAAAATAGAAATCACTTTGGAGTACCTAGTAGTAGTAGGAGGAATAATGATGGTAGTTGTAGTAGTAGTAGTAGTAGTAGTAGTACTAGTAGTGGTAGTATTGGTTGTTATATTAATGGTTGTTGTAGTTGTTGTAGTTGTTTTACGTCCTAGCAACATCTAAGTTCATATCAGGACCATTCCGTCTGGTCTGGTTGTTGTAATAGGAGTACTAGTGGTAGCAGTAGTAATGGTTGTTGTAGTGGTGATAGTAGTAATGGTGATAGTAGTAATATGAATAGTAGCAGTAGCAGCAGCAGCAGTAGTAGCCTTAGTAGTAGTAGTAGTAGCAGTAGCAGTAGCAGTGGAAAGGGTGATTTTCTTGCAGAATGGAAGATTTAGTTAGCCAAAGCGGATAAGAGAATGTTTTCAGGAAGTATGCCATTAGTACACGGTACAGGTGTGGAGAGCTGTCAAGGTATCAGTCTTCACTTTTTCACCTTTCAAACTGTACTGCCTCCGGGTTGTGGCTCACCTGAGAATGCAATCCCATCACAGACCCCTCGACGCCACCTGGTGCCCACTTTACTTAATATAGGAAGCGAGTTTACTTTATCTCCTCTAAAGTCTCTCCGTTAGTCTGTATGGAAAGGTGTGTTTGTTTGTTTGTTCTAATGTGATATCAGGACCGTACCGACTTGTGGTAGTGTGCACTCGTGGTGAGTTTATAACAGGCAAGTCTATATTCAAACACCAGGGCCGTAATCGATTAACATGACCCGGGCGACTTGGGTCACCCGAGTCATCTGAATTTCAAATCAAACACCGCGAGTGGATTCGAGAAATACACGACCCCAGTAAACCACCTCTTGGCTGGGGTTTGCTAGGAGCGATGACGTCACATCTGTGGTGGTACCTGTAGGATAACAGCTACCAGTACAACTCTGACGTGTTGTTTTAATGCTCTTTTTTTTAATAACCCAGATTGTCAGCTTCTACAATCATAAAATACTTTAAATCCTATTTTGCCTTACATATATCGGTTATTGAAAAAAAAAATTAAGTTATAGATTAAGCCACCATTTTGTCCACCCCGAGCCTATTCTGCCTTACATATATCTGTTATTGAAAAAAAAAATTAAGTTATAGATTAAGCCACCATTTTGTCCACCCCGAGCCTATTCGTTTATTCAACCCGAGTCTGTAGGATGTGCGCATGCGCCAAAAAGTGGATCGGGTGACCCAAGTTGATTAATCGATTACGCCCCATATGTTCCAGCAGAAATGGCTCAATAAAAATTGACTTAGCATTCCGTTCTATACAGCAGCAAATGTTTCAGTATCTAAGTTGGATCAGATCTAGGGAGGTGTTTTGGTTTTGAAAATGTTATACTTTCATCACTGTTATACTGGTTTGACTCAGTCGAGGTTCGACGCCATGATCTCAAGAACGGGAAGCTTTTGTTTGCTTGCTGGTGCTTTACATCCTACCAGCATCTAAGGTCATTTTAGCACGGGTACCGACTTTGGACAGTGCACACCTATGGTTGTTGGTTGGTTGTTGGAGTTTTACGTCCTGGCAACATCTAAGGTCATATCAAGACGTACACCTATGGTGACTTCATAGTGCTGCCGATTAGGCCAACAGTACCATGACCTGATATCCCCCTCAGTCATAATATCATGGTCCTTAACAATAACAGCAATAACATGACAATAATTCAATAATAATTTTTGTTAAACAGTGTTTACCGAGGGCCTCAAGCTAGACCAACCAGTTATAAGGCAGGGTAAGTCTGGAACCGACTGGCGGTACAACAACCAGGTTGTGCAATGTACGGCGGTGCCTGTATTCAGGGGGTGGCACCCTCTTGTGCACACAGGGTGAGGCCGTGCATACAAAGCTTTAACCGCCCCTGTCGGCAGTCTTAAGTGTGTTTGAGCATAACACTTGGCCGGGGCGGGGTCCATGAATGGGCCGCCATGTTGAAAGTTGCAGCCTCTCAATTGTCAAAGAATCAATAACTTTGCAAGGCAGATCCCACTTGGTAGACAGCATGCTGAGGGCCATGCCCCTTCCTACCAGCACACACAGCATGTCACACATGACCTGTCACTTACAAAGTTGTATGTGTGCATATATGGATTCATGGGTATATGTACGCAGTATGGGATGTATAACGCATTATACAAGTATAAATGCTAGGGGAACATATATCCTTTGCGACTTCGTCCATCAGCGCATTGGTGGAGTGCTCCTTGCCCCCTAGCTGTCGGTGAGTTGTATACGGGCGGGCCCCCTCGCGCCACACACACTGGAGGAATATACATATATATACGCATATTTATATACACATATATATATATATATGTGCACATATATATATGTTATATGTTGATTGACATTTATTTATATAATCTGTACTCACGAGTAGAGGATGTTTGGACTTAATAAACCGTGTGATTTCATCCAAATTCAATGGTATCCTTAATTTCCTTAAAACGGTGGAATCTTCTCCAAATATAACCCTTATTAATAACCGTATTCGGACGAAAACCAGGGCCTGAGTTAAAGTCTTAATCACATAATCAAAGAATGACAGAGCTTCTCCTCTTATATGTAGAATTCCTTCTGTATTTGATATATATTTTCCATTCCTTCATGCTTTGGCAGATAGTTGGCCCTTTCCACCTCAGGACACACACATACGTGTCCATGTATGTGTGTGCTGTCTCTGCTCTTTCTTTATTTGTCTCTTTCACAGCGGCGAACGTTGTCGTCACCGTGAAGTGGTTAAACCTTTGAGCAGGAGTGTAATGCTCCCCAGTCGATGGTAGTACAGGAAAGGGACTCCAGGTGGCGCCAGGAGTAAGGGCGCCAAGATGGGATCAACTTTGTTATTTACATTAACATAATGGCTTATAACACACACATATTTATATACGTATATTGTGATGAGGATAATAATTCTACTACTAATAATAATGTAGATTTTATAGAGCACCCTCAGTCGCAGGAGGCATTCTAAGGAACCGCACGGTACAATTATGATATGACATATTTATGACTTGGTGAAAATAGGTGTATTCTTCTTCTTTTTAAACAGGTGAGTTCCAAGGAAAGCTTCTGACAACTTATTCCAGTAAGTGGAACCTGCTCGGGCAAAGTGTCAGCCTGCTGTGACGTGACTGTAAGCGACATGGTGGTTGGTTGAATATGACAGTTGTTCAGTATTGTAGTTTTATCTGAGGGAGCAAGTAAGTAGTTTGTGAACACTGAATATCACCTGCCTCCCCCCGTCTGCCGTCCTGATATGACCAGAGATGTTGCCAGGACGTAAATCTCCAACAACCAACCAACCGTCCGTCCCTCCACTTTTTCCACTCTCTCTACTCCCCACTCTCTTCTCTCCACTTTATCCAGTCTCCACTCTCTCCACTCTCTCCACTCTCTCCACTACTCTCTCCACTCTCTCCACTCTCTCTCTCCATTCTCAATGACTTAGAAAATTGATACTTGTGGCTATCTAGCCTGGTGGTCGGCATTAATAGGATAGGGCTAGGACTGGTTCGATCAGTATCAGGATAATGTAACTGAGTGGGATATCGGGTCATGGAGCCAATGACCTAGTCGTCCAATGGGGCTGCAATGTTGAATTGGTCCAAAAGTGAAATAAAATGCTTTGATTTTATAAGTGTGTGGGGTGAGGGTGGAGGGGGATAGGGAAGGGGGTGAATAGGGAAATCTGTTCCATGAATGTTTTGGTCAGAGAGTGAGGTGTCCTGATTAAACGCGGGTAGAATAACAAGGAACTGACTGTATGGGGTGTGCAAAATGCATTGTTTCATGTTACAGCTGACTGCTTTGATCCATGATCCAGTTAGAAAGCAGAAATAATTAATTGAAAATCTTTTAGCCGTGCTTCTTTGGGCTGCAACCCCATTCAAAGGAGAGTAGTGAAATGGGAATTGGTCGTTTTCATACCAGAAAACTAATCTTCTTCAGTGCAATGTGGAGATGGCAATTTTCAATTTTCTCACAACCCCCTCCCCCCGCCACCAACACACACACAAACACCCTATCCCTGATGGGTAATACATGTGAAATACGAGAGTTGTTTGACCGGGGAATTGCCCGCTAATTCCGGGCGTGTGTTTACAAGTGTAAAACACCAGAATCGATGACGGTCTGAGTTTGACAGGCCCAGCAGCGGCTTTAAACCCTGTGAACCTAGCGGCAAATTAAACTTAGCCATATTTCATGTCGGTTGGAGGGAAGGGCTTGCTTGAAAACAAGCGTGATTGGGCGGGGGGTCATTGTGTGTAATGGGGTGAGGTGATGTGATGTGGTGTGGTGTGGTGTGGTGTGGTGTGGTGTGGTGTGGTGCGGTGTGGTGCGGTGTGGTGTGGTGCGGTTGCAGTATGGAGTTGTGATGTTTGGTTGTGATGAGGGTTTGCAGTTGCGGTGTGGGGTTGTGCAGTTGTGGTTTGGGTTTGTGCAGTTGGAGTGTGGGGTTGTGTGGTTGCAGTGTGGGGTAGTGTAGTTGTGGTGTGGGGTGGTGTGGTTGTGTTGTTGGGTTGCGGTGTGGAATTGTGCAGTTGCGTTGTGGGTTTGCAGTGTGGGGTTGCAGTATGGGGTTGTATGGTTGCAGTTTGGGGAGTTGTGGGGTTGCGATGTGGGGTTGTGTAGTATAGTTTAGTGTAGTGTGGTGTTGTATGGTGTGGTACCATATTGCACTTAGTATAGTGTAGTGTGGTGTGGTACCAGATTGAACTGGGCATCGTGTGTAAAAATGATGAAATCAATGCTGGAAAAATTAGTCCTTTCCAGTTTCCACACTGTCTTTCTTTCGTAGTATGTTGGGCTGGAGAAAATTTCTTCTCCCATTTTCTACACTTTCTTTTGTAGTGTATTGCTACTGGGCTTCTTCCGCCCTTCTCTCCACCTCTTATCCTATCCCTCTTCCTATCTTTCTTTCCCTTCCTCTAGTCCCTTCAGCTGCTTTTCCCTTTCTTCTTCCCTTCACTCCATCACTTCCCTTCTTTTCTCCTGTCTCTTCCATTTCCTTCCCCTCTCCTGACCTCCTTTCCCTCCTACCCCATCTCCTCTCCTCCCTTCCCCCACCCCTCTCACGCCTCTCCCAACCCCATTCAGCTCTACTCTTCTGCATGTCTTAAGATAACCCTCAGTATATGAACTATACTAGATGACCACGACCACACCCACACACATACACCGTCCCCTATTCATGTCAATAGTAGCACTGACACTAGTCACAGAATTCTGTGCGTGCCTTGTAGTTAGCTGCATCTGCCCATGAAGGTGAGACAGTACTATAAAGCATCCACAATTGCCAGGGCTGGTCATGGATGAAAACGGAAGAGTGCAAGTGAAAAAGGGTTATGAGGTATTAGCCACAGCCTTTATCGAAGGAAAATTTCAGTTGGTGTGATGGATAGCCAGCCTCTTTGCTTTTCTGCAAGCGGTGGGTGTTGGGGATTATTGTCTGGATGTAATATGCGGAAAGGCGAAAGGAACTTTCCATGTCCAATTATATCGCGCATCGGTAGGATTTTATTTTTAAGTGCAATCTATCAAGTTCCTGATGCATCTCATTGCTCTCTACCGGTGATGCATTTTCCTGATTAAACTTGGATCTGATTGAAGTGTCACCGTAGTGGGAGCTCACATTATGTGAAAAGGCGTCTGAAATTGTGTTGTAAGCAGTTGTTACTGCAAATTTTGACTTATTTGACCTATTCGGCATCTATAGTGAGTGACATGGGGACCTTGCTGGGGTTTCTAGCTTTCTTATAGCTTTCATTAGACATATCAATTATAAGCTTTCACTGTGTGATTAGCGCCTCCAGACCCAGAATGCACTATGTTTGCACCCTAGAGCCCATAGACACTGGATAACTGGTGCAGCCATGTAAACACTCCCTTATTATTAATGATATTGCTTTCCATATTGTTTAGATCTGTGTTGACCTTGAAGCATAGGTCTACAAACTAGGCATTGATTGCATTGGAAATGTACTGGGTTCTCCCAGCACATGATATATGAAATTGTCTCCGTCTCAATGCTCCGAATAAATATATGCCAACAAGAAATATAATTTCTGAGAAAGAGGCTGTAATTGCAATTCAGCAAATCTGTCATGTTTTCCTACTCCCCCCCCCCCCGGTCCCCCCTCACAACCCACCCCTTCCTCCTTCTGTGTTGTTTAAGCCTCCTTCTGTGTTGTTTAAGCTACATTCCTTGCTTGCAAGGGGCATTTCAATCATGGCCAATTGGTCTTCCTCATTCCACTGCTCCTAGTAATGCCGAGCGGCGGGATAGGTAGCAATGAGTATAAAATTTAGATCATTGGTTTGACTCGGCCAGAGTTAAAACCTTATCGAATCCCACGATCTGCCACAAAGGAAGCAGGTGTTCCACTCGCTTCGCCATCCGGTCTGTTTGACATGTTCCTTGTATTGAGGATTTGCGTGTGACGTAGGCATCACACTACTCTTGCATCGTGGTTGGATAGAAGCAGTTCATTCTCCTATCAAGTGTATGTAAATAAAACAAATAAAACAAAATCTATTTACTGCTACAATCTACTTCTGTTATTTAGAACCATGAAAATTTAATCGCGGGTTGAAATATTGTTATTTATGAGAATAGCTTATTCAAAAAGGGAAATTTGGTCAAATTGAACCCCAAATCCAAGCGATATTAATGCCATCGGTGGCGATATTGTCGAAGGTAAACAAAACAAAAAGCACAAATCTATTCGCTGCTATGATCTAATTCTGTTATTTCGGACCATGAAAATTCAATCGGGGTTTGAAATAATGTTATTTATGAGAATAGCTCATTCAAAAAGTGAAATTTGGTCAAATTAAACCCAAAATCAAAGCGATATTAACGCCATCGCCGCATCGGTAGTGAAACGCTGTACTTTCTATCCAATCATGATGGCCGACGAGGCACTGGTCATGTGGTGTTAATCGTCAATTGGCACCGGCTGTTTGTGGTTGCGCTCAGCATCAACAACCAGACAGCTAAAGCTAGGATTCCATATACGCGTAATGCGTTATGCGTTACGCGTTATGCGTTATGCGAATGCCAGCATTCCATATACGCGTAAAGGGCGCATTCCATATACGCGTAATGCGTAATGCGAATGCGAATGCGAATGCGACAAAAAATCGAAACGCCTTGAAACCTATGAGCTACATTCCATATACGCGTAATGCGTAATGCGAATGCGAATGCGAATAAAATCCATTATCCCGATCGCTCCATGTAGCGATCGGTGCGTAATGCGTAATGCGTAAAGGTGCTGCGAATAGAAAAGCATCAGTCGCATTTGTCCATTGATATAAGGCTGGAGGAGGCGACTGATAAACATCCTTCAAAGCAAGCTAAACTGAGCCATGTTTGGACCGTCCCATTCTTCATATTTCTCATGAAGACTGCTTCCTAACAGGTCCGCGCATAAACCTACATGTTTGCACCGTCCCATTCTTTATATTTCTCATTTCTGTGTTTCTGTATGTGTCTCTGTGTCTATGTGTGTCTCTGTGACTCTGTGTGTGTCTCTGTGTCTGTGTGTGTGTCTGTGTGTGTCTGTGTGTGTCTGTGTGTGTGTCTCTGTGTTGTGTGTCTCTGTGTTGTGTCTGTGTGTGTGTATCTCTGTGTCTCTGTGTGTGGGTCTCTGTGTTTCTGTGTGTGTCTGTGTGTGTGTGTCTCTGTGTATGTGTGTGTCTCTGTGTCTGTGTGTGTGTCTCTGTGTCTGTGTGTATGTCTATGTGTGTGTCTGTGTGTGTGTCTCTGTGGGTGTCTCTGTGTGTGTATCTGTGTCTGTGTGTGTGTGTCTCTGTGTCTGTGTGTGCCTGTGTGTGTGTGTCTCTGTGTGTGTCTCTGTGTTGTGTCTGTGTGTGTGTCTCTGTGTCTGTGTGTGTGTCTGTGTGTGTATCTGTGTGTGTCTCTGTGTCTGTGTGTGTGTCTGTGTGTGTGTCTCTGTGTGTCTCTGTGTGTGTATATGTGTCTGTGTGTGTCTCTTTGTCAGAGACACAGAGACACAGACACACACATAGAGACACACACAGACACACAGAGTCACACACACTTTGTATATACTTTTTATATACTTCACTGCATAACATGTAGGTTTATGCAGCGGACCTGTTAGGAAGCAGTCTTCATATTTGGGACGGTCCTAACATCCCTCTAAGCAAGCTAAACTGAGCCATGTTTGGACCGTCCTATTCTGTGTGTGTGTGTGTCTGTGTGTATATGTGTCTGTGTGTGTGTGTGTCTGTGTGTGTGTCTCTGTGTTGTGTGTATGTCTCTGTGTGTGTGTCTGTGTGTGTGTCTCTGTGTTGTGTCTCTGTGTGTGTGTCTGTGTGTGTATATGTGTCTGTGTGTGTCTCTTTGTCAGAGACACAGAGAACAGCACACACATAGAGACACACACAGGACACAGAGTCACACACACACAGACACACACAGAGACACACACAGAGACACGGAGACACAGACACACACAGAGACACAGAGTCACACACACTTTTTATATACTTTTTATATACTTCACTCCATAACGCATAACGCATAACGCAATACGCATTACGCGTATATGGAATGCTGGCATTCACATAACGCGTAACGCATAACGCATTACGCATTACGCGTATATGGAATGCAGCCTTTATGCGTTATGCGTTATGCAGTGAAGTATATAAAAAGTGTGTGTGACTCTGTGTCTCTGTGTGTGTCTCTATGTGTGTGTCTGTGTCTCCGTGTCTCTGTCTCTGTCTGTGTCTGTCTCTGTGTCTCTGTGTGTGTGACTCTGTGTCTCTGCGTGTCTCTATGTGTGTCTCTGTGTCTCTGACAAAGAGACACACACAGACACATACACACACACACACACACACAGAGTCACACACAGAGACACACACAGACACAGATACACAACCAGAGACACCACAACACAGTACACAGAGACTAACACAGAGACACACACACAGAGACACACACACAGACACAGAGACACACACGACTTAGAACGACGAGTCAACACACAGACAACACACACAGAGACACACCACATAGCACAACATATACCAGACACACAGAGACACACACAGACACACACAGAGACACACACACAGAGACACACACAGAGACACACACAGCCACAGAGACACAGAGACACACACAGAGACACACACAGACACACACAGACAGCACAGAGACAAAGAGACACACACAGAAACACAGAGATACACACAGACACAAATACACACACAGACAAACACAGAGACACAGAGACACACACAAACACAGAGACACACACAGAGACACACACACATACACACACAGACACACACAGACAGACACACAGACACACACACAGATACACACACAGATACAGATACACACACAGAGACACACCCAGAGACACACACAGAGACACAACACAGAGACACACACACAGAGACACAAACACAGACACAGACACACACACAGACACACACACAGACACACACACATACATACACATAGACACAAAGACACACACACGCACACACACAGAGACACACACACACAGAGACACAGATACACACACAGAGACACACACAGAGACACACACACACAGAATGGGACGGTCCAAACATGGCTCAGTTTAGCTTGCTTCGAGGGATGTTAGGACCGTCCCAAATATGAAGACTGCTTCCTAACAGGTCCGCCGCATAAACCTACATGTTTGCACCGGCTGTCCGTAATTATCAGTCGCCTCCTCCAGCCTTATATCAATGGACAAATGCGACTGATGCTTTTCTGTTCGCACCACCTTGTCCCGGCTGTCCGTAATTATCAGTCGCCTCCTCCAACCTTATATCAATGGACAAATGCGACTGATGCTTTTCTATTCGCACCGCCTTTACGCATTACGCACCGATCGCTACATGGAGCGATCGGGATAATGGATTTCTGACGCATTCGCATTACGCATTACGCGTGGATGGAATGTAGCTCATAGGTTTCAAGGCGTTTCGATTTTTTGTCGCATTCGCATTCACATTACGCATTACGCGTATATGGAATGCGCCCTTAACTAAACTTGGTGATATGCAGTGAATGCTGCAGATTAAATTAAAGCTGCATAGTCCAATGAAAACATCCAATTTTCAAAACCAAAACAATTATCCAGATTTTTCATTCTACATATCTAACTTAGATACTGGTGCACTTAGTAAGTATTTTTCGCCACATATAAGGGAATACTGCTCAGGCAATTTAATAGAACCTATTACTGCAGAAGACTGGAATTTTGGCGTGCTTGCCAAAATGAATTATGATTGCTTGCACTTCAATTATCTCAAAAGGTAGCGAGTTAAAATAAAAGTTATTTCAAACTAAAATAAGGTAGGTTATAGCGATCAACCTAATATATTTATCTCAGAAAATGACAGAAACCTGAAAGCCATCGGACTATGCAACTTTAATTAACATGGAATTCAATTCAATGCCAAGACCACACTTTCCATTGGATGAAAATGCCTCCCATACAGTTCAGTGTCTGGTATTTGAACGCTGGGATTTTCCATCTGTGTTTCTAAACAATGCATAGACAAATGCGGAATTGTTCGCCGTGAACTGTGCCCTGATGTGATCAAACAAGGTTGACAGGTCGGCAGACATCAATTTCACACCCGTCCACCTGAATGTGACAGCCAGTTGGGCTTCGGCCGAGCCTCGCCATGCAACGGACAAAGGTCATTGTGATTCTTATAGGTTGGTTGGTTGTTGGAGTATTATGTCCTGGCAACATCTAAGGTCATATCAGGACGTGTACCGACTTGTGACAGTACACACTCATGGCGATTTTATAGTGGTGTGCCACAGGGAGAACAGGCTGCCAGCACCATGACCTGATATCCCACTCAGTCATATTATCCTGACACTGAGCCAACTAGTCCTTTCCCTATCCCAATAATGCATCCTATCCTATTAATGCTGATCGTCAGGCTAGATAGCGACAAGTCATGTGTTTGACTTGGCTGGGATTTGAACTCCCGATCATCCACATAGGAAGCTCTATCGATTCGGCCACCACGTCCGGTGATTTCAGTTAGGGATGAACATTTAAAGGCAAACTGAGTGCAGTGCAGAGTGAGTGCAGTGCAGTTCCTGCTAAGGCCTGTCGGTACACGTCCGGTACGTTGCCGGCGCGTTGCCGGCGCATTACCGGCGCGTTACCGGCGCGTCGGTACACGTAGACTGATAGCAACGTGTAATCCAACACGTCAGCTCCCGTCGGCGCCTGCCGGCACGCGCCGATCGTTTTGTGCTTGCACAAAACTTTCGACGGGCCGCAACGCGCGTCAGCGTGTTGGCGGGCGCGTTACGGACGCGTTAGCAACACGTCTACACCCGTTGGTGGCGCGCCGGCGGAACGTAGGCATTTATTTCGGCAAACTGCGATCGTTCCGTCGGCGCGTCGGTGACCTCCCATCGACGTGTAGTGGGCGCGCTATTGGCGTTGCTCCAGCTTTTCTCGACGCGTTGGAACTGTTGCTGCCGTGTCTTGACGTGTTGCTGGCATGTCTCCCGCACGCCTAACATTACCCGGCGTTCTGCGAACCTTTAATGACGCGCTACTCGCGCGCCGTCGGCGTGCGGGCGGCATGCCGACAACGCGCCGATAACACGCTGATGGCACGCTGGGAACCCGTTGGCGGGACGTTGACACTTTGTTCCGCCGCGCGTCGAAGCCCGTTGGCCGCGCGCTCATAGCACGCTACTAACACGCTGCGCCGCGTCAAACTTTCTCCCAAACCGCCGAAAAGTTTGACGTTTCTCAACGGGTTGCAAATATTTTGCGCATTGGCGGCACGCCGGAACACACGTCGTAATGTGACAGGGCCTTAAGCGGCAAAACATCTGGGTGCCTGGGAGGGCCTAGGCCCATTGTTAACTGAGGGAGTTGGTGGGGGGGGGGGGCAGAATAATGTAGTTCTTGGGGACCATCTCTGATCACCTGTTGGAGGTAGGGGGTAGGTAGCCTGTAGCTCATGTGTACAAGAAAAGGTTACCATCTAAATATTCTATGGTATGATGCACTGACTTTTCAAGGTGAAATGCCACATATGTAGGTAAGTGGATTGCATCAGGATGTTTATCAGTAGGGTATTTATATTCCTTGCGAGAGAATAAATTACTCACGGTAATGCTATTATATAAATGAGAACATGGCCATGTTTTATATTTCTATAAATTCCTCATAGAGCACATAAAATATATACATAATATATGTTTATGCAGGAAGCCCAGTTTCCTAAGGACTACCCTGTAGGCACTACATATAAAAGATGTCACTTGATTGCAAGATTTGACATTTGATTTGATTTGATTTGAGACCAAAGCACAATTCTAGATTGTAGATGTCAGGTGTGCACGGCTGGAAAAGAACTCACCCTTTCTCAGGCTGTGGCTGAGTGATTCCCTCTCTCCCCGCACTCGGCCCCCATCAGCGAATCAGCGAGATCACAGGCGAACACGTGATGAGTGGTGTCCACGTCAGCCCCAATTATGGGATGGGTACTTCCTGGTGGCGTGTGTGTGCAGGGGTCAGTGGGGGCTGGGGTTAGCTTTCCTCATCGCTGGACGGGTTGGCCCAATTGGTAAGAGCGCTGGCTTGCATCGTCGTGTCGAAGGTCCTGGGTTTGAACTCCGACCGAGTCAAATTAATGACCTACCAAATTTATTTTTGCCGCTGCCTAGCCTGGCGCTCAACATTATTGGGATAGGGTGAAAAGTCCAAATGAAAATAGTCTTGAATTCCTATCAAAAACAGCCTTGAGAAGCCTTGAAATAGCCTTGAATTCCATATCTTCACATGTGTACGGACTCTGGATATGGCAAGGACTGGTTGGCACGGTATCAGAATAAGATACTGGTGCACTCATTAAATGGGTATTGCAGTTTGGTGCCGCTGTAGTAGACAAATGGTGAATAAAGCCTATATCTAGCAGTTTGGTGTCGGGCCAAAGTTTATTTAGCCTCTTTTCACAATAATTTAAAAAAGTGAACAACAACAACAAAAAGCATGTAATATAAAAGCTACTTCAAACTGAAGTAAAATAGATTATCATAACCAACTTGATATATATGTTATATGTGTTATAATACTGTATAACATGCCTATAATCAGTGTCAGGATAATGTGACTGAGTGAGATATCAGGTCATGGTGCTGGCGGCCTGGTCTTCCAGTGGGGCAGCACTATAAAGTCGCCATGAGCGCGCACTGGCACAAGTCGGTACCCGTCCTGATATGACCTTAGATGTTGCTAGGACGTAAAACAACAAACAAACTAGCTGTAAAAACTTAAAAAAATTAACAGACCCATAGTACTAGTACTGATAGTGTGGTGGAAGCTCATTTTAATTTTTCTCGGGCCAAGGCCGAGCAAAAAAGCCAACCGGGCCTGTCTGCAGGCCCCCGACCAACACACTAGTCCCGCCTAAAGATAAAGATCTCCTGCCGCCAATGCAGTGGCAACCCTTATATCTTTCACAATCCGGACCCGCAAGGGGGTTTTCAAGTAATCGAAAATGGTTTCAGAAGCCCAATCACGCCTCACCCAGAGTTCCTCTATCGATGCGCCGCACATAGAAAGATATGTGCATCCTCCGCGCTGAAGCGAGTGAGAGGAAAAGTCATGATCCCCCAGGCCGGCTCTATTGGCAAGCAACTTCAGTGTCTCCTGCTAAATTTTATACGAAAGGGGTGTAGAACCCCCGGACCCCCCCGCCCCCCCCCCCCCCCCCCCCCCCCCCCCCCAGCGCAGGTAGACCGAAAGCGAAGTCTGACGGGTCCGCTGGCATTTGGGCAAAGTGGAGCTCAGTCTAATGGATCGTACAAAGGCTCGTTCATGGGGATCTAGCAACAGAAATCTCGAGGACCTTTTCCCGGAATTGAAAAGTCTTTGATTACTTAACAGTAATGGTCATTCGCCAGGTATGAAACTTAAAGTGTTCCCGATGTAAAATCGAATCTGACTCGGTGACCTGGGACTTTCTCAAAAGTGCCCTAAATGAACATAGGACAGCCACGTGCCAACTCACATGGCCCTTATTATTAGTCAGGCCAGCGAAAATCCTTATTAGCAGAGGCGGAAGGATTTGGGCTGCCCTACGTGGCTCATCCCCCTTCTCCCTTGTTATTCCCTTAAGCGTCGCTGCGATGACATACGTGTCGTATGCTATAGGTGGCTGGGAATTCTGTTGCAGGAAGAAACTCAGCACGCTCAGATAATTTAATAATATGTAAGTGTCTCTGCCAACCACGTAGCATAAAGGGCCACAGTCTCTGGAGGGCAAGGGAAAGGCGAGGAATCTGAAATCTGTGAGGCGAATGGCGATCTGGTGGGTGGATCGGCACGGGAGTGACGGTGGCGCCGATAGGCCCGCAGCAAATGGTCTATAGTTCGAATATAAATATAGATAGCAGTGTATAAGAAGCAAATAAATAATAAAAGGCAGCCCCGCCGATTTATATACATATAATCCTTGTATTACACATATCATTATATAAAGAAAATATGGCGGAAAGTCAAAAGCATCGGATTATGCAACTTTAGCAAAATTGCAGCTATGCTAACAAAAAATGGGTAACCAAAGCTTGTGTCCGTCATTTCGGTGTGCACGCAAAAAATAATTGGGCATATATCCAAATATCTCCTACGTTGACGCTAAAATAACTCTTCAAACTAAAGTAAAAATAAGTCAGTGTATGTAATGTATGTGTGTTCGATATGTATGTAGGCTATGTATGTAGGCTATGTATGTAGGATATGTATGTAGGATATGTAAGTAGGATATGTATGTAGGATATGTATGTAGGATATGTACAGTAAAACCTCTCTAACCGACAACCTCCACAGATCGATCACTTCCCTATATCGATCGCTTTATCTTGGTCCCAAACGATCGCCCAGACAATACCATTGTAACTATTAATAAAACTGCCTTAACCGACCACCTCTCTAAATGGACAATTTAAAGTCGGTCCCATGGTCGGTCAATTTAGAGAGGTTTTACTGTATATTATAATAGCTGAAGCTCCGCCATCAGCGTATGCAACTTTAACTTTAACCAGACGTGATGGCCGAATGAGTTAGAGTGTTGGTAGATCATGGGATCATGGGTTCGAACCCTGGTCGAGTCAAACCAATGACTTAAAAATTTATACTTGTCGCTTCCTAGCCAGGTGCTCAGCATTATTAGAATAGGGCAAGGAGCAGTGGAATACCAATCATCCGCGATTGAAATTTCCCCTGCTTAAACAACTAATGTACAACTGCTTGTGACTGTCTGTGTACCTGCAGTGTTAGCAGTGTGTTTAAGATCTTTACATACACCCTAGGTGAAGGGCGTCTGTGGCATAACTAAATAGTATGCTTTATGCGCATGCTCAGAAAACATCCTGCTTTCTATGTCTTATGGTATAGCGCTGTTATTTCACTGCCCTTTTGTACCTAACCTCTGGGGTTGGCTGCTGGATAATCCTCTCCCAGGGCTGTGCTGCTGGGGAAGGATCATCCGGCTACCAGCCTCTTCAGCAGGTACACGACGACACGGTAAGATCTTTGCTAGGAATGAAAAAGCGGGGGTGGGGGTGGGGTATCATAGTACTGTGTTTCCAGTATGTGTTGTTCCTCGTGATATTTTCCTGACTATCAATACTTTATACTTGCATACTTACTTATACATCACATATATATACATGCACAAATATACACACATGCACACACCATTTACATGCACACATACATACATGCACACATACCTACATGCACATACATACATACATACATACATACATACATACATACATACATACATACATACATACATACATACGTGCACACATACACGTACATACATGCACACATACATACATGCACACATACATGCACACATACATGTAATGATGTATACATACACACATACATATGTGCACATGCATACATACATACATACATACATATATACATATATACATATATACATATATATATACATACATACATACATACATACATACATGCACACATACACATACATACATGCACACATACACATACATACATGCACACATACATACATACATACATGCACACATGCACATACATACATGCACACATACATGTAATGATGTATACATACACACATACATATGTGCACATGCATACATACATACATACATACATACATACATATATACATATATACATACATACATACATACATACATACATACATACATACATGCACACATACACATACATACATGCACACATACATGTAATGATGTATAATACATACATACATACATACATACATACATACATACATACATACATACATACATACATACATACATACGTACACACATACATACACACACATACATACACACACATACACACATGCATAGATATACATACATATATATGCAGACACACACTCACACACATACATTGTCTCACGCACACATCGCCACACACTCATCTGTCTCGTATACTCAAAAACAGACACATATTCACAGTCTCATACATCAATACACATAAGCGCACACGTACCGACATACGCACCAATATACGCACTCCCCTTTAAACAGCCCACATCGATGCGGACTTTCTGATCATTACTTCAAAAGACAAACATTAAAAAAGAAAACTTCACCCAAACATGTAGAACTAAAGTAAACTTATCTAGTCGGCAGTGATTGGACGTCCTCAATTAAGCGATGCTTGTTAGTACCCTGCTCTGCCGCCAGGGGAACCTTTCAATTATAAACCACCTACATTTTCCGACATTGGCAGTTGGATGTCCGGGGGGCGGGGGGAGTGTTGTGGGAGGGGGGGGGGGTGCGACTGTATCTCGGTGATCTGTGGACTCGTGGTTAAGTTACATAATCCGATGGTTTTGAGTTTCTGCCATATATATTTTTTAGATAACTGTATTTGGTTCATCATTAGAATCTACCTTACATTCGTATGAAGCAACTTTCATTATAAAGGCTTAACTTTGGAGATATTTGAAGTGAAAACATGCCAAATTAATTTGGTGTGCATACTAAAATACTGGATATTGGTGAGTTTTTTGTGTTTAGCTTTTTTGTTTGCTTAAACTTAAAGCGTAATATGATATCACAACGGCACCAAACTGCAATACATGTTTACTAAGTGCACCAAGAAATAAATTGTATGTATGTAATTGTAAGATCAAATCTTGATAAATATTTTAGCTGAACAAAATTTGATGCTTTCATCAAATTATGCAGCTTTAATAGTTATAAGCGTTTATTAGATCCTTCGTAGTTGAGCGGTTTAATACAACCGCGGCTTATGGGATGCCTCTAGGTGGTAGAGTGTGTGTGTGTGGGGGGGGGGGGGGGGTAAGAAGGGGATGCGATATTGCCTGATATTTGCACAAATTTGAAATGGAGATTTATTTCCACAAAGAGTAAGGTTTACACTGCAGAGTTTACTCTGCAGATTATATATATTACATATATTATATATTTATGTATATATATATAGACCCTCCTTACTGCTACAGTCCCTCTTCTGTTCTCAGCATGCACCTGCAGGTACCTGGTAGTCCGAATAAGTTGGTACTACTGATACAGGGCTGGGCACCTACCACTAACTAGCTTTGCTATCACTAGTATCAGCGTTTTCACCATCTTGACATAGATGCACAGACATCTGACTTGACAAACCACTTGTTGGAAAAGGCATGCGACTGTACTGCTAATTTATTATTGCCGGGCATTCCCCACTGTGCCATAAATGTTTGGGCATTCCTCGCTGAAGCTAATGTGCCATAAATTTCCCCGTTGAAGTCACGGCTATAAATTGCCAGATATTCCCTCCATAAATTATTGCTCGGCATTCTTTGCTGAAGTCACTCTACTGTAAATTATTGCCGGGTATTCCCCTGCTGAAGTCACTGTACCATAAATTATTGCTCGGCATTCTTTGCTGAAGTCACTCTACTGTAAATTATTGCCGGGTATTCCCCCGCTGAAGTCACTGCCATTAATTATTGCTCGGCATTCTTTGCTGAACTCACTCTACTGTAAATTATTGACGGGTATTAATTATTGCTAGGCATTAATGCCATTAATTATTGCTAGGCATTCTTTGCTGAAGTCACTGTGCCATAAATTATTGCTGGGCATTCTTCGCTGAAGTCAATATGCCATAACTTATTGCTGGTCATTTCCTGCTGAAGTCCTTGTGCCATAAGGATATTCTAGTTTCAATCCAAGTGAATCGTGGAATGTTAGCGCAGTAGCACCTGTCTTCAGCGATCCCTGTGATCTGCGAAAGTCTGCCATGAGCGAAAAATAATTCAATGTACAAACATTTATTTTTCTGATTTGGCGAGTTTAATTTTACCGATGACAGGATGCCTGCTACGTCAGTCAGGACCGGATCAGTCTGTATGCGAATTGTCCTTTTTACGACAGATACTACTGAAGTTCTGTTCAGCGGTGCGGGCTTCTGCCAAAGAAAACTGAATATTGAGTCCCTGCCAGAGACAAGAAGGCGTTGGCAAAGGCTCGTTTATTTGGCCTCTGCGTCTTCCATCCTGAGTGTGCTAATTTAAAGTGAATTAAAATGTTTCCTGAACTGAAGCATTTTCTTCTTTTTCTTTCTTTCCATTTAACATTTTCCGAAACACACCGCGGTTTAAGAACATTTTTTTTTTTTTTTTTATAATTTTTTTTTTAAAATCCCGGTTCTTTCATCGGTTAATGAATAACTCCCGCCGTCACCGCCGCTGACGCTGAGCACGGCACTTTGGGAATGTCGAGACGGCGCGCAATCCATGACGACCGACCGACCCCTTTGGATTCGTTGGTTGTTGGGAGTTTTACGTCCTGGCAATATATAAGGTCATATCAAGACAGGTACCGACTTGTGACAGTAGCACCATTTGCTTGATATCCCACTCATTATCCTGACACTGAACCAACCAGTCCTTTCCCTATCCTAATAATGTCGCTACTAAGCGACTAATGTCGCTACTAAGCGACCAGTATACATTTTTGGTTTGACTCGACCAGGGTTCGAATCCCACGATATACCAAAGCAGGAGACGGACGCTCAACTCATTTGGCCAACCCGTCTGGTTGACGCCCTTGGAAAACGTCGGCATTGTGTGGCGAGATTTATGGTTTATTTAATCACAATCTATCCCTCAGTCTCATAATCCATGGTGCTCTGGTTTATGGTGGCTCACCACTAGGCAGTGCTGGCTTCAACTCTCCACTCTCCACTCTCCACTCTCCACTCTCCACTCTCCACGCACAGGTTTAATTAATCTCCAGACAGAGGTGTGGCTTAGAATAGACTGGCCGGAAAGCAATGACACTCCGCGGTTTTCTATAGCGAGTAATAATATTCCGATCTGCCTACTTTGGCATTGCTCGTGGTAGTGAGTTTAAAGGCCCTTTTTCTCGTCTCTGATTGGCTGATTTTATGTGGTGGACAGTTGTATTGCCGATGACGGTACATCTCACCTGTATGTCTTACAACTCTAATGGTGCTGCAGTCATTTATACAGAGTGCTGGTGTCATAATACATTTTTGCATTTTATTCTGGTAATAAATTTAGGGCAAATGACTCTTCACTACACATGTACAGGGTCCGTAGGGAGCCTGGAAGGTCTTGAAAGGGCTTGAACTTCATTTTCCCCATTTCAAGGCCTTTGGGCGATTAGTCTTGAAAAGCCTTGAATTCCATTAAATTGTCCACACTAATCTAAATGAGTCTGAAATCGCCATTCACCATTGTTCCCTACCCCCCTGAAATCCAAATGAAAATAGTCTTGAATTCCTATCAAAAACAGACTTGATAAGCCTTGAAATAGCCTTGAATTCCATATCTTCACATGTGTACATATACCCATACACCGTTAGATATTCGCATTTAAAGTTGTATAGTCCGATGGTTCCGAGCTTTGTCCTTTAAAAAAAAAGAAGATATATGCATTAGATTGATCAGTTTAATCTTCTGTACTTCAGGTTGAAATAACATTAAATGGCGAACTTTTAAGCTATTTTAATTGCGAACATAGAAGCTTCATTTTGCAAGCAGGTTTGATGGGTACGAAAGCTGTCCTAATATAGTTACAGTGCTGGCAAGGTGAGGACTATTACTAAGTATTAGGGAAGGAAAATGAGAAAAGCGAAGAATAAATGTTGTTGAGTAAATAGTGGCTTGGTAACACGGAGCAAAGACAGAACAAACTGACCAAAAAAGTAACATCAAAGGCACAGGATGAGCAATTGCAGAACATAAGTCTGAGAGATTTCAATGCTGAACATAAACAAGTCTAGCCTGAACATCAAGGGGCTTAAAACAATGCCTACTGATATTTTTTTTTTTTAAAGGTCGGCGAGGGGGGGGGGGGGGAGACACGAAGAAAAAAGAAGCTGGAAAGCTCTTACTCTTGACGTGAGCCACAAAGAACAATCTACAAACGCTTACAGCTATGTTTATGCCCATTGACGAAGAAGATTGTAAGGCAAGTGGTGACAAGACTAAGGCGCAAGGACTGCTACCATCTGGGTCGTCCATCGCCCCCTGGCTTTCTATGTCTGCAAAGGCTGGAAGCAACTTCTGAAGGCAAGGTTTCTCAAGCTATGTATATATTGTAAATATTATTTCTAGATATAGAGGAACATTAAAAAAAATTCATGCATTTATATATGTAAGAACAAAGAAATATATACACGTATACATATATACATTGAAACCCCATTGTATTAAATGTGCCCTGATTTAACGTGAATTCAGATAATGCAATTAATGATTGGACCCAGTATTCTTTAATTCAAAGCTAATTCAGTAAACTGAGCCCAAATTTAGCACAACCCTGCTGTTTTCGAGATAACGTGATTGTTGGGGTTCATACAATGTCATCACAGTATATACAAATGTCTTCCTGTGTGGGAGTTTGTGGGTTCCAAATTCGACCGAGTCGAACCGACGACTTTAAAAATTAATACTGAGCCTGATGTTGAACATCACTAGGGTAACGCAAGGACTGATTTGCTCCATATTATAATAATGTGACTGAGTGGAATATTAGAATATTGGATCATGATCCCGGCAGCCCAGTCTCCCAATGAGGCCGCACTATAAAGGCGCCATGAGTGCACTATCAAAACTCACTGCGGTATGACTGAACAAAGGGCTCTAGAACAGCACCCTTGTGTGCATGTTGAAAGTGTGGGCGCGTCGGGGTTGGTTAGCCGTGATCCCGGCAGGGGGCAGCACCACCAGGCACAAAGACAGGATTTATGATGGACATCTGGTCAGCCATTGGTGGCCCTTATCATCACCGCCACAGACGGCTGGGGCGCAGTTTATCACGCGCAGACCTTTATTAGTGGTGGGGGGGGGGGGGGGGGGGGGGGGGAAGTGTAGCAAGGCCGTGCGCTTGCACTATGTGGGGTGGTTGTGGGGGGGGGGGGGGGGGGGAGCAGGTGGGCGAGGAGGTGGTTAAAGCTGGTAGTCCAATGAAAGCATATCACTTTTGAAAGTGTTAGGCTTCACACAATTTCTTTTTCCCGTTTGTGTGGCTGACCTTGCAAAATGTTTTCTGATCGTCTTTTTTTTTTGATGAAATTATTTAATCTTTAAAAATAAACCCTTTCCAACCATCACAGATAAGCGTGGGAAGAAACCCAAACTAAATCACAGTCATTGGTTTGACTCGGTTGAGATTCAAACTCCCTTCCTTCTGTATGGGAAGCATGCACTCTACTGATTCGGCCACTGCATTCGGTGTACATATGGTAACCTTGGCCCGTATGCATGACGCAGTGTTAGCTTACACTCGGTGTGTTTACATACTGAGTTTTCGCCGCTAACCTAGAAATCCCCACCAAAACCAGTTTTGGCTCGCTAACACCGCATCATGCATATGGGCCCAGGTCTGGTGAGTAGGCGTCGGGGAATTTAGAACCGCCCTGTGTGTATTGTGAGAATGTCGATAGTGGGTGGTGTGGGGGCGGGGGGGGGGCGGGGTGGAGCTGCTCACAGAAATAAGTGAATAGCTTGTGGGTAGCGGAGAGCTCCTCTTGTATTTACCATATACGAGGACTTTCAACAAAGTGTATGGTTGTTGAACCTACCCTGTGTATGTATATGAGATGCGTTGCCTGTATGTATGTATGTATGTATGTATGTATGTATGTATGTATGTATGTATGTATGTATGTATGTATGTATGTATGTATGTATGTATGTATGTATGTATGGTATGTGATGTATGTATGTATGTATGTATGTATGTTTATGTATGTATGTATGTATGTATGTATGTATGTATGTATGTATGTATGTATGTATGTATGTGTAATTGTAAGCATTAAACAACTTATGGACGTAAACCATTTAAAAGACTTACAATTCCAGTGGGACGAGTTTAGTGGTCTTAACTGACTTCTTGGGCAAGGATCCACATAGACAAGTAGGTGTCGATAGAGTCGTGACATCAGGGAACCTAGGTGGTGAAATAATTAGCACACTGGCCCTAAAGGCAAGAAAGAGATGCAGTTCAATTCCCGCTCTTGGAGCAATATTTTCCATTTTCATCACCCCGCACGACAAAACTAATATATAGTAGGTGTATCTTCAATATGCTGGTGTGACATACGAGCACACGGTAATCTGGTTCTGTTCACCGGTAGAATCTTATGATCTGGTCACCTGATTTTAACATGTATTTAAAAATAAATATTTCCTATATTTTAGCAACATATTTATAGTGTAGACATATTAGCTGTAGCATTACACTAAGAACTACTAAAATAGCCCTAACATATTAGAAAGGTTATTAAAGCCGACAGGTTGACAACAGCCTTGGTTGGGCCCTGAGTAACTTGCAGAGAGAAGTTGTTTTCGTTTGTATACCAAGCCAGACTAGTCAAACTGGATCCTGCTAATTCTGAGTCAGTTAAGTTGTTGCTCATGTTGATGGTCCTTTAAAGCAGTTCTAGCTTCTAGTTATCACTACAGTTTAGATGGCTGACTGTCGTTATGGAGGGGAGACCAGCCAAGGTGTGGCTGTACATAATTCTCCATCACTGATTATTTTCATTTACTTAAAATGATATTTGTCAGCAGTGCAGATTTGTCATGAATATTAACCGGGAGCCTCTCGTAAAACGCTATAAAGCACTACAGCATCACTCACCCAAATGGTCTGATTATGGAATAAGTTATTCGGAACTCAAGGAAAGTAGGGTATTATTGTTAACCTGGTGTACTATCATGTTGTTACCTGAAAACCGGGCACGGTGGCCTAATAGGTAGAGCGCGGGCCTTGCATGTGGAATGTTGGGAGTTTGGTTCCTGGTCAAGTCAAACCAATGACTTAAAAATTGATACTTATTGCTTGCTAGCCTGGCGCTCGGCATTAATAGGATAGTGCAAGGAATTATTAGCTCAGTGTCAGGATAATGTGACTATGTGGGATATTGGGTCATGGTACTGGTGGCCTGATTTCCAAATGGGGCAACACTATAAAGTTGCCATGAGTGCGCACTGTCACAAGTCGGTACCCATCCTGATATGACCTTAGATGTTGCTAGGACATAAAACAACAAACAACAAACAAGTTACCTGATTTTCTTTTTGAACCAACGCATTATGCAACATAGCCACACCGACACGGCAATGCCGACATCTTCACTTGACCACCGATTGGCCCGTTTTCGTGAGGCTGACTCATGTATATATCACATAATTGTCTCTGGTTTATCTTGATGCTATTTGTTAAACTGATGAGTGGTTTAGATTCATCTGTTTGTGAGCTATTGTTGGTTAGTGTAGATTCCTTTAGGTATACAGGCAGGAAGATCAACTGTCAGGAGGATGACCAAACCACAATAAAATAAAATTCAATTCAATTCAAAAAGTAAATTCACCCTAACATAATAAATAGATGGTTAAAATTAAATAAAATTCCAAATAACTGTGTTGAATTTGGTTGTGTACAATGAACTGCTGTGCTGTAATTGTATCAAATGGTGTGTGGAGTAGAACAAGGGCTTGCTTGTGGCGGGTTAGTATTGCAGGCACACCAACACCGGTATCTTCCAATACAGCGCACATCGACCCCCTGCACCTGAGTCCTCTGACAGTGCCAGCCCCGCAGGACTCTGCCCAAATATAGACACAGAGGCATTGATCTGCCGCTGGCTCGTAGCTCTTTTTGAGGAGTGCTCATCTAGGTGGTCTTCACAATGAACTGGTGTCATTTTGATCCTTTAAAGACCTTGTAAAGTTGCATATTTCGCTAAGTTTATACCATCAAACTGAATCTATGTAAATGTTAGGTTCTTATTTCATCTTCCAAATAGCGAGGTTAAGGACTCTGCCCAAATATAGACACATGCATTGATCTGCTACTGGCACACAGCTCTTTTTGAGGAATGCTCAGCGAGATGGTCTTCATAATGAACTGACACGTCTGGTCCATTTTCATCCTTGTAAAGTTGTATATTTCGATGGTTTTGAGTTCATGCCATACTGTATCTAAGTAAATGTTTGGTTCTTATTCCATCTTCGTAATACTGGAAGGTAAACATAGTGGGTTAAAAGTTGCGTAAACCGATGATTTTGAGTTTCTATCACTTTTCATCTTAGATAAATATAGTCAGTTGATTGTTATAATCTACCTTACTTTGCCGTCCTGATATGACCTTAGATGTTGCCAGGAATTACAATTTCAACAACCAACCAATAACCTTACTTTAGTTTGAAGTAATTAAAATGTTAACTGACTTACTTTGGGGCCCTATGATGTGTAAACATGCTAAAATCATTTTGGCGTGCTTATCAAAACTCTGGCATCATATGCTTCATGACCTTAGATGTTGCTAGGACGTAAAACAACAACAAATAAACAACAACAAACAGCTTCAACAGTAACAGGTTCTATTAAACTGACATAGCCTGCCCTTCTATGCAGCAACAAGTACTTAAAGTTGCATAGTCCAATGGTTTTGAATTTCTGTATTTTTTCTGAGATAAATATATTAGATCGATCTCTAGTATCTACTTGACATTAGTTCAAAGTTACTTTTATTTTAAGTGGTAAACTTTTTAGATATTTTGAGTGCAAACATGGAAAATTAGTTTTGGCAAGCTTGCCAAAACTCTGACACCATAGACTTCTGCAGTAACAGGTTCTGTTAAATTGACTCAGTATTGCCTTCTACGCAGAAACAAATGCTTAATAAGTGCATCAGTATCTAAGTTAGATATGTAAAATCAAATCTAGATAATTGGTTTGGTTTTGAAAATTTGATATTTCATCGGACTATGCAGCTTTAATAAGCAGACCAGTATCTAAGTTGGATATGTAGGTTCAACATGTAGATAGTGTCTTGCTTCAGAAACTTTGCTGTTATTTGACTATGCAGCTTTAATGGGTGATTATTATGATCTACTTTTTTCTTTTTTTAGCTGGGAGTAACTTTGATTAAAGATGGTTAACTTCAGAGATTTTTGAAGTGAAAGCACACCAAATAAGTAGTACACCACATAAGTGCACACAGAAACACTCATCATTGGCTTGTATCCTTTGATTTCCAGTAGTGACAGGTTCTATTAAGCCGACTTCATTTTCCTTCCAATGCAGCAGTAAATAGTTCTCTAAGTTGGAAATATATCCTCAAATGTAGGGAAGTGCTTTCGGCTTAAAATCTATTCACGGTTTCATCGGATAACACAACAGCAATGCATGGTTTGCATATATGTATGTAATGTATAGCAATATTGTGGTAGACCACGATGTCCACCGTTCCACGGGCTTTCACTCTGCCGCGCACACACAGAAGAACGCCAAGATTTAGTGACAGTACACTTCCACTGGTTTATTACAAAACCTATCTGCTCTCCGTGGCGCCAACAGTCAAGTGACTCGCCCCCTAACTCGCTAGGTCCCACATCGCCTCTATAGGTGGGGGGGAGGGTGCTAGCCACACACAGTAGAGGGCAGCCCAATCGGGGCCCTGCCCGGTGGCTAGCATGCCACCACCTAGCGCAGTTTAATGTAACTGCGTAGGTGTGCAGCGTAGTGTTTGCCGCCACCACGTGGTAGTGGAACTCATGTACAGACTACTACAATATCATATAACGCACATTTACCTTGAATCCGTATAATATGGTGCGTATGTATGGATAGGGGTGTAAGATGCAGCTGAAATGGTAGTGGAATGACCACCCTCCTGCATGGCTCCAAGGGTTGCCACCCACATCCAGAGAACAAATATCAGTCTTGAATGAATTGAGTGTCCAATCCTGCCCTCGGGGTATACCCCGCCCCCTCTCGCCCCAACCAACTCCCTTTTTCTTTTTGCACCCTTTATTTCTCACTCGCTTTTGATCTCATCAACTTTATTTTTGTGCTCACCCTATTTTTGATCTCGCTATGTTTTCACTCACCTTATTTTTACACTCCCTTGCTTTTTAGTCGCTTGATTTTTTTACACTCGCTTTTTTCACTTTCTTTATTTTTACACCTGCTTGAATTTCCCGTTAGTTTTTATTCCCTTTATATTTATATACTTTTAACCTCCTTCAATCATCTCATCACCAGCACTATAAAGTCGCCATGAGTGCGCACTGTCACAAGTCGGTACCCGTCCTGATATGACCTTAGATGTTGCTAGGACGTAAAACAACAAACAAACAAAACTCTCATCACCACACCATCACCACAACACCACCACACCACCACACCACCACCACATCACCACCAGATCATCACCACACCACCACATCACCACACCACCACATCACCACACCACCACATCACCACATCACCACACCACCACACCACCACACCACAACTACTCCCAGTGTGGCCGGTTGTAGGACTCAAACCCTAGGTTTGGACCTAGACGAGTCAAACCAATGATTTAAAACATGTCACGTCCTAGTTTGGGGCTTGGCCTAGGAGAGAGAAAGGAGCAGTGGAATGAGGAAGACCAATTGTCCGCAATTGAAATTTCCCCTTCTTAATCAATGAATATAACAAGAACAAAAATATGAGCCTGAAGTGTGGAAGCGTTTCCAATTTTGACAATTAGTTTCTAATATCATCCAAAGCGCACTGCATCTTTTCATTCATTGCATTTACCAGAAAACCTCGGTGAACATCATTCAGTAATTTATAGCAACTGATAACACAGAAAAATTACCCGTGTGGCCTAAGCCTAAATTTGCTTCATTGAATGGTTGAATTTCCATCGCTGGCCACTCGTCACAGAGAAGTTACAAATGTTGCAACAACGATTGCGATGAATTGCAGGTGGCACATTTCGATGGTTGAATGCAGTGTCTATTTAATGCGGATGGACGCCGCCCCGACTGGTAACCAGCTTGCACCCCACATGTTCCTGCTGCCAAAAGGCCTACGTGGGTTGGGCGTTATCAATGCCAGTTTTTTGGTTACCTTTAGGGATGCCGTTAGGTGGAGTCTGGGTGTGACAAGAGATGAGTAAACCATATTTTAGTTATATTTTCTGTTCATTTGAGCGATTGGAAGATTGTTGGCACCAGGCGCAGTGGCCGAATCGGTAGGGCGCGTGCCTCACATGCGCGAGATCGGGAGTTTGGTTCCCGGTCGAGTCAAACCAATGACTTATAAAATTGATACTTGTCTCTTCGATACTTGTGCTCGTCATTAATAGGATATGGCAAGAACTGGTTAGCTCAGTGTCGGGATAATGTGATTGAGTGGGATATCGGGTCATGGTGTTAGCAGCCTAATTTCCCAGTGGGGCAGCACTATAAAATTCGCCATTGTCGGTGCCTGTCCTGATATGGCAAGGACGTAAAACTCCAACAACCAACCAACCAACCAACCAATCAACCAACCAACCAATCATAACCAATGTCTGTGTTGCTTAGCTACTTACTGTAGCCTCACTTCCTTTTGACTTCCTTGTTTGCAGAATCTGTAGGTATGGGTTTTGTGTGGTTTAATATTCACGTGAACCGGTACTTCTGGCATGTGTATTCTCATATCTAATTACACTGGCATAACTGTGATACCTGTGATGCACGTGGCATTTTATATATGTGTGTGTGTCTGTGTTTTCAAAACAAAATGTTCCCCGCGTGCGTGTGTGCGGGGCACATTTTGTTGTGACAATTTTGATTAGCAACAATTGCTAATCAATTTGGAAATTGATTAGCGATCTACATAACTTGTATTGCGATTCGAAACACGATACCAAACAAAATGTTCCTGTATACATACATGCATGCACTAGCTCAATATATTCGAATCTACACCTTGCCATTCCGATGCTAGTGTGCTAACCATTATACTACCTTGGCTACCTGATGTTATCCCCCTATCCACGCCTACCTGTCTATATGGCTCCTTGCCTGAGGGGTCAATGCAGACTACTACATATGTATCAAAGCTGCATAGTCCAATGAAAACATAACATTTTCGAAATCAGAACACTTATCTAGATTTGATTCTAGGTATCTAACTTATACCCCAGTCACACGAGAGCCAGCGTTCGCCGCCAACCTCCTTACGCCCAAAAGGACGCCAAGCTCCCAGCGTCCCATTCGATACATTTTTTCAAATACGTGGTAGGCGCCATGGCGGCGCTGGGTCAGTGGCAGGGCTGTGCTGCGTCAGTGCAGGGTGGCGCTGGGTCAGTGACGGGTTGGGGAAAGGGCAGCGCCCTGGTGCCAGGTCACCGGCAACTCGCCAACCAAGAGGTCGGTGCAAGGTCGGCACCAGGGCGGCGCCAACCATTTTGAATGGCGCCGCCGGAACAGGACGCAAGGAGGTTGCAAGTGCAGCACTTGCAACCTCCTTGCGTCCAAAATTTCCAAAATGGATGCCGGGAGGTTGGCGTCCTCATGGCACCAGCACTTAAGTAGGGCGTAAGGAGGGCGCAATGAGGACGTTTTGACATCGCGAATCGATCGTAAGCCAACGCAGGCCTCGTGTGACTGGGGTATTACATACTGGGGCACTTATTAAATATTTATAGCTGCACAGAAGGGACATCTGAGTTAATTTAGTAGAATCTTTTACTGCTAAATTTTGACATGCATGCCAGCATTAAATTTGGCATATTTGCACTTAAAAATATCTCCAATGTTAGCGAATTAAAATAAAGGCTACTTCAAAGATAGGCTATTATGATCAACCTAGCGTATTTATCTAACCAAACAAAAATATGAAAAAATAACAGAAAATCGAAAAGCATGGGTCTATGTAACTTTAAATAGACTACATTTGAAGAGGCCACCCAGAAAATAAGTAATTTTCACTTTAAGTTGAAATGGCATGTTTCAGGTGTGGGGACATTTTACTTGTTGAGAGTTGAGAGTTGAGGTAGGTTGCAACGCCTGCCTGTAACTGTAAGACAATGGAGAGGGGGAGTACTAGTATTACCATCATTTCTTTGCTACCTTTCGGTGAGTGTACACATTGGAATGTATTCGCGAGGTTCAACTGACTACGTGACTGTCTCACCCTACAAGGCCTTCACCTATATGCCTGGCAGCCTGATGTTGTTGTTGCATTTCACTGGCGTGACAGTAAAGCTGCATAAACGGATGCAAGTATAAAATTACGAAACCAAAAAACTCGATTTGATCATCCTTTTTTTGGGGGGGGTGTGGGGGGGGGGGGTCAATTTAATCAAAGCTGTCCCTACTGAAGCCCATAGTGTCCAGCATTTTGACGTATATGCCAATATTAATTGAGCGTCTTTTCACTTAAAATATCTTCAAATTCAGCTATTTATAATTAAAATTACTTGGAACTAAAGTAATGTAGATTATAATTTTATTTGGATGGTGGTGGGGGAGGGGGGGATGGCAGGAATTCAAAATCATCGACCTAGTAACTTAAATAAAGACCCAGAGTAGTTTTTAATGCCAAAATTAACTTAAAATATCTTTCAAAGTCAGCTATTTATAAATCAAATCACTTGAAACAAAATTAATGTAGATTATAATGTTCATTAGTGGGAAAATTGCAGAAATTTAGAATCATTGGCCTTCGCAACTGACATAAAGACCCAAAGTAATTTTTAATGTTATGCATGTTAAATTTTCATTTTGGTGGCCTTTGACTGGCTTAGTTCATACATTGCTCAGACTGACCCAGCACTGTGTGTGAACTAGGTTTGGCTCAGAGGGTGGGTGCATTATTTGTGTACCTTCTGTTTATATGCCATGGCAGGTGTGGCTGGCTATCCCATATCAAACGTATTGAGCGTGTGTGTGGCACCTTTTTATTGACATGCTTATTAACCGCCTCACCCTCTTGTACTTTCCAGGTGAGCCCCCTATATCGTGTTGCGCGCAGACACAGCGACATCTGACAGTGTGCTAATGTCACACATCATCGGGGAAACTTGTTCGCCATTGTAAAGTTTTCGGTTTAAAGCTGCATAATTTGACAAAGACATAAAATGTTTGAAACCAAAGGTCTTGCTAAAATTTGATCGTACTTACCCACTTGTTAAATGGACCCGGTATAGGCCTTTGAGACACGAACCATACTCTGACAAATACTCTCCAAGCATACCTTTGCAGGTTTTCAGTTTATGCAACTGCATATGTGGGGGGAGAGTTCTGAGTGAGGTTGGTTGCTCCTGCTTTGTTGTAGTTAGTCCAGCACACTGATGAGGCTTCTAGACAACCCTATATACAAAAAATGTCAGAATTTGCCAACTAAAATGCTAAATATAAAGTTCAAATGCTTGGTTATCATAACCCGCTACTTTTGTGTTTGAATACTTTACTAAATCATGTAGATTAATAGACTTTGAAAATTAAATTGAGTGTTCTGTGGCTGCCATCTTGGTGGTTTCAATGGATCCCCCTGTGTCTGGGGAACCCATAGGGGTCATGTGATGATGGAACCCCACCCATAATGTCATTCATACATTACATACCTCAACACTCTCTCTCCACATGTTCAGTTGTATGAACAACAAAAATCCTGCAAAAGTGTGCTTGGAGAGCTTTTGATACCGGATTTGTTTGTTTCTGGGTGATGTATACCGGCGATTTAAAACATTTATTTCTGCATAGAAGGAATATGAAGTAAATTTAATATCCATATATTCAATTATTAAGCATTTATTTCTGCATTTAAGGAACATGACAGAAATTTAATAAACCCGACATATAGATTTAGGAAGTCCAGTATTTCGGTGCGCATGCTAACATTATTTTGCATATTTTCATTTAAAATATTTCCAAGTTTATTTATTTTTATTCAATTTCTGCAAGCTAACGTAATGTACATTATAATGATCAACCTAATATATTTATTTGTTAAACTGTTGGATCATGCAAATTAAGACAGGCAATTCCTTTGCATTTCTTCATGATGTAGTGGAGTATTGTACTCAGCAGCAAGTTAATAAAATCTACAAATAATGTATGTATTAAGTAATATATATAACTAAATAAAAACGATATATTAGCAAGGAATTATTACATGCGATAACAGGATTATCTTTTTGTACATATATATATATTTTACCTCGGTAAACAGCCTCAGGCTAGCCTCAGGCTAGGGAGAGGTAAGCACGTCCGGTACCAGCAATTAGCATATACAACTCACGACTGGATAACGTGTCGTTGGGTTGCTCCGGCAAAATTAGTCTACATACAAGCAAATACGCAGTAAGTATAATAAAAACTGTGGTTAGCTTAATTATGATGCATTAGAGCATCAATATGGAAAGTTTAGACTTTCGTTGGTCCAATTTGGACGAGTTATTTGGTTATAAACAACCAAGGATAGAACACTCGAGTGGGTTTCTCGAAGGAACCAAACCGGTCATTAGCGGTTATGTCAACACCCGGGTCACCGTGTGACTATGGGTAGAGATGTGGGTTTCGCCCTATCTCATGTGGAAATTCTCTCGTACTCTAATAGAGAGTAATGTTGGAGATGCTCCTGGGTTTCTTTTATAGACTCCCCTAGACAAAACTTTTTCAGGCGTTTCTCCGAGTTTCGTAGCATTTTCTCCAACTTGTTGACGTAGTAGTCACAGGTGGGAGAAGTGTGCGGAACAGAGGGATGGGCGGGCCGATACACTGGTCCCGACCCCGCGTAAGGTTTGGGCTTGACCCACAACCCACGCACAAATTTAGCTTATTACGCCTGTGTTATAACGGTATAAACACGTTCTTTAACACCAATAGATGTCCAAATGAGTTTGAAACAACCATATTGTGACATATATATATACCGGGACTGATCAAAAATGTTTGTTTCAGTTCCCGATGGCCACGAAGCGGAGTAAGCGCGGTGCAGCAGCAGCCGAGGGGCGTGTTCCGAGTGGAGTGGACGAGGAGTACGACTCCTCACCCGTGTTGTCGGCAGGGCCGTCGACACAGCCCCGGGCGCATATCCTCTCCGACCCGGACGAGGACGCAGTGCCTGATGTGCCTGCGCCTCCAGATTGGGAGGCTCGCTTTGCAAGATTGGAAAGCCACATCTTGACTGCCAAATCGCCTGTGTCTCGGAAGCGGCGTAGGCCGAGTGTCCAAGAGGATTCATTTGAAGATTTCTTGGACACAGACTCGGCGGTGGAGCTTAAGGCTCCTCCTCCTCCTTCTCCTAAACGGAGAAAGAAGAAGAAACAGGTGATTTCTTCGGGTGATGAATTCACCAAGGAGCGGGCAGAGTCTGGTTTGCGCAAAAAGCGGAAGACTAAGTCCAAAAAGAAGAAGAGGAAAAGGAAATATTCTTCTTCTGAGTCGTCCACTGGGTCTACTTCTACGGAATCAGACTCAGACACCGTATATGAAGGGGTCTATGCGGACATTGGCACTAAAGTGGCTAAGAAGGTGGAGAAGCCAAAGGCTAAGCGGGTTAAAACCACTACGCTTATGCGCGAGACCGTGAATGGTCATTTTCGCACGTTCAAACCGGCGGAGGTTATCTCCAAGTTAGGAGATGAGTTAACAGGCATAAAGGGTGTTCCCAACTCCATCATTAAAGAGATGGATCGGGATGTCAATATGACGGATGACCGTAAGAAGTTTGAGGATGTGTTGCACACAGTGCATAAGGCAGTGTTGGCTACCCTAACAGCTATTGTTCCTGTGGCTAATAGGATGCAGAGTGAAAATAAGTTCTCGTCTTTGGCTAAGACAATGGACAAAGGCATTGCAGTGTTAGCGGCGGCAGGTAATTACCTGTCGTATCGAAGATATGAAAATGTCTTCAAGTCAGTTTGCACAGATGCTGGCAAGGAAGTGGCTCGCTCTAAGAAGGTTACCGATAATGAGGGGAAGGAGTTTACGCTCTATCTTGCTCCAGAGCCGATTAAAGGGAAACCTTTAGATAATACCAAGATGTTTGGCGGTCAACTACAATACCTCTATAAAGAGGTAGAGACTGCAGCCAAGAGTGGCAAAAACATGGATGGCAAGAAGAAACAGGAAGTTCCTCGTTTCAAAAAGTCACGAGGGGATTTTCGTCCACGACGGTTCACCAGAGGAACCAGACCGAGTTCAAACTTCGGTCAAGGGTTTCGGGGCCGGGGCGCTCGCCCAGGCTGGACCGACAACACCGCACGGCCAATAGGTCGAGGGTTCAACTCGTCGAGACCTTTCCCCAGGGGCGGGTCCAAGTAGAGGTCCAAACACAAACTTTACAAGTCCCTGCAGCCTCTAAAAACACACAAACTGTAAGCAACTTTGTGGCTGGTAATATTAGTAATCATATTTCTGAGTGGCACAAAATTACTAGTGACCAAGAAATTATAGAAATAGTTAGGGGTGTTCAAATTCCTTTTACACAAATTCCTGTACAAAGTATAATACCTTTTCCATATAACATTCAACCAGTTGAACGAGACGCACTAACTAAACAGGTACATAAATTCTTTGAGAAAGGAATTATACAAAAAGTGACACACTGTTCAGGACAGTTTATTTCAAACATTTTCTCGAGACCGAAGCCTAATGGTGATGTTCGAATGATCCTGGATTTAACAATCCTTAATAAAAGGGTGGAATATCGACATTTTAAAATGTTCTCTCTAGATACGGCACGGGATCTGATTACACCAGATGCGTGGATGGCTAGTGTTGATTTACAGGATGCATATTATACGCTTCCCATAATGGAACAATACCGAAAATTTCTTCGATTTATTTGGGATAACCAACTCTATGAGTTTACCTGTATGCCGAATGGCTTAGCTTGTGCGCCACGTTTATTTACTAAATTGCTTAAACCTGTTTTCTCGGTAATGGCGAGGAAGGGTCATATAATGTTTCCATACATAGATGATTCTTTTATTATAGCATCAACACAAATTGGTTGTGTGAATGCAGTTTTGGATTTATGTGCATTACTCACTAAATTGGGGTTTTATGTACATCAACAAAAGTCAGTGTTTAAACCAACAAAACAACTCAAATGTTTAGGGTTTATTCTGGATACACAGTCCCTTACAGTGTCGATAACAGAACAAAAACTAATTAAGTTTATGACTACAGCGACTCAGCTTATTAAGTTATCAAAGCCAAAAATTAGACAGGTTGCTGTTCTTATTGGCATAATGACCTCATATGCACCTGCTGTGTTATATGGGAAGGCCCATATTAAGTCGCTAGAAATAGATAAAAATTTAGCGTTAACACGAACTAAAGGCAATTTTGAGCGAAAGATGTTTATTTCGCAAGAAGGGTTACAGGATATTGGATGGTGGATGCAACATATAGCAAGTTCACCAAATCCAATCCGCATGGCGGAACCTAATACAGTAATTACTACTGATGCTTCGTTAGAAGGTTGGGGAGCTCATCGAGATGGGGTCACAACAGGAGGTAGATGGCTTGATGATGAAAAATCAGACTATATTAATGCACTAGAATTGCGTGCTATTTATCTGGGCTTACGTAGTTTAGTAAAGATAAATAAATCACAGGTTAGAATACTAACTGATAATACTACTGCCATGGCATATATTCGTAACATGGGTGGAACCAAATCAAAGTCTTGCAATCAGTTATCTAAACTGATTTGGAACTGGGCACAGGCTCAACAAGTCTGGCTGACTGTAGCGCATATTCCAGGGTCACAAAATACACTTGCAGATTATAAAAGTAGAAATTTCCATGACCATTTAGAGTGGTCTCTCTCTACACATTTGTTTAACTTCGTTTGTGAAAAATGGGGTACACCTGAAGTTGACTTATTTGCATCACGAAATAATAACAAGTTACCCTGTTATGTTTCTTGGCATCCTGAACCGGATGCTTGGAAAGTAGATGCGTTTGCTATTACCTGGGAAAATAATTATTTTTATATTTTCCCACCATTTAGCATTATCAGCCGAGTAGTGAGAAAAATCGGCTTGGAAGGGACACATGCGATACTGGTGGTGCCCGATTGGGACACGCAACCTTGGCTGCCAGCAGTTTCACAACTGGCAAAAGATCATATACGATTCCCAAGAAAACTCGGGAATCTGACGCACCACGGACCGCTAGTGGTTCACGGCGACGTGTCAACGACGCCCCTATTGGCATTCCTTTTCTAAGGAAGCAGCTACAGCAATTTGGATTGGACAGAATTACTGAGGATAGGATAGTATCGGATGCCTGGAGGCCAGGAACTGTCAAAATGTATACAACCTATTTAAAGAAATGGGGTGTACATTGTTTGTTAATGAAAGTTAAGCCAACAAATCCAAAGATTTCACAAGTAGCTCGGTTTCTTCGTTCTCTAGAGGATGAAGGACTTTCCTTTGGATCGATTAATGCGGCGAGGTGTGCGTTATCAATTATATTACCTAGAATTGATGGCGAAACAGTTGGAAAACATCATGTTATTTGTTATTTACTTCGTTCAATTTATCAAAGGAATCCTCCAAAACCAAAGTATAGTCGGTTTTGGGAAG